>CM065691.1:44548423-44590923 GCA_017654935.2 Phymorhynchus buccinoides
CCATTTGACTGTTTGATTTCTAGGAAACCAGAGCAAAGTGAGTGTCGTGATCTCTGTAAAGGGTGTTTTCCTGGTGATCTGGACGTGTTTCTTACAAAAACCTACCCGTCAGGGTGCCCCTTTAAACGATCCAGACAACTACAGTTTTCGGGGTAAATTGTGCAACCTTATGCTACTCGTGAATAAGACAGTATATGAAGTAACGTTTTATTTTATTTTAATATAATGACAGTAGTTAGGCCGATCGATACTAGCCATGTATGCTATTCGTCTTCTTCTTCTTCTTCTTCTTCTTCTTCTTCTTCTTCTTCTTCTTCTTCTTCTTCTTCTTCTTCTTCTTCTTCTTCTTTGATCACTCAGACAGTTACTTCCTGTCAATTATGAGCGCGGATGCGTCATGCTGCCGTTATGCGCCTAACTAAGAAATAGTTAGGCCCCCGCAAGTCCGACTTCGGCTGGAGGGAGGAGGACACGTTTTTGAAAATGTTTCGTGGGGGAAAAAAAGGCAGGAGAATGGACCGGGTAGGTAAGGCAGAAAGATAAGTAGATGACAGCAAAGCAAAAGGGAAAAGGCAGAGTCAAAGAGAGTGACAGATTAGAGGAAGTTACAAGCACCGAACTTCCAGAAGGTGGGGGAAATATTTATACCCAAAAAAAACCGGTATCCCCACGGGGGTGGGGGTGGGGGTGGGGGTGGGGGTGGGGGGGGGTGCTATTTGTCGATTATGATGATTTTAACCCTCAGTAGGATGATTTTCTAAATATAAAGCTGAAAGGAGAAATACAACGTGAAGATGGAATTTTGTTCTTCTTCTTTTCAACCATGACAGTTAAAAACAACAAAACTAACATCAAACAAACAAGAGAATCTGGTTAACCCTTTCGCCGCCAGCCTTTTTGCAGCCAAAAAATACAATTAAACTCGTCTGGGTAGAGACAAAACAATTATCTGCAATATTGGGAATTCCTCTGTGATGTGCATAACATTAGGCCTATCTTTGCCTCCCGAAATTAAGAAAATATGGTCTTTTGGATAACAGGCCCTGATATTGATGCCTTTTAGTGACATGGGTGTTAAACAAGTGTGGTGCTAAAATGCGACATTGGCGGTGAAAGGGTTCAAAGCGCACCGGGACATTCGTTTTTCTTCTTATTCCTGATACTGGATAATGGTGGGACAAGTTTCTCTAAAGATTGGTAAAGCACGTGACTTCGTTTCAGACGACTAACTGTGTATCGTACAGACATTGAACACACCAAAAAAGTTATGCTCAAAATTAAAAAGTCCCCAAATGGCCACGTTTGCACATTTTGTTAGTTTTGAAAACATAAAAAAGTTTTTGTTCTTCTAATGTTTTGTTCATCCTGTAACAGTAGTCCCGTTAACAATTTTACAAGCGGCCCGTAGCACATCTCTCTCTCTCTCTCTCTCTCTCTCTCTCTCTCTCTCTCTCTCTCTCTCTCTCTCTCTCTCTCTCTCTCTCTCTCTCTCTCTCTCTCTCTCTCTCTCTCTCTCTCTCTCTCTCTCTCTCTCTCTCTCTCTCTCTCTCTCTCTCTCTCTCAAAAAAAAAATCAGCGTTTATCATGACATTAATTACATTGTAAATTACATGAACAGAATGTATCAAAATGTTAGTTGCATGCGCGCATTATCATGCGGACCCCCCCCCCCCCCCCCCCCCCCCCAGCAAACAATTATGTGTACAGCAAATGTTATTCAGTTTTGACAAGGGAACAATTTTTTCCTGTGAAAAGATCGAAGACTCAAGATTACTTTATGATCTCAAACGTGATCAAATTGATTTTTTGGAACGATCGACATCAACATAAATAATATACAATACGAACGTAATAATTAAATACCCAACGCATAAAGCTTTACAGAACATGTAAGATCAGAACAAACCACGATCATTCACTATAATAATGCACCTGCGCAATTAAGGTTAACCCTTTCGCCGCCAGCCATTTTTGTTAGCCAAAATATAATATGAAGCTTAACTGGGTAGAGAAGGAATGTTATCTGCAATATTGGGAATTCCTCTGTGACATGTATAACATTAGGCCTACCTTTACCTTCAGAGAATGGGGTCTTCGGATAACAGGTCCTGATTTGATGCCTTTTAGTGACATGGGTGTTAACCCTTTCGCCGCCAGCCATTTTTCAGCCCCCCCAAAATACCATTAAACTTAACAGGGTAGAGAAAATAAAATATCTGCAATATTGCGAATTCCTCTGTGACATGTATAACATAAGGCCTATCCTTGCCTCCCAAAATGAAGAAAATAGGGTCTTTGGATAACAGGCACTGATTTGATGCCTTTTTTTTTTTTGGTGACAAGGGTGTTAAACTATTGTGGTGCTAAAATGCAACATTGGCGGCGAAAGGGTTAAACCATTGTGGTGCAAAAATGCGACATTGGCGGTGAAAGGGTTAAACCATTGTGGTGCTAAAATGCGACATTGGCGGCGAAAGGGTTAAACCATTGTGGTGCTAAAATGCGACATTGGCGGCGAAAGGGTTAAACCATTGTGGTGCTAAAATGCGACATTGGCGGTGAAAGGGTTAAACCATTCTGGTGCTAAAATGCGACATTGGCGGTGAAAAGGTTAAAAGGATCAGAATAAAATATGTGGAACACATAAAATAGAGAATATAACAGCAAGCTCGGTCACTACCCAGTGACGTTCATTTCTATGTAATAGGAATTGTTCGGAAATAATTCAGGGGAGTGATTTCATGGTGTGTGGGAGTGATCTTGCCTAATTCGATCGGTCAAACAGGGGAAGCTACTCTACCATCAGGTAGATCCCCAGAGCTCTCGCCTCGTGTGTTTGAGTAGATTTACATCACTTAGAACACCGCCCCTCATTTTTCTATAAAAAAAAACCGAAGAAGAAAAGTTTGCAAGTCGCTGACTCGCATCCTGCGGTTTCAAACTTCGACGCCATGCCACCATGGTTGCTATGGTTTCGACCGAGTAAGTCGAGGTAATTAACTCTAATTTTCACGAAGTGCTCTCCCCATGGTTTTTATTTATCGCCGAAAATAGTCTATTGAAGATCGGGGGGAAAGTGACATAATATTTTGATGAAAGCTGAAACGTTAGGTACAAAAAATAACGGAATATCTTTTTGGACACCCTTGGGGGGAAAGGAAAAAAGGAAAAAAGGCAAGGGGAGAGGGGAAGGGGGCGGTGTGTGTGTGTGTGTGTGTGTGTGTGTGTGTGTGTGTGTGTGTGTGTGTGTGTGTGTGTGTGTGTGTGTGTGAACATTTGAACATATGAACATTGGTTTATTGCCATGAAACCTAAACAAAGGCTTATAAGGCACAGGTTAAGATAACAAACAACGCAACATACTATTCATGCTTTTTGTTAAAACAAATACTAACATATGTTGCCACAAATGGCTGTAGTTCATCTAACATCATCATATCTGATGGAGACTGAACATTTGATTCTTTGTTTGTCTACATTTTCCATCAATTTGTAACCATCTTCTTTATACATAACGCAGGTATTCAAAAGGTGTAACTCATCTTCTATTTTATGACATTTTTGGCAAAGTCTGTTTTCTCTTACAATATTCTCGTGTCTACCAATTTCGATTTTCAAATTATGAGCACTAATTCACAATTTACATAGAGCCTGTTTTTGTTGTCTATCCAAAATAGTACTAAAAAGGTACGGTTCTATTCGATATTCTTTAGTAACATCATTATAAAACCTGAGCCGTGATACTTCTCCCTTTTTTAGTTTCCAAAATGATATGTAACAGTTTTGCATTCTGCGTAATATCGCATGTTGTAATTTTGTAGCATTGAATGTGAATTGATTGTTCCAAACATGCTCAAAGCCAAGTTCAAACATCATTGTTTTGATGATATTTGCGAGCCATCTTGTTGGAACATGTTATCATATGCCTGTCTCAAATATGAATTTTCCTTAGATTCAAGTATATGTACCCAAAAGCTTACAACTTACATTCAAGTATATCTATCCAAAAGCCTGTGTGTGTGTGTGTGTGTGTGTGTGTGTGTGTGTGTGTGTGTGTGTGTGTGTGTGTCTGTCTGTCTGTGTGTGTGTGTGTGTGTGTGTGTGTGTGTGTGTGTGTGTGTGTGTGTGTGTGTGTGTGACAGAAGGAGGGGGGTGGGGGGATTCTTTTGGTGGTGTTGAGTCGCAAAAAGAGTGAACAATAGGATTTGATGTGTTTCGTTGGGAAAACCCCCCCCAAATCTAATTCAACAAGACATCCTGGTATACGAGTATAAGTCGTTGGGCTGCTGTCACTCCTAAGGGAGTTTATAGGGATTCTGTTCGTCAGGACTTGTCAAGTTCAATACCTAATAACCCTCTCTGTTGAACTCGTGGCAACTTAGGGAACTCTCTCTCTCTCTCTCTCTCTCTCTCTCTCTCTCTCTCTCTCTCTCTCTCTCTCTCTCTCTCTCTCTCTCTCTCTCTCTCTCTCTCTCTCTCTCTCTCTGTCTCTCTGTCTCTCTCTGTCTGTCTGTCTGTCTGTCTGTCTGTCTCTCTCTCTCTCTCTCTCTCTCTCTCTCTCTCTCTCTCTCTCTCTCTCTCTCTCTCTCTCTCTCTCTCTCTCCTCTCTCTCTCTCTCTCTCTCTCTCTCTCTCTCTCTCTCTCCCTCTCTCTCTCTCTCTCTCTCTCTCTCTCTCTCTCTCTCTCTCTCTCTCTCTCTCTCTCTCTCTCTCTCTCTCTCTCTCTCTCTCTCTCTCTCTCTCTCTCTTAATATTCTATTATTATTTTCGTTCTCCAATGTTTTGCAATGAAAACGATGCTTCCCCTATGTCATGAGATCCCAGTGTTAATGACATCAAAAGGGTCCAGTCTCTCTCTCTCTCTCTCTCTCTCTCTCTCTCTCTCTCTCTCTCTCTCTCTCTCTCTCTCTCTCTCTCTCTCTCTCTCTCTCTCTCTCTCTCTCTCTCTCTCTCTCTCTCTCTCTCTCTCTCTCTCTCTCTCTCTCTCTCTAGGGTGGCGGATCTGAGGGGGGTTTCCCGGGTTTCCTGACCCCCACCATCCTTGGCCCCTAGCATGTACCTTATACAAAGGCAAAAAGTAAGAAAATGGCTCCATGTTTGCTTTAGTAATCACTAAATGGCAAACGTTTCCGGGGGCTTCGTCCTCTGGGCCCCCCACAAGGCCTCTACACCTTAACGACCCACCAGATCACGTGTCGAAATCACGGGTTTCGCGGGTTTTCACTCTTGAAGGTGGTAAGAAATCTTGTTTTGACCAGGTTTGACTCCCATGCAACTGCCCCCCAAATTGAAAACGAAACATTTTAAAGAGCAGCCTTAATTTCAAGTTGGGGGCATTTGTATGTGGGTCATAGCTACCCAGAAAAACAACAACAACGAGGGATTTAATCGTGGTGGGTCAGTGTGTCTTTAACCCCGGACCTATGCAGCTCCCTAGACTCCCTCTCTGTCTCTCTCTCTCTCTCTCTCTCTCTCCTCTCTCTCTCTGTCTCTCTCTCTCTCTCTCTCTCTCTCTCTCTCTCTCTCTCTCTCTCTCTCTCTCTCTCTCTCTCTCTCTCTCTCTCTCTCTCTCTCTCTCTCTCTGCTTACTATTCGCATACAATGTGCCTAATATATTATGTTAGAAATGGTGTCCTCAATTTAATGCAAACTGTTACCTGTTACATACCGTATGTTGCATTGATTTGCCCTGTTCTATAATGTATGTTTCCTTTATATACATGCGCGCTAGTGTGTAAGTATGGTTGCATGCTTGTATGCACGCGCGAGTATTAAAACATTATGCAAGTTTTATAAACCCATATTTCAGCCTATCTATGTTTCATAATATCAATTGCTTTGCTACCTTTGTGTAATAGTATGCCTTGCCATGTTTGTGTTCTGTGTTAGTATTATATATTATGTATCAAGGACATATTGGAAGAATAGGCGTTGCCTAAAATCTATATCCTTGGAAAATAAAGTTTAAGTTTTAAAGTTTTCAAGTTTTCTCTCTCTTTCTCCCTGTCTTTCCTTCACAGCTGAGTCAACTGGCGGGCTTTGAGCACCTGGATCAGGTCAAGGTGACCCGGGAAGGGGACAGCATGCAGCGCGTGGACCTCAGACTGAAACCCTCCACCTCCTCCCACACCTCCCCTTCCCCCCATCCTTCCCCTGCACCCAGGGACCCTCATCACCCTCCTCCTAATCAGCAGCAGCAGGGTGGTGGAGGTGGTGGAGGGGGTGGTGGTGTGGTGAGTCTGGGTCTCCTGGCGGAGGATGCCCACAACCTGGTGTGTCTGGTGGCGGGCTACTTCGCCATCTTCGTGGACCCCGAGAAACGCCTGGTGGAGAGAACCGTGGGCAAGAACACCACTGACCCTGATGGTGAGTGTGGAATGAAGATTGACCATTTTTTTTTTTTTTTTTTTTTTTTTTTTTTTTTTTTTTAAACGTTTTGTATATTTTGGGTAATGCTTTCAGGTTGTTGAACTGTTGGTCTCCCCGTGGGGATACCGGGGGGGGGGGTCTTTTGTATGAATAGTTCCCCCACCTTCTGGAAGTTCTGTGCTTGTAGCTTCCTCTAATCTGTCACTCTCTTTGACTCTGCCTTTTCCCTTCGCTTACTGCCATCTACTATCTTTCTGCCTTACCACCGGTCCATTCTCCTGCCTTTTTTCCCCCCCACGAAACTTTCAAAAACGTTTCCTCCTCCAGCCGAAGTCGGACTTGCTGGTGTCTAACTATTTCTTAGTTAGGCGCATAACGGCAGCATGACGCATCTGCGCTCATCATTGACAGGAAACTGTCTGAGCGATCGAAGAAGAAGAAGAAGAAGAACTGTCGGTAACATACGCTGATGTGTGGTTTTGTAATAAGCCCTCTACCGTACGTGTTCGAACTGTACGTGGTGACAGTCCTTAGAGATGACCCACAGCTGTCGACGAGGGACTAATTGGAGCCGAACATATCACAGCTGTTCCACCCCATACAAAATCAAGCTATTCAGTTAAAAGACTGAATTTAGAAATCTTAGATAAAAACTGCACCAAGCTTTTGCTGGTAACAATATTTGGGCTGTGTGTTCTTCATTGTATTTTGAATATATTTCTTCCATCAGATTGATGGTAAAAACTTATTATGTTGAGCAGTACCATGCAACATATTTAGTAGAAAATGTTCTTGAATAAAACACAAACATAAATAAAATTGCCTATCTAGCAATATCCACTGAATATAAGTAATTTTGTCACATACTACAACATATTCGTGATTGTAATTTATGAAAAGCAACTTATGGTAAACTAAAGTTGGCCTGAAACAACTTCTGAAAATATAGATAAACTAAATGTTCCTCCCGAAACAGCTGTGATATACATTTTGGTGAACGGGCTTAATTTTAGAGAGCCACCTTCCCCACTCTCTCTGCCTTCCCCTACTGTACTACCATCCTCTCTCATTGCCTCGCTCTTTCCATCTTCGTATAATACATAAATGACTAACTTACTAGCTTAGCTAACCCTCTCTGTGTGTGTGTGTGTGTATGTGTGTGTCTCCTCCAGTACCTACCTACGAGAGCAGTCACCGGGTGCTGGCCTCGGGGTGGAGCTACCCGGAAGACCTGGTGTCCCACATGGTGGTGGTGGTGGTGGCTGGGTCTGGGGCTGGGGCAGGGAAACCGGGTGGTGGCATTGGACAAGGAAGAGGGGGCCACGGGCAGTACCAGCACCATCAGCAGCAGCAGCAGCAGCGGGTGGAGGGGGAGGTGGGGGGCGTGTCCTCGGAGAACCAGCGGGTGGTGGACTTGGCCCACGACCCCCCGGACTACCTCCTGGACCACGACGAGCGGCTCCTGTCCAAGGTCAAGGAGGACCTGGGTCTGCGGGTACGGTTCTTGTCCGTCGTCGTCGTCGTCGTCGTCGTTGTCGTTGTGGTTGTCGTTGTCGTTGTCCTCCTCGTCATTGTCGTTGTCGTCGTCATCATTTTCGTCAAGGTCGCCATCATTAACGTCAATTATTGTCATCATCGTTATCATCATCGTCAGCGTTTTCGTCATTATTGTCATCATCATCATCATCGTCAACGTCGTCATGATCATCAGCGTCGTCATCATCATCATCATCATCATCATCATCGTCGTCGTCGTCGTCGTCAACTTCAACGTCGTCATCGATATCGTCATCATGGTCAACGTCGTCATTGTCGTCAACTTCAACGTCGTCATCGATATTGTCATCATCGACATCGTTATCACCAGCATCTTCATCATTGTCAACCTTATTGCCGTCATCATCGCCGACTCGTTGTCATTATCATTATTGTCATCAACATCGTCTGTCTCGATTCATTTGCAGTTGTTTTGCGGGAAGGTTAACAAATGGACAGGCGTAACCTGTCTTCTTTATATTTGTTTTGGTTATAATTTTCAAACGACTGTTGTAAATGAGCAAAGTTTTTGTCGGTTTAAAATGTAAGAAAAGCGAGAGAACGACAACAGTGCCTTGTAGGTTTGTTCTCACACCTACCCCTCCAGTACTAAACGCCCTCTAACTTTTATATCTATTCTAACCATACTGAGTAACACTTAACAATAGCATAACACTTTCCCAAGTTGGAAACCGTTACCCTAGCAATGGATGAAAAAAAAGCAAAGGGACGTAACTTCCCTTACAGGAAGTATCTTGGTGACTTCCCTTTACTTCCAGCCACATGATTCCCTTCCTTAACAGGTTCGCTTCTTCTTTTCCAACCAAAGTTTTACTGATTGCGATTATCTGCATTGCTAAACATTCGGGACTTTACTGGTGTTGCGCTGCTTCGTGGCATTGCCTCCAGAATCGTTCCCACCATCTTTACATCTACTAATGTCCTATATGTGTCTGGTCGAGACCGGAGGACGTTAAACAGGTTTTCTTCTTCTTTTCCAACATGGAAGACACGACTCAGTTTGGGAACCAGCTCTAGTTTTCTTTCATTTGTGGTGACTTTTAGGAGTCACCGGGTTTGTTAGTGTGGAGGTTTTAACCGGTCTTGTCGTTCTAGCCCTTCATTATTTTTACATTAACATCCCCCCCCCCCTCCCCTCGTCCTTTCAACTCCGTGTCTCTCCCCTCTCAGGTAATGGACATGTTAAATTACTAAACTGTGAGAAAGGTTCACCGAGAATCGAATGGGTTCGTCGAAGTCGAGACACGTCTTTTGCCTGTCCCATTTGAGTTACCCAGAAGTCTCGGCACACTATACTCTGAAGCGGAAATAAACTCCATTACCGCTTCCCATTACCTTTCCCCTTCCCCCTTCCCCTTCCCCTTCCCCCTTCCCTCTCCTCTCCTCTCCTCTTCCCCCCCCCCCCTTTTTTCTTTGACAGCTCCAGTGGCTGTCGATTGAGGGGCGTAAAGGTCAGATGGTCAAGACGTTAGGAGTGTGTGTGTGTGTGTGTGTGGGGTGTGGGGGGGGGGGGGTGGTGGGGGGGCAGGTGGGGTTGGTGGTGGTGGTGGGGGGTGTTATTGATTATGCTGGTCCCCCCAGCAGCTAGTGCAGTTATTTCGGCTTCTCATTACCCCGTGATAATTCACGGTACTGTCTGTCTTGGATGCAATTAGGATTTGTGGTGGGGGTTTTTTTTTTCTATCGGTGATTTAGGTCATTTGTGACCCAGTCGCTGGGCTTAGTTTCTCACAACAGGCTTGCAAAGTCAAAAATCTCATTTGTTTGGTCAATTTTGAGTTATGGGTATTTTTTGTGTTCTCTAACATCTTAGATGATGAAATTGTATGACTGCAGTACCTTTTGGAGTAACGTAAAAATGGTAGGTATAAAAAACAAGGTACCTGTGAAAAGGAGAAACTTCAACGTTTCGTGCCCTAAGCACTTAGTCATGAAGTGAAGACAGCAAAGTTGACAGGTTGTAGATCTTCCTCTTGTGAGCATAGTTCACAATCAGCCCAAAGGTCAGTGGGAGAGAAATAGTGGGGGTAGTGGAAAAATAGTGTGATTACAGTTTATGAGGGTAGAAGAGCAAAAGGGTACATGGGCAACAAGTGAGGTGGGGGGTGGGGGGGGGGGGGGGGGGGGGAGGGGGGGAGAGGGGTGTAGATGGCTGTTGGAGAGGCAGAGGGAAAGGGGGGAGGGAAGTGGGGGGGGGTGTTGGAACAAAGCATTGGGGGGTAGGGGGGTGAATCTTATCTTATCGTAACATCTTATCTTTCATATTTATAAAGGATAATCTTTACTATGGTCTCTAAATGGTCTTATAAGTGTTTTAAAACGAGTAGGTCAATGCATTTTCTACAGCTTGTCTAGACTTTAGACTGTATTTTATTTCAAAATGGCAGACGCTCGCCCTACTAACTTTAAATGCTCGTAACTCTGGAACGGAAAACAATACAAGTATGGTTCTTCTATTATTAGAAAGAGAATTGTCTGAAGTTTTCGAATGTATAATTTTCTCAGAATGGTCAGTTTGACACTTAATGTCCCTTTCGAGGTGCTGGGTCACATTTAAGGCTCTCCAGGGGGGGTCTTTAAGGATTTGTATTGTTGCGTGGACGATGGTGGACAGTAAGCTGTTGCGTAAGAGTATCGCCTCCACGTAACAGTATTGTTCTCTGTCATACGAGTATCGTCTCCACTTTTAGGGGAAAAGGTTACAACATTGAAGAGAGTCAGAACGTGAATAAATAGTAACCCTTTCACCGCCAATGTCGCATTTATGCACCACAATGGTCTGTTATCTGAAGACCCTATTTTCTTAATTTTGGGAACTAAGGATAGGCCTAATGTTGTACATGTCACAGAGGAATTCCCAATATTGCAGATATTTTTTCGCTCTACCCAGTTACGTTTAATGGTATTTTGGGGCTGAAAAATGGCTGGCGGCGAAAGGGTTAATAGTTTGGTGTTTTAAGAAAGCTAGAGGAGCATCAGGAACATTTACGGACACGGGCACACACACACACAAAGAGAGAGAGAGAGAGAGAGAGAGAGAGAGAGAGAGAGAGAGAGAGAGAGAGAGAGAGAGAGAGAGCATAAGACATAAGACATGTTATGGACTACACACATAGGTTCGTTTGAATATGAGATTTGGGAAGTAGGGGTATCGAGCACTGACACTAACCCAGGAAAATCAGCAGATGGGTGTAAAAATCAAAATCGTCAGTTTTTCAGTCAACACACGCACGCACGCCCCCCCCCCCCCCCCCCCCCCACACACACACACACACACACACACACACACACACACACACACACACACACACACACACACACACACACACACGACCTAGTATAACTAACATAAGAGAGAGAGAGAGAGAGAGAGAGAGAGAGAGAGAGAGAGAGAGAGAGAGAGAGAGAGAGAGGCAGATACCCAGGGATGTATTTTGGGGCCTATGCTTGAGGACAATGAAAATCCGGATGTACTGTGTACGTGCCCTTACGGAAAACTTTCTCTATTCTGTATTTCCTTTGTGTCCATTTTTTTTTCTAGGACGAAGAAGGAGGAAGAGAGAGAGAAGAAACCGCCCTGACGTCATCACCCCCGACCACCCTCAACGATGACGAAAGCGGCCGCCCGGCGGCCCGCTCTGACGTCAAAGCGGCGACGGTCATTGACGTCACGGCGGCGCACAACAACAACGGCGTGGCAGCAGCAGCAGCAGGGGGCGCTCCTTACGAGGAAGCGGTGACGTCATTCGGTACCATGTCGGAGGAGGACGAGGAGGAGGAGGACGCAAACCCTGCTACGAGCATGGCCTCCACTCCGAGAAGTTTATCGCTGCACAGCCACAGTAGCCACACCCACGACCCCCACGCCCCAACAACTCCCACCTCGCCCTCCTCTTCCGCGGAAGACTCCGGCCTCGCTTCCTTGCCGCTCAGCAGCGTGCTGGACCTCCGACAGACCATCATGGCGGCCAACGGTCACGTGATGATGATGTCCAGGCCCCCCCACACCGTCTCCCACCATCACGCCGCTCGCGCGCACCGCAACGACTACGACTACGACTATGACGACGACGATGACGATGAAGACGATGATTATGAAGATGAAGAAGAAGAGGGTGACCCGGCTGTCTGGGTGAACACCAGCAGCGGGATGGACGGTGAAGGGGATAGCCTGAATGGGGAGACCCCGGGGGGAGAGGTGGAGGAGGAGGAGGAGGAGGAGAGCGGAGAGGATGGGGGCAGTGGTCAGGGGGGAGGAGATGGGGCGGGGAGGAGGATGAGGATGAGGATGGGGAGGATGGCCGGTGCGACGGAGGACGGTCCGGGCAAGAGTCACCACCGAGGCATCCAGCGAGCCTCCTCTGTGGAATCGGGTGAGACTCTTGTGTGTGAAAGAAAGCGAGTTTCTGCTCTCTCTCTCGAGAGATGTTATTGCAGTGTGCATTGTGTATTGTTATAAAACATAGGTGCCGCAGCCAAAGGGACGAGTTGGGTTGGCCTTTGGGGACCTTCCCCGACGCCAGCTGTGTCCTCAAATCCCTTTGGCCGAGAGTGGGGATGTACCCTGGGCAAGGCATCTCCACTATAAACGAATTCTAGTCCAGCCCGCCAGAATTGCATCTGCCCCCTCTGCCATCTGGTAGTCATAGTCGGAAACGACTGACTAGCATACATATAATGCGCGTCGAACCTAATGGTGAAAACGCACGTTGTTATTTTGTCACCATTTTTCCATGACAGGAGAGTAGGGGAAGACGGGGTAAAAAGCGCATGGGCGGGTAAGAAGCCCACCCCAATTATCTCATGAAATGAAGCAAATTTCAGTCTCATTTTGCCCATGAGACGAGCGTTAATGTCTAGCATTCGTCTCATGGGCAAATTTGACTGAAATTTTCTTTATTTCATGAGATACTTGGGGTGGGCTTCTTACCCGCCCATGCGCTTTTTACCCCGTCTTCCCCTAGTGATATTAGTAGCGATGTCGCTGGTGTATGATTGTGTTGCCATGGGGGAAACGAGTGACAATAACAACGTGTGTTATTAAGACCCAAAGCGTAAAATGAGTGTTGAACCTAAGCTTCAAATAGTGGTGGCGCCAATTCGCACCAATGTTGACTCATACAGTAAGCCATATTCCTTAATTATGCAATTAATAAATCACACTCGCACACACAAATAGCACAATGAATTAATGCAAGTGTGTGACATTGAAGACTACTACTAGTCACTTGTTTGCAAGTTGTTTTTTTGCAAGAATGTTAATGAAACGGCCAAATTCTCAGCTAAATCTCCGTATTGAATTTTCTGTTTGTTTTGTTTTTGTGTGTTCTTTTTTTCCAACCGTTTCAACATTTTTCAGCCAAAACTTTCCATTAAACTTACCTGGGTAGAGAAAAGATTTCATCTGCAATATTTGGGATTCCTTTGTGACATCCATAAAATAGGGCCTATTCTTACCTCCCAAAATGAAGAACATAAGGTCACTGGATACCAGACCCTCATTTGATGCCTTTCAGTGACGTGGGTGTTAAATCATTGTGGTGCCAAGAGGCGACAGTGTCGATGAAAGGGTTTTAAAGATATTGCATAATGGAGTTCTTGGTAATAATCAAACGTGCTTCATAAACTTGCAACCTGTATGTCTGATCAAAATGTGACTACGCATAGATCGATCCACAGACATAATATCGGCTGTTCACGTTCTAAGAATAATAAAGACATCGCCAGTTTGCTTTTTGTTTTTCTAACTTCTTCCTGGCAACTGTTCAAACTATCTGTCTATTTGGGTCTGTTCGGTATAGATACACTTTAAAGGGCCAGCCACACGCCCACTAAAATCGCACGTGGTCTCGATGCGCCAATCACATTTTGTTCTTGGAGACCACGTGATCGAATCGTATCGTACAGTCGTGCGATTTTAGTGGACGTGTGGCTGGCCTTTTAGAGAGAATGTTTTCATGGTATTGTATTCTCGGCTTAGACTGTATTACTTATGTAGGTTACAGCGTCAATGCTCCTTTTCTCTTTGATTGCAAGCTTGTAATACAGTGGAACCTCCCTTATAAGACACCCCCTCCACCCCGTTATAAGACTCCCTCCCGCTTAAGACCTACTTCTCTGAGACATTTACCCTTCTTTGTAGGTACCGGGGAACCTCCCTTATAAGACCTTCAAAAATCATCCAAAATGAGGTCTCTTAAGAGAGGGGTCTTACAAGGGAGGTAATGTTAATACTTACAAAGAAGGGTAATGTCTCAGAGAAGTAGGTCTTATATGGGAGGGAGTCTTATAATGGGAGGTCTTATAAGGGAGGTTCCACTGTATTACAATTACCTCCCTTTACAACTCCCTCCCGTTTAAGACCTCATTTTGAATGAATTTTTTGAAGGTCGTAAATAGGGAAGGTCCACTGTACTGTACTTCGAAGCGACTCAACATAAAAGAAGAAGTTTCTCAGCCAACCCGTTTAAAAGACCCACCAGATCACGTGTCAAAATCACGGGTTTCACGTGTTTTCCCTCTTATAGCTGGTATGAAATCTTGTTTTGACCAGGTTTGACTCCCAATACAAATACCCCCAAATTGGACACGAAGCATCGTTTTAAAGAGCGGTCTCAATTTGAAGTTGGGGACATTTGTATGTGGGTCACAGTTACCCAGAAAAAAACCCAAGGGACTTAATCGTGGTGCGTCAGTGTGTCTTTAAAAGACGCATGTATCACTCAAGGCGGTTTAACGATCTATTCACATTGGTAATGGAAAAGCCAGGTCTTTGAAGAGAGCGTTGAAAGCTGACTGGTGGCGACAATTTATGGGGGTCCTTGGAGTGTTGACACTGCGTGACTCGACTTCAGTTTTGACTGGTTTCAGTACTGGGTTGAGTTTCTCTAGATAATCGTCACCGCGCGAATAACTGTTACGCCGAAAAGGGGTCTAAGAAACGCCCTAAACGTTTGCTTAAGGTCAGATGACTCTTTAAGCTTACTCTTCACTTTTGGAAGAGAGAAAAGAGTTGCTATCATGTAAGGGAGATAAATCATACCTCTGTCAGTTTGTACACAAAGTTTTCGATTTCATTTGCACTATATTATGCCATCAAACATGATGAAAAATTAAGAGAGAGCACTCAAAAAACCAAACAAAAAACAATTGCGTTCGTTTAATTGGCTAAAATTTTTTAATCACTCCGTATTTTTTCATGATAAACTAAAGACTGTTTGCTGTGACAAGCCTGTTGTTTTGGTCTTCCATTTATAAAGTCATATTCACGCGAGATATAAAAACAAAAGCCGGAAGTATTGATATTTCCCATGATCCTTCAAATAGTTTGTGGCTTGTTACCTCGATAGCAGCCACAAAACGTTTGCGGCAAACGTCGGTAAAAGAGGTGTTTCTTAGTACCGTTTTTTGTTTTGCCGATTTGAGCTCACGCTACGTAACGTTCGCCCTTGTGAAACGGCCCCCTGGACCCCCCCCCCCCCCCCCCCCCCCCCCCCCCCCCCCCCCCCCCCCCGCCCGAGAGATCTTTGATGTTTTTGGGGGTGAATAGAAGACATACGGCAGTACATGCATATTGCTATATATTGTTCGCAATGTGCCGATCATAATTATGGAGAAGATTCGTGCAAAACAAAGTAAGTTCATATTAGACAAAATGTTACCATTGTTTCTGACTGCAGAGAAAGAAACCGATGTATGCGGCTTGTGAAAAGCGTGAGTTTGAAACTCGATGGTTACAAAGAAAAAATGGTTGACAAAATATAGGTGCCTGTTTGTTGAATGTCGGTGGTCTTGTTTTACCAGAAGCCGATTTAACCCTTTCACCGCCAAGGTCGCATTTATGCACCACAATGGCTAAACACCCATGTCTCTAAAAGGTATGAAATCAGGTCCTGTTATCCGAATACCCTATTTTTGTTAATTTTGGGAGTTAAGGATAGGTCTAATGCTATGCATTTCACAGAGGAAATCACAATATTGCAAATACATTTTTTCTCTCTACCCAGTTAAGCTTAATGGCATATTTCGGCTGAAATATGGTTGGCGGCGAAAGGGTTAATGCTTGAAGCAAAAAGTTATTAACCCCTTGACTGCCACCAACGTATCACGTACTGACCTGATGACGTCACTGATGATGCCGTCAGATGAGGAGGAATGATCCTGATATGCTAGTTTTTTTCCTTCTCTAACACAGTCAAGAGAGTAATATCCCCAGACCATTTTGCCAGATTGGCTCTATCAGTTGTCTTTTTCATGTCATGATTTGCCGAATTTGTTTTTTTTAAATTTCTCTGGCAGTCAAGGGGGAGCTAAATTAAATGTATCCTGATTTGAATTATTTGGTCAGTTTATCACTGGAATGGAAAAGGTAATTAGTTTACAGCCATAAAACCAAAACCGTTTTTTTTCAAAAAAGACATGTTTGTTGAACGTGCGCTCAGAGAAAATACGTTGCTTTTCAGACTACTATTTTTGTTTGTGTGAGGAAATATGGAATGTGATCTTTTGCGTATTCGACCGAGTGTGATTGTGTTAGTAATAATAATAATAATAATGACAATTTATATAGCGCTTATTCTCCTTACGGGGCTCTAAGCGCTTCACAAAGAAGTTACAAATCTGAGAGCAAAAAACAAACAACAACAAAAACGCACATAAGGAACAACCCGAAACGAAATCAAGAGAACTACCCCCCCCCCCCCCCCCCCCACCCCCCCCCCCCCCCCCCCCCCCCCCCCCCCCCCCTTTCACACTCCATTAGAATCCATACCATTACAAATAACGTTTTCCACGCAAAAGGCATTTTCTCACACTACCGCCCCCTTCCGCCCGCCCCCGCATTCACCATCCACCTTCATAGACCTCAAGCTGAACTACTTTTCATAGAATTCCCAGCACGCACGCATGCAAGCAAGCGCGCACACACACACGCGCGAAGAGAGATGAGAGAGAGAGAGATAATGATGATAATAATGAGGATAATGATAATGAACCTTTATTTTACAACGGTAAAAGTATTGGCATAGAGTGCGCATTTTTCACAAAAATAGATAAAGAACTATCACGTGACTTGTAGGGAGTCAATACATTTCTTGTTGTTGATTGGTCCATTAAAGCTTGGTTAAAAAAATACTTTTTTTGACCAATCAGGCAAGAGTTTGCAATGTTTTCCCGCAAACGGTTTCTAAAGTGTTTCTTAGACCCTTTTTGGCGTAACAGTTATTTGCTCAATCGAAACTAATAGCAGACAGAGAAAGCAAAGGGTTTTAAGACCTATAATGTAGGCTTTATATAAGTCAAATATCGCTCGATCTTACATTTTTAACCTTTTTTCGGAAATAAAGATTACTTGTAAATATTGTTTATACCTGTAGACCTTTTTCCATTTTTAAACATTTGTTGATTTTTGTTAAAAAGTGGTCCTGGAAATTTTCATCCATACTTAGCTCAGGGAGTCATAATAGAAAGCTTTGAATATTAACATTTTAAACAAAGTATATGGTTATAACTCAAAGCGGTCTTGGTGCGGGCCATGGCATCTAACTAGGTCTTGACATACTAATCAAGACATAACTTAATCATAAATAATAACAAGTGCAACGCCGAGCGGCTTCAAAGTCCCCTCGCAGCATCGCCGAGCTACTCCGAAATCGGAATGTGTCGGCTGTACACATACATAAAAACGCATCAAAACAGCACGTAACTACATAAAAACGCATAAAAACAGCACGTAACTGAATAGCTTTTTTATATATAGCCTTGGAGTTCGGACCCGTGATTTGAGCGCGCGTGATCATGCGCACACGCGCGCACAGAAAAATTCATGACAACTGTGTTATAGACCATTCATCAAGAAATGTTGTGGGGAAAAAAACTGCATTAAAATACATGCAAAACTTCGCGGGATATTAGCGATTATGTGTTTCGGGGTTTGAACCCCGTAACTGGCGCGACCTTGACCTTAATGTAAAACTAAATACATCAGTGGATAGCTTGCATCTTGGCAAACTACTATGCCAAATTTGATGATGATAGACTGAATAGTTTTTGAGAAAAACGGACGAATAGCCGGACGGACGGAGGCACGCCGCCGGACGGACGGACCAGACAAAAACAATAGCTCCCCGAACCTCGGGGACTAACAAATAATAAAATAACTTTATTTAAAGAAAGACCAACAATTTTTCCGTCCCTTCCCCCAATGTCCAAAATCCAAAAACCTTAGTAATATCCCATATGGCTTCGTCCGAGAGGACGTAAAACATAACTTCGTAATACATAGTTATTCGCGCGGCGACCGTCGTCTAGATACCAGGTCTGAAGGAATTGGCGACTGCCCCATTCACTTCAGACTTACTCACGCAGTTACTGGAATATGTACATCCCAATGCTTGCTGATAGTGGGAGGACAGCCCACGGCCACAACCAGTTGAAACGGAGTTGGCAAGTCTTCTTCTTCTTCTTCTTCTTCTTCTTCTTCTTCTTCTTCTTCGTTCGCTCAGACAGATTCCTGCCATATGAGCGAAGATGCGTCATGCTGTCGTTATGCGCCCATCTAAGAAATAGTTAGGCCCAGCATGTCCGACTTCGGCTGAAGAAATCTTCGTAAGAATGTATAGACAAAAAAGGCAGGAGAATGGATGGACCAGTGAGATAGAAAGATAGCAGATGACAGTAAGCAAAGGGAAAAGGCAGAGTCAAAGAGAGTGACAGAATTAGAGGAAGTTACAAGCACAGAACTTCCAGAAGGTGGGGGAGCAGCACAGGAAAACCAGGCTAATGTCGTAAATGATCACTTTTGACTTATTCATATTTTCAGAAAGGCCAGAGACAACAGATTAACAGGCAAAAAACAGAATTCATCTATCTCTAATAGTTTATTTTTTAACAATTTTTCAATCAATCAATCACATCTCTCTCTCTCTCTCTCTCTCTCTCTCTCTCTCTCTCTCTCTCTCTCTCTCTCTCTCTCTCTCTCTCTCTCTCTCTCTCTCTCTCTCTCTCTCTCTCTCTCTCTCTCTCTCTCTCTCTCTCTCTCTCTCTCTCTCTCTCTCTCTCTCTCTCTCTTGTGGCTGCCCGACTTTAGCCTGGTTTTCCTGTGCTGCATCACATTTGTACAAGACCCCCTCAGTATCCCCACGGGGGGTGTGGGGGTTGGCAAGTGAATTTGCTTCCCACGAAATGGTTGGATAGTGCGAGGCGGCTTTAACAACAGCATAGGTTTTTTTTAATTTTTCTTATTGCCTTTTCACACGCGCATCATTGTTTTGTTGTTGTTGTTGTTGGGTCCAGGCATGGTCAGTTTCGGGCTGCACAGCCCAGACATGGTGCCTTCCTCCGGCGACTCGGTGGGGGATTTCCACGCCCTGGGTGAAGTTGAAGGTCGTTGCGCGCCGCCCTCTGACCTCTACTCGGCTATTTATAGCCAGGACGCCGAGGCCATCCCTCGTCAGAGGCTGTACATCGATCCGGACATCATTGGTAGGTGGTGTGGTGTGGTGTGGTGTGGTGTGGTTTGGTTTGTGTGGTGTGGTGTGGTGTGTGGTGTGGTGTGGTGTGGTGTGGTGTGGTGTGGTGTCGTGGTGTAGCGTGGTGTACCAGACCTGTTTACCCCCTACACAAGCCTTGAGTAGTCTGGATAGCTGAAATGAGTAGTTTTGGTGCAAAATGTGTAGTTTTATTCATTAAACCATCAAATAATGCTCACTGAAAATGAGTAGCAATCAAGAATTAAAGAGCATTATTTTCAGTTTTGAAGAATAATTAGATGTCTACATTTAGTAGAATACTACTCGAAAAGAGTAGAGTAAACAGGTCTGTAAGCTCTTTTTTCTTCCTTTTGTTTTGCCTTCTCTTTCTTTGTTTTGGTGTGAATGAAAGTAAAAATGTGACTTTCCCGTCTTATAATTACATGACCATTTTCCTGAGAACATTTAAAGCTAAGGGAGTTATAACATTTCTCTGCTTGGCAACAGACGTATACTGTACGTGATTTGGCTTGAAGCTCTACTTAGCCCTCCGCCACTCATGGGAGGAAGGCTATGGCGATCATTCGTGTCAGTGGGTTTTTTTTTCTTTTCTCTCTCTCTCTCTCTCTCTCCCCCCCCCTCTCTCTCTCTCTCTCTCTCTCTCTCTCTCTCTCTCTCTCTCTCTCTCTCTCTCTCTCTCTCTCTCTCTCTCTCTCTCTCTCTCTCTCTCTCTCTCTCTCTCTCTCTCTCTCTCTCTCTCTGTAGGCTATGTGTGTGTGTATGTGCGCGCGCGCGCGCGTGTGTATGCAATTCTTATTGTAAGTTATTTCGCAACATTGCTTCAAAAGTTGGGGGGAAAGTTGTACTTCGTCCAATCTTCCTTCCTTATCAATAATATTACGTCTGTCCACAGATCTGACCCTGTTCCCCTCCATGGGCGACTCCTCCACCGAGGAGGACAGCGTCATCGACTTCACCGCCATGCCCAGTCTGCCGCCCCCGCCCGCCTTCCCCGGGGCCTCCCCCCCCTCCACCCTTACCCCTCCCCCTCCCTCTCCCCTTGATGGACAGCATGGGGGACAGGGCATCGACCAAGAAGGTACGGGGTGTAAAAGGGTGTGGAAGCTCGAGAGAGAGAGAGGGGGGGAGGGGGGAGAGGGGGAGAGGGGGAGAGGGGGGGGAGAGAGAAAGGGAGAGATTCACGATTCAGGATTGTCAAGATGTGCCACCCCCCCCCCCCCCCCCCCCCATACCTATCTCGGTTAATTCTATTTTTTTTCCGTTATTGCCTTTCTTACCATACATACAGCTGTATTTTAGGAACATTTTTAGCTAATAACCTTTTTGGAATACTAACCCTAGCCCTAACCCTAGCCCTAAACCTAACCCTACCCCCCCCCCCACCCTATAAGACGGAAAAACGCAACGAACCACAACTGTGACAAATCGCGGTGTACTGCAGTACATAGTGGGGGGGTAGGGTTAGGTCTAGGGCTAGGGTTAGGGATAGGGTTAGTATTCCAAAAAGGTTATTAACTAAAAATGTTCCTAAAATACAGCTTTATGTATGGTAAGAAAGGCAAAAACGGAAAAATAGAATTAACCGAGAAATGCAGGGGGGGGTGGCACATCTTTACCTGCCCTCACACAAAAAAAGGGAACTAAAGAAGAAGAAACAAAATATTAATCAAACAGAAAGAAAAATGAGAAAAGAAAAGGTAAACATGTAATTATAAAGAGCATTCAAACACGTAATGTAAATACGAAGCAAATGTGCACAACAACATCTAGACATCATCATGAAAATCATATCACACTAAAACTGAATTGGCACGTAAGCACCAGCAAATACGTCCAGAAACATACTCTCATAGGTTAGTCTAAGAGAGAGAGAGAGAGAGAGAGAGAGAGAGAGGAGAGAGAGAGAGAGAGAGAGAGAGAGAGAGAGAGAGAGAGAGAGAGAGGAAAACGAAATTGTATTTAACCAGGGAACATGAGATAAGCAAGTTACATGGTTTTTTTTTCCCACCCAGCCCTGGGGAAAAATAAAGTAAATCAAACGAGAAAGCTAAATAATATAATATACATATTATGTACATGCAGAAATGAGAAGAAAATGGAGGGGGGAGGGGGGAAGAGGCACAGAGGGGGATAAGGATCGGGAAATTTGGGAATTTAACCCCTTCACCGCCAGCCATATTTAAGCCCAAAATCTCCATTAAATTTACCTGGGTAGAGAACAAAATCCATCTGCAGTATTGGGGATTCTTCTGTGACATATCTAAAATTAGGTCTACCCTTACTTCCCAAAACCAGGGGTCTTTGGATAATAGACCCCAGTTTGATGCTTTTTAATGACATAGGTATTAAATGACTGTGGTGCTAAAAAATATTAGGTCTACCCTTACTTCCCAAAACCAGGGGTCTTTGGATAATAGACCCCAGTTTGATGCTTTTTAATGACATAGGTATTAAATGACTGTGGTGCTAAAAAATATTAGGTCTACCCTTACTTCCCAAAAACCAATAGGGTCTTTGGATAATAGACCCCAGTTTGATGCTTTTTAATGACATAGGTATTAAATGACTGTGGTGCTAAAAAATATTAGGTCTACCCTTACTTCCCAAAACCAGGGGTCTTTGGATAATAGACCCCAGTTTGATGCTTTTAATGACATAGGTATTAAATGACGGTGGTGCTAAAAAAAATATTAGGTCTACCCTTACTTCCCAAAACCAGGGGTCTTTGGATAATGGACCCCAGTTTGATGCTTTTTAATGACATAGGTATTAAATCACTGTGGTGCTAAAAAAACAAATTAGGTCTACCCTTACTTCCCAAAACCAAACCAGGGGTCTTTGGATAATGGACCCCAGTTTTGATGCTTTTTAATGACATAGGTATTAAATGACTGTGGTGCTAAAAAAAAATAGGTCTACCCTTACTTCCCAAAACCAGGGGTCTTTGGATAATAGACCCCAGTTTGATGCTTTTTAATGACATAGGTGCTAAATCACTGTGGTGCTAAAATGCGACTTTGGCGGTGAAAGGGTTAATCTAGAGGCAAAAAATACAAAACGAATGTCACATCATGCAAACATATAACCAGCAAAGGATAACACTCCTCAGCATTATCATTATCAGTAATATTATGATAGTAATAAACAAATCAAGTTATATCACACAAAAGTATCAAACAAATATGCTATCACATATTATATCAAAATCAGCAATCATAGATATCATCAATCAAGTAACTTAATACGTATCAACTATCTTCTGATGCGGGTATTGTATACACAATAATAGAATGGTTATCTGGATACAGTTGACATGTTTTCTTTTAGTCTCTGAAATAGAATATTTTGATACGCGTTTTTGAAGGAAGTAATGCTGCTTTTCTGTTTAAGATTAGTTGTTAAGGAATTCCAGAGTACCACCTAAATATGTTAACCCTTTCACTGCCAAAGTTGCATTTTAGCACCATAGTGATTTAACACCTATGTCACTAAAAGGCATCAAATTGGGGTCTATTATCCACAGACCCTATTGTCTTAGTTTTGGGAAGTAAGGATAGACCTTATTTTATATGTCACAGAAGAATCCCCAATACTGCAGATTGATTTTGTTCTCTATCCAGGTAAATTTAATGGGCATTTTTGGTTGAAATATGGCTGGCGGTGAAAGGGTTAAACTTGTTTTGAAAAGATCAGTTCTGGGTTTTGGAATAACAATATTGTTAGTATATCTGGATTGGTTGATTGGAAACCTTTTAATTAATGTTGGAGGTGCAAAACCATTGATTATTCTAAACATCATGACAACTTTGTTGTATTGAAGTTTGTCTGTAAGAGGTAAAAAGTTTATTGTGATGTAATCTTGAAAATATTTTTCATGCTTGCCGAGAGAGAGAGAGAGAGAGAGAGAGAGAGAGAGAGAGAGAGAGAGAGAGAGAGAGAGAGAGAGAGAGAGAGAGAGAGAGAGAGAGAGAGAGAGAGAGAGAGAGAGAGAGAGAGAGACAGAGAGAGAGAGAGAGAGAGAGAGAGAGAGAGACTGAACATTTTAATTGTAAGGCCACCGGCCTGTATACAATGGCTACACGTTCATGAAATAAAATAAAGATGTCAAGAACAAAAAGGGAAGTAATTTGCTTCTAAAGACACAAAGCAAGCACTTTGCAAGGGAGAACATTTGAATTCAGGAACAAATAACTTCACAAAGACAGCAACAAGCTATAAAACCGACTAATGTCGTACAAAACAAAACCAAAAAGAGAGAGAGAGAGAGAGAGAGAGAGAGTGAGAGAGAGAGAGAGAGAGAGAGAGAGAGAGAGAGAGAGAGAGAGAGTTTGTGTGTGTGCGTGTGTGAGCACGCACTTGTGTGTATGTGTTTGCGAGTATGTATGTGTGTTTGCGAAATTGAGTGTGTGTGTGTTTGTGTGTGTGTGTGTGTGTGTGTGTGTGTGCCCTTGTGTGTGTGTGTGTGTGTGTGTGTGTGTGTGTGTGTGTGTGTGCGTGCGTGTGCGTGTGCGTGTGCAATTTGTCCTTTGCTCTTTCTCTGTCAGCGTATGCGTGTTTCGCGGATGCATCATGCATGCTCTAGTGCGCGTGTGAGTGCATGCAGTAGAATACAGTTGTGTGTGTGCGCGCGCGTGCGTGCGTGCATGTATGTGCGCGTGCTCGTGTCCTATTGTGTTACTTCGTCTTCGCGAGCGTGGTGCATGATTGTGAAAGGACCCAGGGGACAAAACCTGTACAAACATCTCCCAAACCAAATCCAGCCCCGAAATTCCCTCCCTTTTTCTCATTATTCTTGCCTCTCGTCCCAGCAGCAGTCGGGCTGAGCAACGGGTTCCCCGAAGGCGCAGAGGGTGCGACCCTGACTCGCGCTGCTGGTGGCAGCAGTGCTGGTGGTAGTGGTGGTGGTGGTCGTCCTCCTGCCTTCCTGCGCTCCTCCAGCGCCGGCCACTGCCCGCAGGCGTTTGACTCGGACATCGAGGCCCTTATCGCTCACTACTACGTGCCCCCACCCCCTCCCTCCTCCTCGTCTTCCACTGGCCACGACGGTGGTGGTGGTGACCCTGCTAGTGTGTCCAGGGTGAGTTGTTTGTTCGGTTCGGGGAGCTATTGTTTTTGTCTGGTTCGTCCGTCCGGTGTCCGTCCGTCCGCCCGGCGTGCTTCCGTCCGTCCGGCTATTCGTCCGTTTTTCTCAAAAACTATTCAGTCTATCATCATCAAATTTGGTATACTAGTTTGCCAAGATGCAAGCTATCCACTGATGTATTTAGTTTGACATTAAGGTCAAGGTCGCGCCAGTTACGGGGTTCAAACCCCGAAACACATAATCGCTAATATCTCGCGAAGTTTTGCATGTATTTTAATGCAGTTTTTTTTTCACATTTCTTGATGAATGGTCTATAACACGGTTGTCATGAATTTTTCTGTGCGCGCGTGTGCGCATGATCGCGCGCGCTCAAATCACGGGTCCGAACCCCAAGGCTATAAAAAAACTATTCAGTTAGGTGCTGTTTTGATGCGTTTTTATGTAGTTACGTGCTGTTTTGGTGCGTTTTTATGTATGTGTACAGCCGACACATTCCGATTTCGGAGTAGCTCGGCGATGCTGCGAGGGGACTTTGCAGCCGCTCGGCGTTGCACTTGTTTGTTTTACTACATGTTGAACGTTGCCGACTACACGTGTGTCTGTCCCTTTCCTTAAAAACAGCTTTTAATCATGGGTTGGGTTTTTTTTGTAGGGTTTCAGGAGACGTTGTTTTCTCTTGGTGTAATTAAGGGGTTCTTCTTCTTCATCGTTCGCTCAGACAGGAACCCCAGTGGCCCGGCCACCCCCCTACCTATCTCGGTTAATTGTATTTTTCCGTTATTGCCTTTCTTACCATACATAAAGCTGTATTTTAGGAACATTTGTAGCTAATAACCTTTTTGGAATACTAACCCTAGCCCTAAACCTAACCCTACCCCCCACCCTATAAGACGGAAAAACGCAACGAACCACAACTGTGACAAATCGCGGTGTACTGCAGTACATAGTGGGGGGTAGGGTTAGGTTTAGGGCTAGGGTTAGGGATAGGGTTAGTATTCCAACAAGGTTATTAGCTAAAAATGTTCCTAAAATACAGCTTTATGTATGGTAAGAAAGGCAAAAACGGAAAAATAGAATTAACCGAGAAATGCAGGGGGGGGGGGGGGGGGGGGGCACATCTTTACCTTTACCCGAAGATCTTTTCCCCGAACCGGTGTGTCCGACGGCCAAGTTTCGTCTCGCAGGTTCTGGAATGTTCAAACAATCCTGAAGGATGTGACCAACAGTCATGTCAGCGGCACCGCAGGGGCACACAGGGGAGTCTCCAAATGTGGAACTTTGTATACATGTGATGCCTGAGTCTGGAGTGTCCAGTCCTCAGTCTTGTCATGAGTACTTGGTCTTGTCTGAAGAGGTGGTGGTAGGTAGGCATCACTGGCGCGGTGGTTTGGATGTTGTTGCAGCCATCTAGTTCTCCTCAGCTTCTCCTTTATAATAGCTTTTGCTTCGCCATAGGGTGATTGTTGGCTGTCTTGCTGCTGCTTGCCTCCCTCTTTTGCAAGCCTGTCTGCTTAATTAAGGGATTAAAAGCCCTTGATGGTGATCAGGGGGCAATTATTGTCTTGGAGGTGAATGATGTAAAACTGTTCAAACTTGGGGGACAGGGCATTTCCTCCTCAAGCTTAAAACCCCCTCTGACAGTTGCTTTTCTGCGTTCACTTTTCTCTCAATTCAGAGAGTTACCATGCCTGGCAAACAACTCTGCTTGGGCATATGTGTGTGTGTGTGTGTGTGTGTGTGTGTGTGTGTGTGTGTGTGTGCGTGTGCGTGCGTGTGCGTGCGTGTGCGTGCGCGAGCGTACACGCGTACGTGTGTGCTTATATGCGTGCGTGCGTGCGAGTGTGTATAAAAATGTGTGGGTCTGTGTGCCTCTATGTATGTGTGTGTGTGCGTGCGCGTGCGCGTGCGCGTGTGCTTTTAATCATTGGTTGGCTTTTACCTTGCTGTAGGAGCTAGTTTTGAAATTAACAGCTGTACAATATTTCCTAATAATGGAATAAATCATGGTACAGCTTAGGTTTTTTGTGTGTGTTTTGGGTGTTGGTTTTTTTTTGGGGGGGGCGGAAGACTATGAATGGAGGACACATACGTACCTTACACATTATGGCCATAAGAAGACGAAGATGACTCTTATAATTAGCGGCATTAGCATTGGCTCTTAATGCCGCAACCAAAGAGGATGGGCTGGCCTTTGGGGACCTTCCATAACACCTGTACTCAACTCCCCTTTTGACCGTGGCCGAGAGAGCGGGAGTGGGAGTGTATCATGGGTAAGGCGCCTCCGCTACGGTGAAGACACATTCTAACCCAACCCTCTGGGGATAGCAGCTGCTCACCCCCGGCCGTCTGCTATCTGGCAGTCATAGTCGGAAACGACTGACCGGCATGTAGTGTGCTGACTTGTGAACCTGTGGACTATTGTCTCCTTTACACGAACAATAACTCTTCCAGTCATTATCGGACTGATCTCCCTTGATCTATCATCTAACCGTTTAGCTGACAACCAGCAACGAAACAACGTTATTTATGGCATGCATTCAGTAGTTCAAATTTCAGCCAAGCCCTCCAGAATAGCAACTGCCTCCTCTGTTTCCTCTGCGCAAGACGTAGCCATAACACGACTGAAGGACTGACAAAACACAGGTCTGCTTCAAGTCAAGTCAAAATCTTATTTCCAGATGGGAACATTGTATAAGCAAATGACATGCTTTTTTTCAACAAGCCATCCATAAAAAATGATATAAAGAAAAAATAAAGAACTAAGCTTGGGCATGTGTGTGTGTGTGTGTGTGTGTGTGTGTGTGTGTGTGTGTGTGTGTGTGTGTGTGTGTGTGTGTGTGTGTGTGTGTGTTTGTGTGTGTCTGTGTTTGTGTGTTTGTGTGTGTCTGCGTGTGTGTGTACGTGTGTGTGTGTTTGTGCGAGCGCGCGCCTGTGCGCGTCAACATTTATTTGAGCCCCACGGACTTTTATTTAGTAGGTTTTGTTTTCTGGTATCATATTATTATTATTGTTGTTGATATCTATAGACTAGATGCACATTGCCCTATCATTCCCTTGACAACAATGGAACCTGGCAGATTGCGGTTTTACTGCATGTACTGTGGAAGCTTATTTAGCTGTCATACAGATGCACACAAAGTGTTTTATACAAATTAAAATCATGTACTCGGTTTTGGTGTAAATTATATTTGATACACATCCTCCGAAGTCGGAGTGTGGCTGCTCACGTGGCGGGGTAATCAAACACGGTCACACACGTCATGTTCTTATCCCTACGCTGGTGCTTTATTTTGTACCATAGTGTTCAATTGCTTCGGCTGCTGGGATGATCCCTGGAGTCTTTAATTAATTTAACTCCTTGACTGCCATATAACGTATTACGTACTGACTTGATGACATCACTGATGATGTCATCAGATGAAAAGGAATAACTCTGATATGCTGGTTGTTGCTGTAACACAGTCAAGAGAGTTATATCCCCAGACCATTTTGCCAGATTGGCTCTATCAGTTGTCCTTTTCATGTCATGATTTGTACCATTATTTTTTCTTTAATTTTCTCTGGCAGTCAAGGGGTTAAGCCAGGGAACGACAACAACAACATGTTTGATACACGAAATTAATAATAATTGTTTATAAAAGTTTTGTGTGTGTAGAATACAGCCTAAGAGGATTTTAGATATGACAAAAACGAAATGAAATATATATCCGTAGACGTACGTATATGAAGGGATAATGAAAATGCAACACGATTGAAATTCTAAGCTGTTGCATTTTTGGTTTCTTTTCAGAGCAAAATAAAAAAAACAAAAAAACTACGGCACGCAAAAATAGACGATTTTCGGAAACAAAACCCTAGTGTAGAGTACTTCGTGAACATTACAGTTGTTTACCTACATTACTCGGTCAGATGCCATAGCAACAATGCAACAATGGCGTCGAAGCTTGAAACCGCAGGGTGCGAGTCGGCAAACATTTTTATTTAGAAAAATGAGGGGTGGCCAGTGAACCACAAACTGATAAAACTTGCAAAATGTGACGTTAAACTATAAATAACATCAATTTTAGAATGACGCACGGTGTTCTAAGTGCTGTATGTCACGAGGCGAGAGCTGGGGATCTCCCTGATGGTAGAGTAACTGCCCCTGTTTGACCGATTGAATTAGGCGAGATCACTCCCGCACACCATGACGTTACTCCCCTGAAAATTATTTCCGAACAATTCCTATTGCTTCAAATACCCTGTTATTTTGTCTGCTACAGCATTTAGTTGATGGTAGCACAGATCTATGCACATTACAGTCATATTATAACGTTTTATTTCCCTGTCGGCAGATACTGTCTCAGAGCTTCAGCGGCGCTATTAGCGGCGGGCAACCCACCAGCGACGACTCCGCAGACTCGGACGACATTTCCTCCCTCATCGTCCCTCCACCACCCCCAGCGTCCTCATCGTCTTCTGCTGCCCAGACGGAAGACTCCCATTCGCAGACGGCGTCCCCTCTTCCAGCGGTCGAGGAGTCGCCACCACCACCGCGGGTCAAGCGTAAGGTCCGGCACAAGCGGTCATCCTCCGTGGACACGGGCGCCCTGAGGCAGGCGGAGCAGCAGCTGGCCGAGGTCAGCCTCGGGAGGTCCCTGGACAGTCAGGACCTGGGGTCCAGGCCCAGTGCATCGCTGACCACGTCCTCCATTGCCACCCCTTCTTACCTTCGAGGGTCGGACAGTGCGTCTTCTCCCCGTAGCCCGGAGGCCGAGTCTCCGGCCTCAGTCTCTTTGAAGCTGCACAATCTGCTCAAGTCCTTGCCCAGCTTTCAGCCGGAGACGGCCTTCTCCTCTTCTTCCTCTGAAGAGGCTCAGCAAACGCCCCCGCTGTGCCGGACTGGTTCTCTACGCATTCCCCGCAGTGCCTCTTTGGACTTGGTGTTGGGCTCGCCAGCCGACTCGTCGAAAGGTGAAGGTGAGGCCTCTGGGGGCTCTTCGTCCGCAAAGAAGGTGGTGTCGCCCAGGACGTTGTTTTCAGGCTCAGCCAGCTTAGGCAGGGCGGCTGGGAGGAAGGCTGCGTCCGCTCAGCAGCCCTCCTCCTCCACCTCAACCAACTCCGCAAAGAGCGACGAAACGAACTCTTCAGAAACTCACCAGTCCTCCGGGGCTACCACCTCCTCCGCCTCTGACAGCTTCGCCTCGCTCAAAGCCAAGCTGAGAGACTACCGCGACCAGCTCTTGAAAAGAACCACCCTGTCCCGCAAACACTCCAGCGACTCGGACCTCGTCCAGAAAAGCGGCCTGACCCGGTCCAACTCCTTCAGCAGACTGCTGGGTGGCGGTGCCCGGCGAGGGTCCGGGGGTTCGGACCCCGGCACGGTGTGGGTGGACAGCGGGGATGGTGGTGGAGGGGGCAAGCGGGAGAGCAGCAGCACGGGGGACCTGCGGACTGCAGGCAGGGTGAGGGGGGTGGGGGAGGTGGAGGAGGAGGGCAGACGTCCTGGGACACCCGTGGTCCGTGAAACCCTGGCCGTCACCAGGGCCTCCATGAGGCCAGTCACCACCTCTGACGTCATCAAGGTCAGTGATGGGGCGTTGGTTGGTTATAGATGGTTTACCTTGGGTGCTGTTGCTTTTCAAACTAGATCGGTTCGTCATAATTAATGGGTGGGGATGTGTTTGCGCGTGCTACGGGTTGAACTGTTGCGCGTGAGCGTGCCTTTATTTGGATTGTGCGGTGTCTCTTGGGCTGGTGATGGATGATGTGGCGTGTGAATTGAATAACGTACAATGCGTATATTTCGAATCACGTGCTTGCTTTCTGATGGTGTGGAGTGACCATGGCATTGAGCCTGATAAAGATTCTGTGTTCGTGTTATCCTCAAATTCTGAGGCTTTTGGGTGTTTTAAAATTACAACGTGACCTCATTATCTATCGCTATGTCACGTATGTGGAGACGCTGTCATAATTTTGTTTCTTACCATAAATGCTTGCATAAACTTCAGGCTTGAGAACTGACTGTGTGTCTGGGTAATTGACGGTGTGTGTGTGTTTGAACCAATGTGATCTATCAATGCAATGAGCTTCCATTTTCAGTGACTTGAAATGGATCCCAACTTCAGAGAACTCCCTTGTCAACCTTCCCAGAAGCTTACCCTCATTCACATGTTACGCTTACCTCGTTTTAGATGCCAACCTTCTCTTAGATGTGTACCTTTCCTCATTTCAGATGATCACTTCCTTTCAGACGTCTACTTTGTACCTCTTGTGAATACTCGCGGAATTTCAGACGGTTTGCCTATTACTTATCTTTTAGATGTTTGACCTTTAGTTCTTTTTCAGATGCTTCCTTCTTTTTTAAGCATAAGGCCGGGTTCACATTAGACCCGTAAGTTCCGTGCGGAAAACCCTAAATAAGTGGAAGAAAGAAGGATAGAAGTTTACGCATAATGGGGAAATTCGGACACGTGCGCAAATCTTTTCCTTTCTTTGTTTCACTTATTTGTGGATTGCGTACGGGTATCCGCATTGAATACCCGCTTATGTGTGTACACGGCCTATGGCTGTTCATTTTCAGGTGTTTAAATCTTCTCATCTACTGATAGAACGCTTGTCAGATGTTTTAGCTCCGAAATGTGATGGTCGTGTGGTGTGTTCATGCCGTCTGTTCTGCTCCTTTCAGCTGTATATGCACGTGCCGTATGTTCACCCTCTACGCAAGGTCAGTCAGGTAGTGTGTGTCTGTGTGTTTGCCTGTCACCAGATTTGCAGTGCTGACCTTCAAGTGTTCGGCCAACTTGTACTTTAGAGACACCTCCCCTCATGTTCAGATTCAATTCTATTCAGAAGCTTTATTGTCCATTGGAAACAAGTTAGAATGGAAAATGGTTATTTTGCAACACGTGCAGCAGATTAAAATAAATACATTAAATCAATCAACTATTTAAAACACACACACACACACAGACACAGACACAGACACACCCTCCCACACACACACACACACACACACACACACACACACATACGCACGCACGCACACACACACACACGCACGCACGCGCACGCACGCACACACACACACACACACACACACACACACACACACACACACACACACGCACGCACGCACGCACACACAACCACACACACACACACACACACACACACACACACGCACACATACACACACACACACACACACACACACACGCACGCACGCACGCGCGCACACACACACACACGCACACGCACACACGCACACGCACACACGCGCACACACACACACACACACACACACACACACACACACACACACACCTCTTGAATGAAAATCTAGACTACTAAGAATGAAGAAACTAAGAAACAAAGCTAAAAATCTGCCGCACTGTTTTCGACTGTCGATCTCAAAGTCGGGGTCTGTCAGTTTCACGACAGTAACCCCCTAGGCTGATCCAAACCTTATCCCTTTCCTGAGAATGACAGAATACTGCTTAACGGTGAATCTGTTCAGTGCGAACATTTGATGAGGGGTGTATAAAGCACAACGTTGGCCATGTTTCCGCTCTTGAGTTGAAGTGAAATTTCTCTCACTCCTTTCCGTAGCAATAATAAGCCTTTATCTTCGTGTGCTTCTCCGAGTGTGATTGTGTATAATATTTTTTCCCCCCTTTTCCAGCAACCAGAGTTGTTGCTGTCACTGGTACGCTACTAATTGGTTGTTGTCAATAATATACAGTGATGTCCCGAGGCTCCGGTCGTAGGCCATTGACCTATACAAATTGAAAATGTCTCATTGTGATCTCCCCTGTCAGAACAAATGTCTGATTAAATGTTTAACACTGGCACGCTTTGGCTTATTGATTTCTGCAAGAGCCAGGAGGACATTGTTCTGCTGATTTATCTTGTCTCAGGACAGTTTGTCCTATGACGTTTCGATCCTCGGGACATTACTGAATAATATATACGTTCTTTTTGGTTGCCAATAAAAGTTTTTTGTCTCTCCAGCCGTTCACTTTTGGAGTACGAACACGACTTAGATATTAAGGTTTTTTGGTTGCTCTTGAATTGACGTGCATAGTTTCTGAATGTGTACATTTTAACTTCAATGTTTCCTGGTTTGAATACTCACCTCCTGGGAATTCTACTCTCTGTTTTGTGTGGGAATCCTTGCTTCTAAATTACAACTCATTTTTAAAACAAAAAGATGTTTTTGTTATGTCACTCAAGACATTGGTTTCACCCCCCCGTTGGACATGTTTTATAACGCGTGTCTTTGCTGTGGTGATTTGACGTGCATAATAACCACTTTCTTGTATTATCATTACATGATTTCATCTAGCAAAGCAATTAGAATGTAACCATGTTTACGTTTGTTTTCGTTTTGACTGTCCATTGCCATAGCCGGATAAACTGACCTCTGGAATGATACACAGTTCAAATTGGAATCTAATAAATTGCGAACTTCTTGATGTCTGGATATTGTGCAGCAGCAAGAGATGTCCGCGTGGATATAATATGCTGTCTACGCAACCATACCTCAAGTGGAAAACAAATCCATGATACTATTTGGGGGCGTATACACAGCTCAGTGATGTGGAATTGATTCTGTTGTCAATAGTCTGTTTTGTTTATGTTAACTTAAATAGGCTACCCGAATCTTCACATCTTCCACAGAACAGCTGAGCCAGTATTTGAACTTTGTTCTCGATGAAGTTAATTGTTCTTGAAATGTCATGATTTTTGTTTGTTTGTCCTCAATTGAAATCTTTCTTTTCTAATTTTTTTTTCTTCCTTTAAAATCCTTTCTTTTCTTTCGTTTTATTAACGGTCTTTTAAAACATCTTTTACTTTAGGTTTCTGTTGTGAGCATGACAGGGTTTCTACAGGTTTAAAGGGGCACCCTGATGGATGTGTTTTTTGCAAGAAACAAGTCTACACTACACAGAAAAAAAGCTTCAACGACAATGAGTGGCCTCCACCCACCCCATCCAGTGAGTGTTCCGATCCTTGAAAAAGGCTGTCTTTCTGGTGATCTCGACGTGTTTCTTGCAAAACCTCCTCCGTCAGGGTCCACCTTTCACATTACTTGTTGTCTGTTGTGTTGAATATTGAACTTTGTTTTGTTTCCCCTGTAAACTGTTTCAGCCAATGGTCAGCTCTCGTGGCTCAGTGGCGGCGAACCGGAGATAAGGGTTTGATCTGTTCCTCCATGATTTATTTAAACTGACGGTGTACGTTGAGTTACTGCACTTTGTTATCGGTGTAGACCTACCTACCTTTCCCTGTGTGGGGTTGCATGCGGGAATCATGGACTCTGTAAACAACACGGTGTTGGCACATTTCAGCCGAATATTCAACATCGGTTCACTCTGTTACAATATTACTTTTCCATTTTTCATTTTCAATTGAAACGTGCACCTTTAAAGACCCCCCCCCCCCCCCCCCCCCCCCATGTCACGTGTCACATTCCCTCTTATGCTAGGAAGATTTCTTAAGATTTCTTACCAGCTATAAGAGGGAAAACACGTGGAAACCGTGATTTTGACACGTGACGTGGTGGGTCTTTAAGCCTTCGACGAAGAGTAATAATAATATTTGACCCAGCACCACGAAAGGGACATTAAGTCGCTGGGCTAGTTTTTTTCACAACAGGCTTGCAAAGTCAAAAATCTCATTTTTTGTCAATTTTGAGTTATGGGTATTTTCGTGTTCTCTAACATCTTTTCTTTCATATTCTTCAAAATTCTTAGTTTTAAAACGAGTAGGTCAATGCATTTTCTTCAGCTGGGCAAGACGTTAGACCGTGCTTTCTCAAAATAGCCGACGCTCACCCTACCAACTTTAAATGCTCATAACTCTGGAACGGGAAATATACAAGAATGGTTCTTGTATCATTAGAACGGGAATTGTCTGAAGTGTTCAAATGTAATCATTTTCTCAGAATGGTCATTTTGACACTTAATGTCCCTTTCGTGGTGCTGGGTCACATATGGTTGGAAGTTTCTGCGAGGACTTAAAAAAGAAATGAACTCTTTCTCCGCTGCAAATGAAAAGCGTCGCAGTGGGGTTGTTTTTTCACATACAGTAGATAAACTAATCCATTCACAATACATACAGGGCTGGTCATAACAATGTACACACACTCTCAAGTATCACAATATAGTGGTTATCATATGTTTTGTTTGTTCAATTGCGTTGACGCAAGGTTATTTTTCAGACTGTATGCCTGTTCAGCGTGACATTTCATGACAACTAAATGCGTCTTGTGAATCACGATGCGTCAATTAAACTAACCTTTTCATAGATAATGTGATCTACAAAAATACGATAGGCCTAATACAATGATTCTATTTATCTGTAAGAAAATGATTTCAATAGACCAGTGTTGCGTAGCCTATTAAAAAAAAGTTATTCTCTTTATGAACATTGACATCGGTTATTTTGTATTGCAACCAAATGTGTTTTAAAAACTAATATCCCGAGATTGTAGAAACCCTATTATTTGACACAACTAGCATACTAAACCGCGCTTATCCTCGCTAATTCGTGGACTAAGGGTTGCATGAATGTAACAACGCACGGGCAAATTAAGGACACGGTGAAGGACCTTGTGCATGACTTCCTTTTTCAGCAGAGCTACGATCAGATTCCCCAGGTGTTGTTGTGAGGATTCAGCTCCTGTGAAGGCTTACGAAGTTACATCTATGATCGAGTTTTGTAAACGTTTCAACGCAGTATGCGTACGGTTAAAGGAGAAGAACATGGTATAACATTAACGGGTAGTGGTCTGGTTGTCGTGGGGTTATTAGGGAAGAGGCAAAGCGAGAGCTTTCCGCTCATAGAGCTCACAGTTACAGGGAGTATCTCATTCCGGACGAATTCCAATATACTCGGAACAGGAGAACGCCAGTCAGGGCATAATTCCGAGTATTCTCGGAACAGCGATTTTTTTTAGTCTAAAGCTTGTCTAAATTCATGGGTTTTTTTTTCAATTCAAACCACGTTTCTTGAGTTACTTCTCTTCATCACTGTTCCAGCTTTCGCTTCGCATATGTTTGGCACTTCTATCATAATTTGTAAGGTTAAAAATGTCGAAAAAGGCCCTAAACAAGCCTCAGAAAATACTCCAATATGTTTTCATTAACACTGGTAGTAATAAGGAGACTAATGATTCCGATGTCAATGCAAGTAACCACGATTTCAAAGCGAAACATAAACTTGGATCAACCAGTAATGTCAGAACTGAATCATTGACAGTGTGAGTTTTGTTGCGTTTCTTATTTGTGATAATTTTTATTCTAGGCAGCCCCAGGGCAGTAATGAAGTCTGTGTAAGGCAGTGATGTCCCGAAGGGGTTAAATAATTGTTTTTCTCTCTGCTAATCAAATGAATAGGGTGGGTTTGTCTGATTTGCTCTTGGCATTTTCTCCGACTTACAACGTGAAAGGCCCGGTTGTGGATCGGCCTCCGAAGCTACGCATTTCCGTGCATGTTTATTGTTTGTCGGTCGGTCGGTCTGTCTGTCTGTCTGTCGGTCGGTTGGTCCAAAATTGTCGCACATATTGACAAAATTGTCGCACTTCAAATCGAGGCTGAACTTCAAAAAATTGAGGCCGCTCTTTAAAATGATGCATTTTAAAGCGTACAAAATAATAAACATACGTAATACAGACACTACAACAGACACGACGAGTATGCGGTGCTTCTTTTGATGAGTATAAGTAGGATACATAGTTTTAAATGTTTTCCAAAAGATATAAAAAGTTACGAAATGGTGCAGAGATAACATTCTGGTTTACAGATTCAAATTATTGAAAAGCCAGGGGAGGTGACTCATGATTGGAGTGGTAAAAATAGACCGCGTGCCACAAACTATTGCGATTTTGCGCTTGTTGTTTGTGGCTCAAGCCACAAACCTATAACTCACTTTGTCGGTCGGTCTGTCGGTCGGTCGGTCGGTCGGTCCAAAATTGTTGCACTTCAAATCGAGGCTGAACTTCAAATTGAGCCCGCTCTTTAAAATGATGCATTTTAAAGCGTACAAAATAATAAACATACGTAATACAGACACTACAACAGACACGACGAGTATGCGGTGCTTCTTTTGATGAGTATAAGTAGGATACATAGTTTTAAATGTTTTCCAAAAGATATAAAAAGTTACGAAATGGTGCAGAGATAACATTCTGGTTTACAGATTCAAATTATTGAAAAGCCAGGGGAGGTGACTCATGATTGGAGTGGTAAAAATAGACCGCGTGCCACAAACTATTGCGATTTCGCGCTTGTTTACCAGTTAAAGTAGGCGAGTACATTTGGGGTTTTTTGGGGGGTAAGAAAAGTAATTGAGGTGTCCAAGCAGGTAACCAGCCAAGAACATGCGACCACGACAAATCACTGGCAGTGTGTACAGGCCTATAATGATATTAAATCGAGTTTGGTTGATTTTCAGTCGGGCGCCCCTGCGACGGAGACGCGCTCAACTACCTGACAGACATTGCTAACGGCGTCAGCTTTCATCAGCCATAAGCCATGTTTTTTGCGTTGGTTCCCACCTGTGATGTGATGTAAAGAAGGGGCTGCGCAGTTGGCAGGTATCTGATGGTGTGCTAGACCCCTCATATCAGGCAGCATGTCGTGTTGGCCGTTGTCTTCACCGTCAGAGACTTGTTGTTGCATGGGTGCAACTTTTCCTGGTATACGAGGATTTCCTGTTTTTGAATTTTACCAGAAAAGGAATTTCCTTTTTTGTCAAACAAGATCTTTGTGTGTCTACTGTATTTTTCAAACTGTTTAAAACAAGCATTTGTATAAATTGTGGAAAAAGCAAACTAAAATACCTTCATAAATCCATTTTTGCTTCAGCTGCAGGGGGACATTATACCCCTAGACCCCAGCCTTTCAGGGTGTTTTTCATTTTGCGTAGTTGCACCCATGTCGTTGTTGTTTTTGTCTTCTACTTTATTACGGTGGCTGGGCATGGTGGTGTCGGTGTCGTGATGAACCTGTTGTACAATTGCTTTGGCACTGGTTGTAGATCGTTCCGTCGTTTAAAATAAGAATGAAGGCTAGAAACAAACTAGCCGTTGTTTTTTTTAGATTGGTGGACGAATTCAGAAGGATATCTGTCAGTGTGTCCCCCTTTGTTGTTGTTGCTTGAAAAAGAATGTGGGTCTTCATCAGTGGGCATGCATGCGTTCTCAGCTTGTTCTGGTATTGAGTTGTGGTTAGTTAGTGTTTCGTGTTATTACTGTCGTTTTGTGTCATATTTGTTTTTTTAGCTGTTTGGATTTTGTCGTACAGTAGGAGATGAAGAGGCCGTTCCCCGGTGCTAGTTATTGTTTCAGATGATATCTGATACCTCACATTGACTTCAATATCAACGCATGGATGGTGTAGAGTGGCACAGTGGTATCGCGTTCGCTTCGTGTCAAGTAAACCCGAGTTCGAACCTGGGTACAGGGGATTTTTTCGCATGCAAAAAACAACAATTGGGTGGCGCGCCTCTGGCTGCGACGCGCTCTCCAGGTGGGAGCAACCCGAATTTCACAGAGACGCCTCTGTGACTATAAAGTACCTACTACCTAATACCTAATACCTAATACCTAACGTATTTATGGATATGAAATACTATTCAGGGGCCGTTCAGACATTGTTTAAACTTAAAGCTAATCACGATGGATAACACCGAACATAATAATGTTAAGTTAAATCCGTTAAGTTAAATTAAATTTGTCAGGTTTAGTGAACACAAAACCCTAATGCTTTGAATCTTGGGCCCTGTGTCCAAATAATAATCATCCAAGCAAAACATGTAAAGAGATAGATGTAAAAGTGGCTTAGACACACACAACAAATGTTAATTGGCTCCACAGGATATTAGGCTCGAGGATGACTTGCCTTTTAACCAGTAGGAGACACCAGGATCGATGCATCTGTGTTCCTTATAGCAATTGCACAGGAAAAGCACCAGGCACTTGTATAATACAATTATGTAGTCAATGCCGTATTTTCCCTTGTTATTTGTTTGTTGTAAGGTTAGTTTTAAGGCTAACTGTTGGTGCAGCAAAACGAAGTGCTTCAAAGATTTACAAAGAAGTCATGAAAAACAAACAAGAAAATCAACTAAAAACTTTCATATCAGTGCCAAAAATAATTGATTTGCGGCCAGCCCCAAAACAGTGCTGATCTTAGTGGGTCGGGTGGGAGGGGCGAGGGGCTGCTAGGGAAAAGAGAAGTGGGGGTGGGTCGGGGTGGATTTGGGATAAAAGGGGTGGGGTGGGGTGGGGATGGGTGTAAATCGCATGATTCGATTTGATTTGAAACGGACCGTGTCCAGAGCCATAAACGAGGGGGGGGGGGGGGGGGGGGAGGAGGGGGCCATTTTAGACTGGTGTCGCATGGACGCTTCCATGCTCTCCCTATCTGTCGTCTGCCGACATAATAAAAGCCCGTTGGGTCTACATGTCCAGCTTTTAAAAAAAAAATATGGTTTTGTATTTATTTATTGAACTTGTTTTCTTCAATTAACTTAACAGAATTCAACAAACGCGCATAACATTGAATATACAAAAAGCATTATAACTTATATAAGCCAGGAATAAGTTTAAAGTTTAACAAAAATAGGGAAGAATGACAAGACAGTGTAAAGATGGAAATTAGATCAAGATTAACACTGAATATATACCTGGCCAGCAATCATTATAGATTAACACACAACACACATAGAAAACACACGCACTCACAAACACACATGCACTTACGCGTACCATGCTAACATAAAACAAAAACAATAAATGACATCATATAACCATTTGGAGAAGAGAATACATGGAAGTTAATATGGGTCGTTACAACAGGAATGGAACCTTTGAAAATAATCATTGTGTTGTATCCAGCTTTTTATTGTTTCTGTACTAAAAGTCCACTCCTATAGGTAGTTGGTCTCGTTCGCCATAAAAAAAAAAAGTCCTTTGTAGTATTCCCATGACGTTCTTTTACACGTTCCATAAAAAGCCCGTTGTGTCTTTCCGAAAGAGGGAAGACTGCCTACAGCAGTAGTACGGCACGGTCTGGTTAACGTGGCATTTTGTACTGAAGGTTAAAGAGATCCCGTGTGTCTTTTGAGGACTGTGCTCGGTCGAATGGTCCAAATCTGCCAAGACACCGCAACACCACGTTTAGATCGTAGTTGTAACGTCCACACTTTTGGATTGTATGTTTTGGTACAGACATGTGACTGTTTAATTATAATTAACAAGCCAAACAGCCGAAATAGGACACTTCCATATTCATATCTAACTACATGTAGTTGTGTGTGTTTCTTCACCTGCGCATACCCTTGGCGTGTGTGTGTGTGTGTGTGTGTGTGTGTGCGTGCGTGTGTGCGTGCGTGTGTGTGTGTGTGCGTGCGTGCGTGTGCGTGAGTGCGTGCGTGTGCGTGCGTGCGTGCGTGAGTGAGTGAGTGAGTGAGTGAGTGAGTGAGTGAGTGCGTGCGTGCGTGTGAGTGAGTGTGCGTGTGAGTGAGTGTGAGTGCGTGAGTGAGTGAGTGTGAGTGAGTGAGTGAGTGAGTGAGAGTGAGTGAGTGAGTGAGTGAGTGAGTGAGTGAGTGAGTGAGTGAGTGAGTGAGTGAGTGAGTGAGTGAGTGAGTGAGTGAGTGAGTGAGTGAGTGAGTGAGTGAGTGAGTGAGAGAGAGAGAGAGAGAGAGAGAGAGAGAGAGAGAGAGAGAGAGAGAGAGAGAGAGAGAGAGAGAGAGAGAGAGAGAGAGAGAGAGAGAGAGAGATGAGAGAGAGAGAGAGAGAGAGAGAGAGAGAGAGAGAGAGAGAGAGAGAGAGAGAGAGAGAGAGAGAGAGAGAGAGAGAGAGAGAGTCGAAGATGATGATGGATGATTTTACCCAAAACATGGATAGGATAAGACCAAGTTGTGGTAATCTTATGTTTGCTGCTTTGGAAACTAAAGATGACGGAGATCGCGACATTTCGAGCTCGTTTTGGACATTTTGTCCGCGAACACCACGTGCTACCGTCATCCGGGTGACCGAGACACTAACTGTGTTACAGTGATGTATTGTCCCGACAGCCGAGGACAAGGGGTGGGTGGGGGGGGGGGGGGGGAGGGGGTAGGTGTGGGGGGGGGGGGGGGGGGGAGTTGCTGACTGACGTATGATGGATTTATTGGCGACAGGTGTCTGGCTGGATGTGGATAGCAAAACAGTCTTCAACCTTCAGATTTGGTGTCTTCTTCTTGGGTAGTCCTCGTTTAGGCTCTACGTAGGCTACAGACCCAGAAGAAAACGTCGCTACAGAGAGTTTGAAAGCACGGGAATAAGCGAGTTTCAAGCCAGCTTAATAATTATGTTTGTTATCCTTAAACCAATATCAATTCATAATGCTTTAGATGATATCAGCTACCAAAGTTTTCAATCGATATGGAGGTAAACTGCGGCTGACTGATACAGTCAGCAGGAAAGGTTGTTCATTAAGGTTGTTTGTTTGTTGTTGTTGTTCTTCTGCGTTCCCAGGCCATATGGCCATACTGGGTAAGGTACGTATATGTCCGGTTTTCAGTTTTCACTGGTCTCCCCGCTGCGTACAGCTGACACATTCCGATTTCGGAGGAGCTCAAAGGAAAAAAAGTATTTGGAAGATTGTTTTTGAAAAAAGGCAGGAGAATGGGCCAATAAGTCAGAAAGTGAGTAGATGATAGAAAGCAAAGGGAAAAGGCAGAGTCAAAGAGTGGCAGATTAGAGGAAGTTACAAGCACAGAACTTCCAGAAGGTGGGGGAACTATGTTTACGAAAGACCCCCCGGTATCCCCACGAGGAGTAAGGTTGTTCAATATCCACTATTTGTTGTTGTTGCGAGGGACAATAACTGTTGTAACGGAAACTGTCTGGCCTTCTTTTGAATCAACTTTCGTCGTTGAAGAAAGATGGATTTATAGAGATTGGTTAGGGTGGTGGTGGGTTGGGGTGGTGGTGGCGTCTATCTGTCATAATAGGGATGAGGTTCGCAGTTTGAGGGACAGCGAGACAAACGTGTGTGGTTCGACCTGGACTCCTAGTGTTTCTCTACCCTCTAAAAGAGTGACCGTTGGGGTTCACATTTTAGTGCCAGAAAAAAGGAACCACCTCACTGGGTGAAAGCGAAAAAAAAAGAAAAGCCTGGTGACAGTTTATACTGTGTTTGGCTGCGTGTTCGCTTAGCCACTGGGCAGCTCAACTATTATTATTATTGGCATGGTCTCGCTGACTGTCACTTTTCATAGGGCACAGCGACCCGCGTGATTTGCTCCTAGCATCCATATCTCTGCTCTTAGGGAGGAACCACTGAGGACAGCAGTAACTGTTGCAGGATTGAGCGTGCTTCTGGTAGAAACCCCTGACTTTCTTTAGTTCTTGATCGCTCTACTAATAGCAGAAAACTTATATGCAGTGTCTTTGCTAATAGCGATTCTTCAACAAAACCATGTTTTCCTTATTCAAGGTAAGCTGTTTGCAAGATCGTGTGGCTTTGTTTTTGTGACTGACTAATAAGCCGTATTTATTAATTAACCATGGTCGTCTTGATCAGGAATTGATTGATATTGATCGCGTCAGAGGCCGTGGGCGAATCGATAGACGGTATCCCAGATAATGCATACGCTGTTTTGGGGGGTTAAAAACACCCCCCCCCCCCTCCACACACACAAAAATAAAACAAGCAAGCTAAGCTAGACAAAACTTAATAATATAAGACCCCTAAAGTGCACGAAAGATCGCATTGATTTTGCTTTTGAATGTGTTGATTTGCGCACTTGGGGGTCGTACGTTTTGTCTTTTGTTTTTTGTATGTGTATAATTATGGTCATTTATGTATTTAATGTTGCACGCATTGATTAATTAGTTCTCTGTCACTTTGTGCGTGGGGGAGAGCTAATAAAATAGTTTGTTTGTCCATGTCTTTGCATTGTGTACGCCTGTCCACTTATCTCTGAACAGAATCGCTTCGTGTTTAGTACAGTGGAACCTCACTTAT
>CM065691.1:44595923-44613423 GCA_017654935.2 Phymorhynchus buccinoides
AAGGATAAGCTACACAATAGTTTCTCTGCAACGTCACGAGAGAGAGAGAGAGGGGGGGAGAGACAGAGAGAGAGAGAGAGAGAGAGAGAGAGAGAGAGAGAGAGGGGGGGAGACAGAGAGAGGGAGAGGGAGGGAGGGAGGGAGGGAGGGAGGGAGAGAGAGGGGGAGGGAGGGAGAGAGAGAGGGAGGGAGAAATGGATAGAGAGAGACAGAGAGACAGAGACACACAGAGAGAGAGAGGGAGGGAGAGAGAGAGAGAGAGAGAGAGAGAGAGAGAGAGAGAGAGAGAGAGAGAGAGGGAGAGAGAGAGAGAGAGAGAGAGAGAGAGAGAGAGAGAGAGAGAGAGAGAGAGAGAGAGAGAGAGAGAGAGAGGGAGAGGAGAGAGAGAGAGAGAGAGGGGGGAGGAGAGGAGAGAGAGAGAGAGAGAGAGAGAGGGAGAGAGAGAGAGAGGGAGGGAGGGAGAGAGAGAGAGAGAGAGAGAGAGAGGGAGAGAGAGAGAGAGAGAGAGAGAGAGAGAGAGAGAGAGAGAGAGAGAGAGAGAGAGAGAGAGAGAGAGAGAGAGAGAGAGAGAGTCCCGCTTATACCTGCATTACATTGCTTAGCCCTTTCACCGCCAGCCATATTTCAGCCAAAAATGTCCATTAGATTTACCTGGGTAGAGAACACAATCTATCTGCAGTATTGGGGATTCTTCTGTGACATATATAAAATAAGGTCTATCCTTACTTCCCAAAACTAAGACAATAGGGTCTTTTGGATAATAGACCCCAATTTGATGCCTTTTAGTGACATAGGTGTTAAATCACTGTGGTGCTAAAATGCGACTTTGGCGGTGAAAGGGTTAAGGTATATGTCCTACACGTGAACATTTTGCCATTCTTTCCCCATGGCACCACAGCGACAGCCCACTCGTAAGCGTACTCGCACATCGCCGCGTTGCCATGGGGGAAAAGAGGGGGAAATGTTCGCGTGCGCACAGAGACCTTTTAGCTAAGACGCTGAATGCGATTGTTATGATGTGTCATATCAGATGCGTCATCTGTTTTACTCCGTGGTCGTCAGTTTAGTATCCGATTATACCTTCCAAATGGCAAAGAAGGAATCCGTGGCCATTCCGGAATTCTATAGGCTCGAGATGTGCTTATAGTGGAGACGCCTGGCCCGAGATACACCCCCACCTTTCAACCAAAAGGAAAACATAATCAGGATACCGGTAATTTTCCCTCGACCCTACTAACTTTAAATGTTTATAACCCTGAAATGGACAAAGATACAAGAATGGTTCTTGTATCGTTAGAAAGAGAATTGTCTGAAGGTTTCATGTGTATCATTTTCTCAGAATGGTTAGTTTGACACTTAATGTCCCTTTCGTGGTGCTAGGTCACATTTTTGACGTTTCACTGTTCGTCTGTCAAACAGAACAAGTCCAAGAAGAGCGGACCCCTCAAAGCCCTGTCCTCCGTGTTCGCCAGAGAAGAGAGGGCTCCAGAAAACGGCACCCACGACTCCAACACCACCACCACCACCACCACCACCACCGTCACAACAGCTACACCCGACACAACAAACCAGACCCCCTCCTCGCCTCCTCCTCCTCCTCCCAAGAGCTCGGGGGGGCTGCTGTGCAAGGTCCGCAAGAGCCGGCAGCAGTACGGCTCCAAGGACGACCTCTCGGCGCTGACGACACCCGAGGAGGAGCTGAAGAGGCGGAAGAAGAAGAAGGTGCAGAGCAACCCGTACGCCACCGTCAAGATGTGGCGCCCCATCACCATGAGCTCCAGCGTCTCCCACGAGGACGACGCCTACCGCAATTTCAGCAACTTCGACCTCTTGGTGGCCGAGGCCAAGCTGCCCGCCACCGGCGACCTCCGCAACGACAGCTTCCGCCGTTTTGACGCGGCTTCCGAGCGGCAGACTGGCGACTCCTCCCGTGCTGGCGTCGCTGGTGGGGTCGGTGATAATGGGGTGAGCGGAGCAGGACGAGAGAACGCGAAGTATGTGTCCACGGTGGCCGTCTCTTCTTCTTCTTCTTCTCCTTCTAAGCAGGCGGGGTCGTCTAACGCGGCGAGGGGCGGGAGGTGGGTGAATAGGGAAGAGTCACTGTCCCGGCCCTCCTCCGCGGTCACCATCCCGCTGAAGCCCCGGACGTTGACGCTGGAGGAGCAGCGGGAGCAGGAAAGAACGCTGGTGCCTCCGCCGCGCCGGCCCCGCCCCCGCCCCGTGACGAGATCCTCCACCTCGTGTGACCACCACCCCCGCAGCTCCAACGGGGGGACGGACATCCCGATGGACTACTACCCCATGGAGTCGGCCTCCGTTGTCAGTTCCCGGGCACGGTCCGTCGACGTGCGGGACGCGAGGCGCAGGAGCCCGGACAGGAAGGGGCGCAGCATCATGGAGAGCAGTCAGGAGGTGGTGGGTGCCGAGGTCTCCAGGTCTGTCCGGAGCGTCCTGTCCAAGACCTACGGCCCCGAGGGCTTCGACGCGGCCGTCCAGGACGCGGAGACCATGCTGGTGCACCTCAAGACCACCATGGAGACGCTCAAGACCTCGCAGGACATGGTGTGGAGCAGCGGCAGCCAGTTCCAGACCGTGCGGCACGAGCTCCTCCTGCAGACCAAACAGTTCGTGCTGGACGCCAAGGCTCTGGTGGGCGGAGCCACGGGGTCCCGGAAGGCCATCAGCCCCCACCTGCACAGCGCCATGCACACGCTCAGCAGACTGCTGCTGCACGGGCAGGCCATGATGGTGCGCATGCGCTCCGTCCACCAGGCCCAGCACGTGGGCTTCGAGGTGCTGCGCGTGTCGGCGTCCTTCAAGAGCACGGTGGCTGCGGCCAATGCCGCCCTGGGCAGGCCCATCACCGACCCCCACATGAAGTACCTCATGCGCCAGGCCACCAACCTGGCCGCCCTCCTCAGCACGCTGCTCAAGACCCTCAAGAACTTGGAGCAGGCCTGAAGAGACACGTACATGTGTTGGCCTTGATCGACACCCTGCTCAAGACCCTCAAGAACTTGGAGCAGACTTAAAGGGACACGTACATGTGCTGGCCTTGATCGACACCCTGCTCAAGACCCTCCAGAACTTGGAATAGGCTTTAAGGGACGCGCACATGCGCTGGCCTTGATCAACACCCTGCTCAAGACCCCCAAGAACTTGGAATAGGCTTAAAAGGACACGTACATGTAGTGTGGCCTTACTCAACACCCTGCTCAAGACTCGAGAACTTAGGAGCAGGACACGCACATGTGTTGGTCTTGATGAGCACCCTGCTTAAGACCCTGACGAATTTGGAGCAGACTTTAAGGGACACGCACATGCGCTGGCCTTGATCAACACCCAGCTCAAGACCCTTAATAACTCGGAGCAGGCTTTAAGGAACATGTACACGCCTATGTTCTGGCCTTGCTCAGCGCCATGCTCAATACCCCCAGCAACCTGGTGCAGGCTTAACTTGAGGGATGCGTACACGCGGCCTGTTCGGGCCGTTTCATTTTGTGGACAAACTAAACTGTACATGTTCCCCTGGTATCTAAAGCGGGTACGGGTGGGTGGTCGTCGTTGGAGAGATGAAAGACATGATAATATATGGTTTTTGAAACTATTCATCTCACCTCAGATTTCTAAGCGTAGTTAGGAATTTGAAACAGAGATCTGGTATTTAATCGAATATATCTGTTGGACATTAATCATACTCTGAAATCTCTCCATGCAAATGAAGGATGTCATGCGATATTTATCATTTATATGCGTACATGGATCGTCTCTCATAATGCATAGCCATGCGTTGTGTATCTTTGTTGGGAACACAGATCGCATCAACTTTGAAAGACTGAAAGAAAATATGGACAACCCTGTGATTAATCAATCTATGTTGTACAACGGTTTTGTGTGTGTTGATCATTAATGTTGAGCACTGTAATGAGTATAACCGGATGATATTATTCTAGATATTTTCCTTTACCCATCCTACGTTTTGGAACATTTCCATGGGTATGTTCCTAGTAAAGAACCATGCTTTTTGTTTTCGTCAGTCATTGTGTATAGCAAAAACATCAAGTCGTCCAAAATTGGAGTGTTTGTCAACAACAACAAAACGGAACAAGAATTACAAAGAATGAATCACATCGGGCGATAGGTAGTGGCCATGACCGCTGAAAGTCTGTCGTGTTTGCAGGATATTTTGTTCCAGGTGAAAGATAATGCACGCTCTCTTTCCATTTCTGTGTGTCTGTCCGTCCGTCTGCGCGTGTCTGTCCGTCTTTTTTTACCAGGGCGCTGCCCGGGCCCCTTAGAGTGCAAAGAGTTCAGGGCAGAAACATTTGATTCAGGGGGGTGTGGGGTGTGGGGGTGGCTTCTTCTCTGAAGACCCTCTGCTGTCCGGCTCTCCCGAGAGTCTCTGTACTCATCGGTGGCGTGCTAAAAGGTTATAAACTGGATGTACAATGGTGTTCCTGATCTCTACATTGTCAGATATCAGATTACACACGTACTTCAGATTTGGTTTCAAATAAAGTGTTCGTATGGGTTTACTATGAACATACACGGGTTTTTGCTTGTGGCACAAGCCACAAACCTATAACTCACTTGGTCGGTCTGTCGGCCGGTCTGTCGGTCGGTCCAAAATTGTCGCACATATTGTAAAAGAGAAAGAAAAGTACAGACAGAAAAAAATACTTGGGCATAAAGTAACATTTCAGTTGTCATATCTACAGTCCTTAGGTATGGACATAATTGTATACTGAACAGAGCACATGAATCTTCATTTCAAAGCGTACAAAATAATAAACATACGTAATACAGACACTGCAACAGACACGACGAGTATGCGGTGCTTCTTTCGATGAGCATAAGTAGGATCAATAGTTTTAAATGTTTTCCAAAAGATATAATAATAAAAAGCTACGAAATGGTGCAGAGATAGCATTCTGGTTTACAGATTAAAATGATTGAAAAGCCAGGGGAGGCGACTCAGTGTATGTAATGATTGGAGTGGTAAAAATAGACTGCTGGGCTGCAGTCTTGTGGAGTGAAAGTGTTTTTGATCAAACATGGTGTGTGTGAAGAGCATAATGTAAATGCGCTCGGCGATGCCCTTGTTTGTAGTTCAAAATAGTCGCGTGCCACAAACGATTGCGAATCTGCGCTTGTTTTGGGTTTTTTAAAAATAAAAAATCTGCTTGAACGCTAGATTATAACTTGGAAAGGAATCAAAAGAGTGACTATGCATGTTTAGTTAGGTTTTGTTTTTAGTATTTAAATTTGAGGACACCAACATTTTTTAGTTATAACTTGGCAACCAGCTAGCAAAGAGCGGTCTATTTTTTGTTATTATTACCTTTTTCCCCCACGTCGTTTCTGAATGTGCAATTCACATTGGTCAGGTATTTTGTGTGCATCATAATTATGTGTGGAATGTATGTGGTTTTTGAGTCAGGGATCTTTGTTACACAGATTAAGATTAAAATTATAGCCCCATCAACCACGTTAAATCTTACCCCGTGATCCTTGTTACACAACCGAAGAGTTCACTCCACTTAATCAGTAATAAAGTCGCAGCATAGGAAACATAATATGCTATTTCTTTATGCCCAGTAGTATGTGGTGTGCTTGATTTTCACTTTTTCGTGAATAAAACTTACCCAATAGATTGCGTCAAAGACACTGTAATGGGAATGAGACAGACAAGCGGCCATTTCCCCCCTATATGAGTAGTGAGGGACAGAAACCCTGATTACGCCCCCCTTGAACCATGAACATCAGCTGTTTTGTAGATTTTCTGCTCGCATTTGCAGCTTCCTTACTTTTCTTTGTCTTCAGGAAATCAGAAAAAAGGTTTGCCCAAGCACTAAAAATTTGCCTCTGGTATTTAAAACAAACCGTCGATTCAAATTCTAATCTTTGGATAGAGCCGCCATTGTTAATGGGATCACGAACGATAACCCTATCAGTCCGTCTCGCCGTAACTCTCCAGTTGTCTGTCTTATTCCCGTTATAATGTCTTTGATTGCGTGCTACGTATTCAACGGCTTTAACCCTTTCACCGCCAACGTCGCATTTTAGCACCACAGTGATTTAACACCTGTGTCACTAAAAGGCATCAAATTGGGGTCTATTATCCAAAGACCCTATTGTCTTAGTTTTGGGAAGTAAAGATAGACCTTATTGTATATATGTCACAGAAGAATCCCCAATACTGCAGATGGATTTTGTTCTCTACCCAGGTAAAGTTGATGGAATGCTTGGTTGAAATATAGCTGGCGATGAAAGGGTTAATTTTCTACTAGTGCAAAAAACAAACACACATAAAACAGCAACATTGAAAACAGGATTAAATTTCCCAATTTATCAATGTAGGCTTCGTCATTCCCTTTATTCCATTGTGAAGTGCAAAGACCCACCAGATTCATGAGTGAAAAGCACGGGTTTCACGCGTTTCCTTCTCTCGCTGGTGAGATATCTTATTTTGACCAGAGTTTGACTCCCATACAAATGCCCCCGCATTGAAAACGAGACAAGGGACTTTAACCGTTTCACCGCCAGCCATATATCAGCCAAAAATGTCCATTGAATTTACCTGGGTAGAGAACAAAATCCATCTGCAGTATTGGGGATTCTTCTGTGACACATATAAAATAAGGTCTATCCTTACTTCCCCAAACTAACGGTCTTTGGATAACAGACCCCAATTTGATGCCTTTTTAGTGACATAGGTGTCAAATCACTGTGATGCTAAAATGCTACTTTGGCGGTGAAAGGGTTAAAGAGCAGCCTCGACTTGAAGTTGGGGGGCATTTGTATGTGGGTCACACCTACCCAAAGAAAAAACAAACAACCCCAAGGGACTTACTTAATCTGCCGGGTCAGTGAATGTAATGAATATTTTACTGGGTAACTGCATTCCATCTTTGCATTGCATTAGTTTGATAGGTGTAGATCCCCCGTGGGGATACCCGGGGGGGTCTTTTGTGCAAATAGTTCCCCCACCTTCTGGAAGTTCTGTGCTTGTAGGGTAAGACGGGGTGAAAAGCCCATGGGCGGGTAAGAAGCCCATGCCAATTATCTCATAAAATAAAGCAAATTTCAGTCACATTTTGCCCCATGAGACGAGTGTTAGTGCTTAGCATTCGTCTCATGGGCAAAATTTGACTGAAACGTTCTTCATTTCATGAGATAATTGGCATGGGCTTCTTACCCGCCCATGGGCTTTTCACCCCGTCTTCCCCCCTAACTTCCTCTAATCTGTCACTCTCTTTGACTCTTGCCTTTTCCCCTTTTGCTAACTGTCATCTATACTATCTTTCTGCCTTACCTACCCGGTCCATTCTCCTGTAGCCATCTTTTCGCGAAACCCTTTCGAAAACGTTTCCTCCTCCAGCCGAAAGTCGGACTTGCTGGTGTCTAACTCTTTCTTAGTTAGGCGCATAACGGCAGCATGACGCATCGGCGCTCATAATTGACAGGAAACTGTCTGAGCGATCGAAGAAGAAGAAGAATAGGTGTAGAAAAAGTCCATTCCACTTTACGATGAGCTTCCTCTTTCGTGTTCAGGGACCAGAATGTATTACTGCAGCCCGTAGATTAGATTCTCCGTTTGCTAGAAGGGTATGGGAGGGCTCCGTGCACTACTCTATAACGGTTCTTGAGCTTTCACAGACATTTTTTTTTTATAGGATTTGTTGCGACTTGTCCGAGACTTATTTCTGATTTTTTTTTTTTTTTTTTTTTTTTTTTTTTTCACGTTTTGTTTATATTTTGGGTGTATCTTTTTAATAAGCTATTTCGACAGGAACAACACATTTCTGAATTGGTTTTTTTTGTTCTCACCCTTTTTCGCATGTTTTGTTTATACTTTTGGTATATAATATCTTTTTATAAGCCATTTTCAACAACGTCCTTTTTTTTTTATATATATGCCATTTTTTGTTACCTTAGCCCTTTCACCGCCAGCCATTTTGTCAGCCCAAAAATACCATTAAACTTAACGGGGTAGAGAAAAAATGTTTCTGCAATGTGGCGAATTGGTTTAAACAAAGTTTATTAACATAATACATTGCAGTGTACACAAATTATTTTATGAGCACAAAAATAAGCTTATAAGCGCACTCAAAAGTGGCGAATTCCTCTTTGACATGTATAACATTAGGCAAATCCTTACCTCCCAAAATTAAGAAAATAGGGTCTTCAAATAACAGGCCTGATTTGATGCCTTTTAGGTGTTAAACCATTGTGGTGCAAAAATGCGACATTGGCGGTGAAAGGGTTAACTACGGAGCTTTTGTCAAAATCCAGAAATAGAGATCACTGGGAAACAGATAAAGGGAGCATACTCCCCACATACTATGTGATACAAGTTGCAGTTATTCCCCATTGATCATTGGCGTTTCATATCATTCCACGTATCGACTCACGAGCGAAGGAGGCATTTGCGCGCCAGGCTGTTTGTGTGCTTCAGCCGAGGGGATTAGTTGACATCCATAGGCTTTTCACCAACGCCAGCTGTCCTCGTGTTCCCCTTGGTGGAGAGAGTCATTATAAACCAAGCCTAGCCTTTTGGAATAGCGCACTTTCATACTCTGCTATCATGGAAGTCTTCACTGAGTCGGACCCTGCTGTCTGTTATGGCGCGCGCGCACGAACACACGCACACACGCACGCACGAACGCACGCACGCACGCGCACACACACACTGACACACACACACACACACACACACACACACACACACACACACACACACACACACAGACATAAACACACACACACACACACACACACATACAGACACATACAGACAGACATACAGACAGACACACACACACATGTCACACTGTGTCACACACACACATACACACACACACACACACACACACACACACACACACACACACACACGCACGCACACGTACACACACACACACACACACACACACACACACACACACACACACACACACACACACACACACACACGCACGCACACACACACACACACACACACACACACACACACACACACACACACACACACACACACACACACACACACACACACACACACACACACACACACACACACACACACACACACACACACACACACACACACACACACACACACACACACACACACACACACACACACACACACACACACACACACACACACACACAAACACACACACACACACACACACACACACACACACACACACACACACACACACACACACACACACACACTATAACGACGAACATGAAGTAATTTAGAGTTGAACCGTAGATCCTTTCCAATGGTTGCGGCTTCCTCGTTTAGACTAACTCTACTAAACCTCACATAATCTTTGACAAAAGTTTCGGTAAATGTCAAGATGTGCCACCCCACCCCCCCCCCCCCCCCCCCCCCTACATTTCTCGGTTTATTGTATTTTGCCGTTTTTGCCTTTTTACCATACTTAAAGCTGTATTTTAGGAACATTTTTTAGCTAATAACCTTTTTTAGTGCAGCAGATATGTGACATATTTCGACTGAATTGTGGGTTTGATGATAAAAGCATGGCATTTGGCACATAGTTAGGACATACCCTTAGGAATATTTTTGGATATAGGGACATCGCATATTTGTCCCATGGTAGCTGTGGCGGCCATTTTACAAAATGGCGGCCACAATGTACTATTTTCGCCCATAATAGTGGGGCAGATAACAGAATAATCATGCAAATTGTGATACAAGCACCAAATTTGGCATGGTGGTGACGAAAGGTCTTCTGAATAAATTTGCCTGACGTGCCATTCAAAAATCCAAGATGGCGGCCGTTTTGCAAGATGGCCGCCAAAACTGCCTTTCGAAGTCATGTGTTTCCATAGAAATGCATATAGTTGATGGATTTGAATGATCTTGGTGTCTAGTTACATGTTCCTGAGGATGCTGGATTAATTTGGACTACTTTTATAAGCCACAGAATACTCATAAGTGGTAGAAATTGAACACATGTAATGAAAACATAACAACATCCCATATAAAACAATAGAAAATGTAAAGAACAACATTCAAATGAATACATTTAGCATTAGAAATATTGCCACTTGAATCATATTATTCTGAACGAAAACAATATTGTCAATCAGACAGAAAGAAACGTAATTCTGCAATAATGGTCCTTCAAAAACATAATGGAATGGTGACACACATGACAATCAGACAGACACAAAGAAGATAGGCCTACATAACATGACAATACAGTAATATTGTCCTTCAAAAACATACAAACATATGAGTACATTCATCAAATGTAGTGTTGGTTGACTGTCCTTGTCATAATGCTGCTGTCTCTGTCAGCACACACCAATCAAATCAAGTCAAATCTTGATAATGTCAGTAGTACGTTTTGCGTAACGTTCTAATCGAAAGCTGAGTTTTATGTGCCAACGTTCACTACAACTACAGTTGACAACCACAGCTGCAGAGTGTTGTGCAGGAGAGTCCTGAACGAGAGCAATTGCATCTTTGGTTACAGCCTTTCTTGCAGGCACACTTGGTCAGTTCATGGCAGCTTGCTGCAACTGGTGGAAGTGTCGTCCAACATATCCGCCATGTCTCTCCTTTCTGCGTCCAACTCCAGTCAGCAGGACTGCCAGATTCTGGATTGGATACTGTTGCTTGGCCTCAGATTATCCCAGTCTGGTAGGCAGCACGCTTTGCATGCTCTTTGAGTGCCATACTGGTTGGTGGGATCGCATCACAGGACCTCTGCTTTCGGGCAAAGAGATCCAACCTTGCCTCATCAACACCGCTAGCAGCACTCGATCTATCATACATGAGGACAACAAAGTTCTCCAGCTTTTGCATGTCATCCTGGGAAACTTCCGTTGGGCAGTTGCTGAGTTGTGCAAAGGTTTCAGAAACCTCACCACAGACTTCCCAAGTCAGCCATGCAGATTTCTTTCCTTTCCCATGGAAAGACGAGACCACATCACAGCCGGTAAATGCATGGAAGTACATGATCCCACTGGTTTTCTCAGGCCCTATTGCAGAGACTACATCATGAACTGGTATCCACTGAGCACTGGCTCCTTGGCCAAACGCAATCCACAGGTATTGGAGACCAAGCCTCTGTAGAAATGGCAGTGTCGATACTGCTATGACAACCACATCAGTGTCATTGGCCTTGATGATGAGTGACTTGCTGCCTTCTATAGTTGCATCTCTGGCATGTACAAATATACGTGTATCATCCTCTTCGTGGCAGCAAGGGATACAGCATCCAGGGACTTGCTTTTGTTGCTGATGGCATCTTCTCCCTTTGTTGCGATGACAGTACTTGTGGTTTCAGTTTCACACATTTTCTCTGCAAGAAAGTGGAAGAGCTCTGTTTTGTTGTTGTCATCCCGGAGAAAGCTCCTCCAGTTTGTTGGGGTTTTGCTGCTTCCAGTCACTCTTTTTCTGACCCCTTGACCTCTTTTTGCTCTGGTTTCAGACTTCAAACTGGACTTCTTGTACGTGTCAAAGACAATGTCCACCCGTTCGTATTTGGTGCCGAACGATTCCACTTTTGGAAGGATATCTTCTTTGGCATAGTCATCAAATGTCTTTGGGTTACGTGGAGGCAAGGAACTGACGAGGGCTGAGCCATCAATGATGATCGTGTCTCCCTCTGGCTCAGTGTCTGGCAAAGTCACCTGTGCTTGAAGTTCAGCTAGCTGTGACTTCAGACAATCATGAAGCTTTCCATTGTTACTGAGATATGCAGGTGCTGACTTGTTCTCGTGTTTGAAGAATTCTTGCAAGTCAGTCTGTTCTGTCAGGAGATGAAGAGCCGGGAGAACAGGTGGCAGTCATCTTTCAACAATTTCTCCTTAGAACTGCTGGCTGCCTGTTAATGCTTGAAGAAAGAAGCCTTGCTCTTCTTGATTGGTTGATAGAACGTGCATTCTTCATTCTCCAAGCCCTCTAAGAATGACTGGAATTTCTCCTTATTGTGATGGGAACCAACCAGCTCAGCCACAGCTGGGCCTGTAATGTTGTTTGACTCTAGCACCAGCAGATCAGCTGACTCTTCTTGGAAAGGGTTGCCCATCTCCTTCAACTCTGTGGTCAATGCCTCCACCTTCACAAGGAAAGACTTCTGGGCACTTAGTGTTCATGGTGTTTGGTTCTGTTGGTTGCATCTTTCATGCCACGATGGCTTCATAGGAAGCTACCAGATGGCTCACTTCAGGTCCAGCCACCATCCACCTGCGAAGTGCCCCTGGGTCCTCTGTCAGTCCAATCGCTCCTCCATCACCCTTGATGACTGCATTATTTTGTTCATGGGCTTGGTCGATGGCCATGGCAGAGAAGTCTCTTCTGGACTTGTGGACAACAAAGTTTCCTTTGTGAAACTCCCTGGCTATGTCTGGATGCTGCTGCTCAAGAGACATGTCTCTGAAGTGAATTGAAAGCCACCGGGCATAGTTGACATTGTTGTTCACGAAGAAGTAGGGGATGAGTTCTGAGAGTGCTTCCCGGTACAGGTCAAAGTTTCCTTCCCTGAAAGAACGTATCAGCAGGAACATGACCAGCTCCATGTCTAACACCAGATGCCAGAACTGGAACTGTGGGCTCTCAAGTCTTCGCTGATCACACCACGAATAGAAAAAGATAGCAAAACTAAGCAAAATAGGCAAAAATTGTAAAAGGCTCCACTGTAGCCTTTTAAAACTATAACCATTAGACGCAGCATGCAAGAAAACATAGAAAGCGACACCAAGGTCGCGCAAATCCACCAAATACATGCATTTATAGGAGTAAAATCATTCTCGGCAGTCCAAGATGGCGGCCATCTTGAAAAATGGCCGCCATCTTGGATTTTCAAATGGCACGTCGGGCAGATTTGCTCAGTAGACCCTTGGGAACTACCATGCCAAAATTGGTGCTTGTATCCCATTTTGCACAATTCATGGTAAAAATTACTGTTATCTGCCCTACTATAAGTTGGAACTATATCAACTATGGTTGGTGCGTGTTATATCCCCAAGTAAAACCTTATTGCCCCACATGGCCGAAAGGCCAAAGAGGGCGTAAAGCATTACTTCCTATGGTTGGTGCCAAACACATTCTAGTGGATCTATGTATCATTTGTTATTGACATGTTATGCATAGGCCTCACATGGACTTGAACACAATTATGTATGGTGGCCTAACAGGGACACAAATAACGTTTTTTCTTCCTTGTCATGCTTATCATATCTGACAGATCAGCACCAGTGGATCCAAGCAGTGTGGCAATTATCTCATTGCTGCCCCTCTTCTATGATCAGGCCAACTCCATGGCCATGATTCGCCACTCCATGGACGTCATCAAGAGGGCAGTGTATATCCTGAATCCTGGTCAGGTCCCGGTCATCACCGCGGATCAACCACTGTAAACGCTGGCCAAACAGATCCAATGGAGCTGGCCTCAAACACATGGAGAAGATTACTTCATTATCCTGTTTGCCGGATTCCACATCGAAAAGGCATCCTTCAACACTCTGGGCGACCTTCTGGATTGCAGTGGATGGACGGAAGCCCTGGTCCAGGCAGGAGTTGCTACACCTGGAACAGCCGATTCATCAAAGCCGCCCATGTGACGCGCACTCGATGGGCTCACCAGGTCACAGCTAGTGTTCTGTATCTCCTTCGACAGGAGGGTTACACCCAATACTGTGACGGGTTGGATGAGGGACATGTTCCAATGTCAGTAGAAGACTTGTGTGCTAGCCGAGCTGATACAAGTCCACAGTTCAAGTTCTGGTTGATTATCCTGCAGCTGGAACTGGAAATCATGATCTACGTGAGATCGCTACGCGAGGGCGACTTCATGCTCTACATCGATGTCTTGACTAATATTGTACCCTGGTTCTTTGCCCTGGGGCACACAAATTATGGAAGGTGGATTCCAGTTCACTTGCGTGACATGGTGGCACTCGAAGACAAGCATCCAGATGTGTTCACAGAGTTTATGGCTGGGAACTTCACAGTGAAGAAGACAGCACATGCATTCTCTGCTTTGGCCATCGACCAGGCACATGAACAGAATAACGCATCAGTGAAAGGCGATGGTGGAGCAGTCGGCCTGACTGAGAATCCTGCAGCATTGCGGCGCTGGATGGTGTCCAGTCCTGAGATGGCAAGAGTGATTGCAGAGTTCCAAGCCACAGCAGAGACGTAGACGAAAACAAAGAAGATTGATTCCAGGCACCATGAGCAGACAAAGCATACACAGCTGGCGTTTGCTCGAGATGTGAAGTCACTCTCCAGTGTCATGAGAGAGATGGGGAACCCCTTCTGTGATAACAGCAATGATCTCCTGGTACTAGACAGCAGGGACCTGACAGACCCAGTAGTCATCAACACTGTGCGCCAGATCGAAAAGCTGGAGCAGGAGCAGTACCACACGTATGTCAATGAGCGACTTGTGAACCAGACGAAGCCCATCAACGACCCAATCACGAGAAACAACCTTCCTCTCTTCAGCCGATCTCCAGTCAGAGAGAAATCAAGAACCCAGCTTCAGCTGTCATCACTCAAGAATGACTGCAACCTATTCTCCCGGTTGTTCATTGCATCCCAGATGCGTGATGGCGATCTCGACTTCTTTGCTCATGAGAACCAGGCCTGTCCCCCTGCCCTGTCACAGATGGGCAAAATGAGACTGGGCTAAAAGTCTGACCTCGTGGGATGCTTAGAAGATATGATCCCTCCACAAGAGAATGTTGCCAGACCTCACGTTGAAGTCATCATCCTTGATGGAGCAGCTATCACCAACATGCTGGCACCTGGTGGTGCGAAGACCTTCTCTGACTATGCAACACAGGTTTTCTTGCCGTACATCACATCTCAGCTACAGCATGCAATCAGAGTGGATGTCGTCTGGGATGAATACCTGCCAGACAGTTTGAAGGCCGACACTCGAACAAAGATAGGTAGATACATACCATAAAACTGGCAGGCCTTCCTACGGATCGACGAGAACAAGGTGGAGCTGTTCTCCTTCCTAGCGACGAGACTAGCTGCTCAAGAGACAGAGAAACAAGTCATCAGCACTCTCCACAAAGACGTGGTCTGTACGCATGCCAGAGACATCGCTGGTCTTGCTCCATGTACACATGAAGAAGCAGATACCAGGATGCAGCTCCACGTGGAAGATGCTGTGAAACAGGCCTACAAGGTGTCGATCCGCACAGTTGACACGGATGTCGTAGTCCTTGCGGTGGCAGCAGCCGAACGCCTCAACATAGATGAACTGTGGGTTGCCTTCGGTACTGGGAAGAGCTTTAGGTTCTTAGCAGCTCACGAGATGGCCCAGGCATTGGGGCCTGACAAGTGTCGAGGATTACCCTCATTTCATGCCTTCACTGGGTGTGATACCGTGTCAAGCTTTGGAGGCTGGAGCAAAAAGACTGCATGGGAGGCGTGGAAGGCCTGTGATAAGGTCACTGCGACCTTCTGTGCCTTGGGCGCTACACCAAACCCCTCAATCGTAGATGACAGCCTGGACACCTTGGAGCGTTTCGTCGTTCCCCTGTATGATCGCACTTGCAGTCACGAGCATGTCAACGATGCACGTAAGCAGCTCTTCACCCAGAAGCGTCGAGCAATAGATGCTCTCCCGCCAACTCGAGAAGCCCTCAGACAGCACATCAGGAGAACTGCATACCAAGCTGGCTACTGTTGGGGCCAGATGATGGTTGCTGCTGCAGAGCTCCCATCCCCTAGCGAATGGGGGTGGGTGAAGAGTGACACTGGCTGGGACATCTGCTGGACAACCATCCCAGAGGCAACGCAAGCATGCCGGAAACTTCTCAGATGCGGCTGTAAGAAGGGATGCAGAGGACAATGCAAGTGTAGGAAGGCTGTACTCCAGTGCACGGCACTATGCCACTGCGGCGGACAGTGTGCTCGGGAGTAGAACTTGCAGTATCATGGACGGCTTGGAGAACACAACCATAACCCCTTTGTACAGGTCAACTGGGGATTGCAGGCCCCATCTACTACCATGATTTAATAATACCCAAGGATAATATTTCGTTAGCTGATAAGATCCAACTTCATAACGTACATGTGTAAACGGGTGGTTGGCATTAATGTACGTTTGATGCTCGGGTTGCTCACCTAGATCGCCTTTGTCCGCATGGCGGATTGTTATATTTTAATATGATGTAGACATGTACCCACTGACAATGTAAGGGTAAAATATAAATTTAAGATAATATGTAAGGGTAAACGCACATCCACAGTGGCAGTGCAGTTTAATGTTAAACCGATCATTTTCAGATTGCAAAATATGAACAAAACTCATTAAAAAAACAAATTTTGCGTAATTGTTGCCTAATTGGCCAAATAAATCGGTTATGTAAGGTGTATGACCTTTAATTGGCATCCCAGATTATATTGTGAGTGATATTGCATTACTTGCATGCATCTCCAGTTGAAAAACATGCACAACTCCTACAGATTATGTGTTATGCAATACCCGATCACGGCCATTTTGTAAAATGGCCGCCATGTTGGCCCCAGGAGGAATATGCAATGTCCCTATATACAAAATTTGTCCTAGTGGTATGAACTAAATGTGAGCCAAATTCTATGCTTTTATCATCAAACCCACAATCTTTGCACATATCTGCTGCACTATTTGGAATACTAACCCTATCCCTAACCCTAGCCCTAAACTTAACCCTACCCCCCACTATGTACTGCAGTACACCGCGATTTGTCACAGTTGTGGTTCGTGGGGTAGGGTTAGGGCTAGGGTTAGGGTTAGTATTCCAAAAAAGGTTATTAGCTAAAAATGTTCCTAAAATACAGCTTTAGGTATGGTAAGAAAGGCAAACACGGAAACATATAATTAACCGAGAAATGCAGGGGGGGGGGGGGGAGGGGGTGGCACATCTTTACCTGAGTTTCGAATATAGCACCCGTAAGCCCCAATACAATTCTCACGCGACACCTGAGGTAAATTGCTCTCTCTCTCTCTCTCTCTCTCTCTCTCTCTCTCTCTCTCTCTCTCTCTCTCTCTCTCTCTCTCTCTCTCTCTCTCTCTCTCTCTCTCTCTCTCTCTCTCTCTCTCTCTCTCTCTCTCTCTCTCTCTCGTCTTCATGCACAAGTTAGTGAACAATTTGACACACCCAAAAGTGTTCCATCGTTTAAACTAAGAGAGCATGCCACAAACTACCTCCTTGATACATTATAAGATTTCCCGCGGACATATTTTGCACGCTTTGTCAAGGTTGCGAGAGAAGCACGTGCATCTCTGATCTTTGTTCTTCGTGAAGCTTTAAATAATGGGTTTACTCGAGGAAATCAAGATGAAAACGGTTGTACGCAAATGTTGTAAAAGTAAACGAATAACGATGACTGTAGCCTATGGTATGCCTGCAACGCTCAACAATGTCGTTGTGCTCGTCTAGTTCCTGTGATTACCGGGATCTGCGAACACCCTCACGTGAGTGTAGACGTGTAAAAAAGTGGTAG
>CM065691.1:44615923-44618423 GCA_017654935.2 Phymorhynchus buccinoides
GCTTATCCTTTTTACCCTCAATAAAACATTCGTATTTCGTATTTCGTATTTCTCTCGCTCACTCACTCACTCTAGTTGCGAAAAAAGAACAGCCAAATGACTTCACCACCACTACCCAACCCCCAACCCCCCAAACAAAACACGTATTGCACGTGCTCTTTGTTTTACTTCCTCCCGTAGAAATGGCAAGTTCACGAGAAAAAAACACCCAGGAGTTATCTCTACATCTTGAATACGTAGATTTGAGACCTCGATTCAAACCGGTGTGAGCACAACGAAGCCGTTTACAGTGTTGATTATGAACTGATATCCAACGTTCGGAGCACAACAATCATTGTTGAAAACGTACGTTTGAGGATTTCAGCTGTGGTGCTATTTCATGCGCACCGGCTGTACGTTTCGGGATTTGACCAACCCCTTCACACATTTCTCTCTCTGTCTCTCAGGCTTCTGGATACAGGTACGGCAGTGTTGATGGAGAGGCTGCAAAGAAACGGATTGCTTCAGGCCTCCTCCATCCCATGTCCAATCTACGGCGAGAACTGCTCTTTTCGGTGCAGGTATGGCAACAAAGCAGATGGTGTTATAATAGTATGTGGCGATGCCCGAGTCACGAACGGAAGCATCAATACGGGAAAACTTCCTTCCAACGATCGCATTTTCTCGTTTCGGGTTCTCATGCTCTTTCCGAAGAACTTCCCACATGGACTAACTCTCTTCTTCTTGACTGTGCGTGACCACAATCAACGCTTTGGTTATTTTGCCACGGAACCGGGGAGGTTCTAGACCACTTTTGCCGGACGAAAAGGCCACGTCTACTTTCGCCATGTTGTCCCTGTGTATTGCCACGTCTACTTTCGCCATGTTGTCCCCGCCACGCCACAGTCTACTTTCGCCACACACACACACAGCAAGTATCTATTATTTTGTCTACTATTTTATATTTCTGTTATATATTTATTATGCATTATATTGGCACTATTGATGATTACACTAGCCAAGAACGATAATCTGTTGACTGAAAAAGCAATGAGCTATAATTATGTTCTTTTCTGTGTTTTGCCGGGCGCCATTGTGGGTATTGCTATATTATTCTGATTCATAATACATTGTTTAGTATATCTACCATTTTATTTGGTGAGATAGAATGGGATGGAGGTGGGGAGGGCATGCGTTTTTACCCGGCCAGAGGCCGAGGTATTGCGATTGGTTTGTGTGTCTGTGTGTCTGTGTGTGTCTGTGTATCGATTATCATAAAAACTACTTTTTGGATTTTGATTAAAATTGGCAGAGGGGTAGACAGCTTGCAAAGGAAGCTTCCTTTCGTTAATCAACACCGTGCTGACCTTGAGGACATAACTCTGGCCGGGTTTGCATTGTCACAATGTGTTGCTGCCGCTCGGCGATGGCCTTGTTCTTCTTTTCACTCGAATGGTTTTTAATCGTTGGTTGTGCCATTGGCCTAAAGCCTGGGCCAACGCTGAAGCGAGAGCCACACACCATTGATATTCTACAAGTGATGGAGAACCATGAGAGGGTAACACGGGGTAAAAAGCTCATGGGCGGGTAAGAAGCCCATGCCAACTATCTCATGAAATAAAGAAAATTTCAGTCAAATTTGCCCATGAGACGAATGCTAAACATTAACACTCGTCTCACGGGAAAAATGTGACTGAAATTTTCTTTAGTTCATGAGATAATTGGCATGGGCTTCTTACCCGCCCATGGGCTTTTCTTACCCCAATCTTCCCCTACCGGTTAGTTCGCTGTTCATTGTCGATCATGAATATCAAACTTGGAACCACACTGTGTCAGACCAACTGACATAGGCTAGAACACCAAGGCTACGTCCAAATGTTGTTATGCTATGCATAGTTATACGGGGGATTGTCTTTCTTAGCCACGTCAAGCTCCTAGCATAACATCGCCACTCTCCAAAAAATCCCACGAAGACAGTGTGGTTGCCCACGTGGCGGGGTAATCCAAAACGTGATGTTCTCATCCTTAGCTGGTGCATTTGTACCACAGTGTTCAAGTGCTTCCGCTGTCAGGGTGATCCCTGGAGTCTTTTAGCCAGGGTAAGCCAACAACATCGACAACACACTAGGAGGTATTTGCAATAATAGCACATAGTACTGGAGCTAAGGGGAATAGTTGGCTTTTTAGGACCTTCTCCAGCTGGCTCCCTGACATTTGGCCGACGGACATTAAGCCGAACGGACGTTTATCTGACGGACATTTGACCGAACGGGAGGGGGAGGGAGGGAGGGAGGGAGGGAGGGAGGGAGGGAGGGAGGGAGGGAGGGAGGGGTTAGGGAGGGAGGGTGAGAGAGAGAGAGAGAGAGAGAGAGAGAGAGAGAGAAAGAAGAGAGAGAAAGAAAGAGAGAGAGAGAGCTAAAGTAGAGCTAAAAACATTGCATGTCCGTTCACTCAAATGTCTGTTCGGCCAGATGTCTGTTGGGCCAGATGTCTGTTGGCCAGATGTCTGTTGGCCAGATGT
>CM065691.1:44623423-44633423 GCA_017654935.2 Phymorhynchus buccinoides
AGATAAATTTGTAGGGTTTGAGTCCCATAACTTGACCAAAGCAGAAAACAAATTTTTAACATAACTTTTAACAATTTTACATACTCACATATGTGAAAATAACACTATGCTCTGTCCTATGGACAAGATTAAATAAGTTAAACACTTAACAAATTTTAACATAGATTAAAATTCAACTTAGGCATATTTAAAATAAGTTTTTCTAAAAACTATAACTTTACCTGTAAAAGGTCTAAACAGCTTGTTTGTAAAAGTCGTGTACATAATAATAATGTACATATCAACATTAATAACTTTTGGTCAAATAACTTTTGATCTAAAGAACAAAAGATAACAGTTGCCATTGAACCAAATAAACTCACAGCTAAAAACTTCTAGGTAGCTATTAGTTGTATTGAGTCCTAAGGGACAAAAACCTAATAGGATAGTTTTATATAAAAATGATGTACATATAGAAAATGGAAATAAAACAATAAATTTTACTTTTACATAACCCTTTTTTTTTAGGTTTTTTAAACTGTATATCAGCTTGTATACAGGCTTACGCCTGTCAAGAATTTTAATAATAAAGCTCTTTCCGAGCACAAACACGGATTGTTTTTATCAAATAGCTCAGTTGAGCCTAAAATGCATGAATTTTAAACTGTAGCCCTGGTTTTTTTTAATCAGACCTCCTCTAATCTGCCAGATTCTAAAGCAAACAGCTAAATATCTTTTAAAAACCAAATATTTTATTACAAACATAAATTTTATATTCTTCAGCTTGCGCTATTAAAATAAAAATCCTTTATAAACTCTGTTAAAACAAATAACTTATTCTTTTAAATTTCATCTTATAAAACTTAAAATCCACCTTTTTTCTAGGATCTCTATAAATTAAAATGCCTCAAATAGTCTTTTGACTCAGAGGGCGTAAAATCTCTATTTTTCTCTCTCTTCTACCTTTCACCATGATTGTCAAACGTGCTGGGTCCTCGGTAGAACACAGATGGACACCGAGCATTACAGGACTCCTCGATTGTGCAGGGTGGGACATGCTCCATTATGATCGGTGATGCTCGGTCTCCATCTGTGTTCTACCGAGGACCCAGCATGTTTGACCATCGTGTGAAAGGTTAGCACGCGCCTCGTTGCTTTTGACTTACTTACTGACAGGTTGTTGTACACACAAGCGGGTCTGCTTCTTCGGGTCTCCCTTCCCCCAAGACCCAAACAACATGGGCGACAGCAGGACCAAAAATGCGTACACAACGCACAGCCAGTCGGTGTGAATGACATGGCAGCAGGTGTGAGAAAAACACAGAATGAAACAAAACAGATGCTTTGTATTAGCCAGGACACGAGATGTACACCGAGCCTTATACCGCTGCACGTCTTGGTTGGCTGCTGGTCCTGTCCTGACAGCTCTGTTTGCCCGGCAAACACCCCACTAACCACACTGAACACCTTCCAGCAACACCCACAGAGTGTCTTCTTTTCTTCCAGCTCTCCTTCGGAATGAATGAAATCCTCCGGTCTGGAACAGACACATACGGGACATGAGTAGATATAAAGATGGTGGGAACGATCCTGGAGGCAATACCCGGAGGCAGTGCAACACCAGAAAAGTCTGCTCTCCAACACCGTTCCCAGGTCAAAATAATTATGACCATAATGGGCAAAGTACGCATACTATGTGACCGGTGTTCAGTTTGCATTCAGCCGACACATTCCGATTTGGGGGTAGGTAGCTCAAATGAGAACAAGCGCGAATTCGCAATAGTTTGTGGCACGCGGTCTATTTTTACCACTCCAATCATGAGTCACCTCCCCTGGCTTTTCAATAATTTTAATCTGTTCACCAGAATGTTATCTCTGCACCATTTCGTAACTTTTTTTTATATCTTTTGGAAAACATTTAAAACTATGTATCCTACTTATACTCATCGAAAGAAGCACCGCATACTCGTCGTGTCTGTTGTAGTGTCTGTATTACGTATGTTTATTATTTTGTACGCTTTAAAATACATCATTTTAAAGAGCGGCCTCAATTTGAAGTGCAGCCTCGATTTGAAGTGCGACAATTTTGTCAATATGTGCGACAATTTTGGACCGACCGACCGACCGACCGACCGACTGACCGACCGACCGACAAAGTGAGTTATATGTTTGTGGCTTGAGCCACAAACAAAAATCATTTGGAAGATTTTGTTTGTTTGAGAACGGGGCCAATAATATATTAAGTCAAAGATATGTGGGTGACGGAAAGCAAAGGGACAAGGCAGGGTCAAAGAGAGGGTCAAAGAGAGGGTCAAAGAGAGGGTCAAAGAGAGGGACAGATTAGAGGAAGTTAACCAGGGCCTGTATTCACGTTGAGATAGCATGAGACTTAGCATGATGCTAACTTAGAAGCTCTTCCAATGTCCTATAGGATTTAATAGGACTTTTGGAAGAGCTTCTAAGTTAGCATCATGCTAAGTCTCATGCTATCTCAACGTGAATACAGGCCCAGCACAGAACTTTCAGATGATGGGGGGGAACTGTTTGTACGAAAGAACCCCCGGTATCCCCATTAGGCCAACGAACCCCCAAGGTTTGCAGAACAAGAAAGAATGCCTTCAAGTGGGAGAGTCATAGATAATCTAGGAATGTTGGTACGGCGATCACGAGTGCGCCTTAAAAGGACACCCTGACGGATGAGTTGTTGGCAAGGGGCGACATTCCAAAGCGCGGATTTCTGAACCGAATATGTTTCAAAAGCGCGTATAAACGCATGATACGAAAGCGCGGAGGGTGACCTACCAGAACATGAGTGTGGAGCACGGGAGACACGAGAAACTAATGCAACTCGGCCAGCCGTTCATGACAACAATCAGCAATGGTGTTTTACAGGCTAGTTTGTCACAATGGCACTTGTTTCTTATCAATGGTGTGACACACCACATAGACATGTCACATGTGTCTCTCTTTGGAAATCTGTGCTCAAAATTGTAAAAAAAACAACCACAAATCCGCGCTTACATATGCCGATTTGACGCGCTTTCGTAATTTGTTTCCCGCGCTTCTGATATGCTAATACGCGCTTTCGTAAATCTCCAGTTTGCCAGAAACACGTCGAGATCACCAGAAAGACACTCTTTTCAAGGATCGGAACACTCACATTGCTCTGGTTTCCTAGAAATCAAACCGTCAAAACGGCGATTTTCCTCATTGGCGGAGTTGCCGGAGAGAGAAGCCATTTTTGATGGGGTGGGTGGAGGCCACTTTGTAGTGCAGTACAAAAAACAAATGGGAGAAACTCCCTTTGTTGTGAGCGAAACTCCTTTTGGTAAACTGTATAAAATAGCTTTTAAAAAAGCCGCTTGTATTGTGGAAATGTCGTGCAAACGATTTGGTCTGACTCAGGCGGCCATTAGTAAAGAGAAGGCACAAATCCTTCTCTTTCACTGAAAGAATCTGACTTCCAGCACCTCCGCCAAGGAGGAATCGCCGATTTGATGGTTTGATTTCTAGGAAACCAGAGCAAAGCGAGTGTTGCAATCTTGGTAAAGGGTGTTTTCCTGGTGATCTCGACGTGTTTCTTGCAAAAAACTCACCGGTCAGGGTGTCCCTTTAAAACCCTTTCAACGCTAGCCATTCCTCAGCTAAAAGTTACCATTAAACAAACCCGGGTAGAGAAAAGATTTCGTCTGCAATATTGGGGATTCCTCTGTGACGTGCATAAAATAGGGCCTGCCCTTACCTCCCAAAATTAAGAACATATTAAGGTCACTGGGTACCAGATCCTCATTTGATGCCTTTCAGTGACATGGGTGTTAAATCATCGTGGTGCCAAGAGGCGACAGTGGCGATGGAAGGGGTTTAAGCGAATTAAAACAGAGTAGTAACACGAACAATAGAATGAACTGCCCCATCGTTTTTGCCCGTTTAGTCTAATTTACATGTTAGGACCCGTGTTAACTATTTCAAGACGCACCCGTGATTTCGGTACCCGATGTTCAGGTTTTTGTAAATCGGAAAGAAAAATAATAACTTTTGTTGTTGTCCGTTTGTTGTGGCCACTAATATGGAGGTCTGTGTGGCGTTCAACTGGCATAATTCTCTGGCATCATCGTCGCCGGTATTGTTATTGGAGCCGGATAATAATTATTCTGGACATTTTCGGATCAGTGCTTAATTTTATGCAGTTCTACTAAAGCTTAAGTGGGAAACTAAACGTTGCTACTTTCTAAATTAAGTATATCGGTTTACTGAACTTAGAAAGTAACAACGTTTAGTTTCCCACTTAAGCTTTAGTAGAACTTCGTAAAATTAAGCACAGTTGAGTATTTAGGCAGTGGGCGATTTGAGAACACATGTTTGTTCACAGACATTCAGACAGACAGAAAGACAAACATACAAACAGACAGTCACGCGTACACACGAAATTGGGGACACATAGAGACGGGGGCACACACAGACGGGGGCACAATCATGGAGAGGAAATTGGGTGGGGTGGGGTGGGGAGCATATTATTATAGAGACGGGGGCACAAACATAGACACGAAATTGGGGACACATAGAGACGGGGGCACAAACATAGACACGAAATTGGGGACACATGGAGACGGGGGCACAATCATGGAGACGACATTTGGAGGTATATTAATATAGAGACGGGGGACACATAGAGACGGGGGCACAGTCATAGACACGAAATTGGGGGACACATGGAGACGGGGGCAGAATGCTTCGTAAATAAATTAAACCCGAGTAGTCCCGCCCCGGTGACCTAAGATCAGGTCAGGTCACGTTTGACCCTACACCTAACTGAATCAATACCCCGTCTCACCCTAACCCACCCCTTCTATTACTACTACACCCCCTCCCCAGTCTACTTACCTTCGATCTTCTCTAACATGAAATTCAGTTGATCAAAGATCAACAGGAGGCTAAACAGTGTTGTATTGCACTTCAAAAGTGTAAAATAATAATGAACATGTCTTTTCAAAATATCTTCAACGTGATGTAGTTGGTTACCTTAGGAAAGAAGAAGAGAAAAAGTGACATAACATATGAACGTGTCGTAAAAGACGTTTGTCATCGATCGCTCAGACAGGAACAAAAAGAAGTTCAACGCAATAAAGCGAGATCATATTATATTGCTGAAAATGTAGGTTTAGTTCTGTAAGCAGATGAGATTCATCTTCCAAAGTATTTGTGATCCTAAGTTGTTTAAAAAATATACTTATGGAGAGTTCACGTTTCCAAGATTTTGTTTCACAATGTCAGAAAAGGCTTTTAAATAACAAAATGCTGTTTTCGTTAAGACATAATGAGAGTGACATCAACAATAAGAAGCACCAATTGAAACAAATGTACACTTTACACATTTTCATGAAACCAGACAAAGATGATAGGGTTAGGATCAGCCTAGAGTTGTTGTCATGAAACTGAAAGAAACCAGACTTTGAGATCAAGAGTCATAAACATGAAGAGAATAGGATTAGAATCAGCCTAGGGTTGTTGTGAGTAAACTGAAAACAAACCCCAGACTTTTAGATCGAGACTCATCAACACGAAAAGGATAGGGCTAGGATCAGCTTAGGGTTGTTGTCATGAAACAGAAAGAAACCAGACTTTGAGATCGAAAGTTGTAAACACGAAGAGCATAGGGTTAGGATCAGGCCAATATTGTTGTCATGAAACTGATGAAAACCAGACTTTGAGATTGACAATCATAAACACGAAGAGAATAGGGTTAGGATCAGCCTAGGAGTGTTGTCATAAAACTGAAATAAACCAGACTTTGTAATTGAGAGTCGGAAACGCAAAGAATATAGGGTTAAGATGAGCCTAGGGTTGTCAGTAAACTGAAAAGAAGCAGACTTTGAGATCGAGAATCATAAACATGAAGAAGATAAGGTTAGGATCAGTCTAGGGTTGTGGTCATTAAACTGACAAAAAGCAGACTTTGAGATAGAGAATCATAAACACAAAGAGGAGAGGGGTAGGATCAGCCTAGTGTTGTCATGAAACTGAAAGAAACCAGACTCTGAGATTGAGAGTCATAAACATGAACAGAAAAGGGTTAGGATCAGCCTAGGTTTGTTGTCATGAAACTGAAAAGAACCAGACTTTTTAAAATGTTATTGCTGTCCCATATGCTGGGTCGTACAGTGGCGTTGCTCCTACGCTGCTCATTCTGAATCCCAAAGCGCAGCTACACCCTGGCTTGTTCAAATCGCAGAACCCGAGACCAGCCATCCAAGGGGAGCGAATCTTTGTAAGCCGTCAGAAAGCAAACAACCGAGGAAGAACTAGACTTTGAGATCGAGTCAAAATACAAAGACGATAGAGCTAGGATCAGCCTAGGGTTATTGTCATGAAACTGAAAGAAACCAGACTTTGAAATCGAGAGTAATAAACACGAAGACAACTTTTATAGCGCCTAATCTTTAAGCTCTAAGCGCTTTACATAAATCACTAAAATGAATAGTAAACACAATGAACAAAAAGTATACATCAAACATTGACCAACACCCCCCTTCCCTGATCCCTCAGTCAATTTCTCAATCACGCCCAAATAATGAATGACATAATCTACAGTACACTTTCGCAACCAACTTGAAACACTCACACTGATGGACACTTAAAGACGCCCAGGCCGCACTATTAACAAATCACACTCACACCCACACTTATAACGATAGAGAGAGAAAGAGAACGAGAGAGAGAAAGAGACATACATACAGACAGACAGACAGAGAAAGACAGAGACGGAGACACAGAGAGTCAGACAGAGGGACAGACAGAGAAAGAGAGAAGAGAGAGACACACAAACAGAGACAGAGATATATAGGACTGAAATACAGTTGCATGCATCATAAAATAACAACTTACTATAATTTGTACATACAATAGTCACAAAAAAGGCACATTATATTCAATATTAATAAACATTCACCCCCCCCCCCACACACACACACACCGACACACACGCACGCACACACGCGCATACACACAAACACACACAGACACACACGATTAGTGGAAAAACATTAAATGAATGACACTCACACACATACTAATAAAATAGCATTTTAAAACACTTATAACGTAAAATCATTTTAAAACAGTGAGACAAAATGGATAAAGAAATAAAAATACACAAGTACATAAAATGTACTCCTGTAATGTAAACACGAAAATAATAGAGGATAGGGGTAGGATCAGCTTAGGGTTATTGACATGACACTGAAAATAACCAGACTTTGAGATCGAGAGCCATACAAATTAATAGAGTAGGGCTAGGATCAGCCTAGAGTTATTGTCATAAAACTGAAAGAAACCAGACTTTGACTTTTGAGACAGTCATAAACACGACGAGAGTAGGGTTAGGGTTAGCCTAGGGTTATTGTCATCAAACTGAAATAAACCAAACTTTGACATCAAGAGTCGTAAACATGAAAAGAATAGAGGGGTTAGGATCAACTTGGGTTGTTGTGAAACTGAAAAGAACCAGACTTTGAGATCGAGTGCGATAAAAATGAATCTGATACGTCAAGGCTCATCCTATAGTCATTGTCAAGAAATTGAAATAAATCAGATTTTGAGATCGAGAATCATAAACACTTAAAGTTTAGGGTTAGGATCAGCCTAGAGTTGTTGTCATAAAACTGAACAGAACCAGACTTTGAGATTGAGTAGTAAACATAAAGAGAGTAGGGTTAGGATCAGCCTAGGGTTATTGTCATAAAACTGAGAGAAACCAGACTTTGAGATCAAGAGTAGTAAACATGAAGAAGATAAGGCTAGGATCAGCCTAGGGATGTCATGAAAATGAAAGAAACCATACTTTGAGATCAAGTCATAAACATGAAGAGGATAGGGTTAGGATCAGCCTAGGGTTGTTGTTGTAAAACTGAAAAGAATCAGACTTTGATATAGAGTCGTAAACATGACAAGGTTAGGATCAGCCAAGGGTTGTCATGAAATTGAAAGAAAGCAGACTTTGAGATCGAGGGTCATAAACATGAAGAAGATAGGGTTAAGATCAGCCTAGGGTTGTTGTGAAACTGAAAAGAACCAGACTTTGAGAGATCGAGAGCCATAAAATTGAATAGGATAGGGCTAAGGTCAGCCTAGGGTTATTGTCGTGAAACTAAAAAGAACCAGACTTTGAGATCGAGAGTCGTAAACACGTAGATGATATGGTTAGGATCAGCTTAGGTTTGTTGTCATGAAACTGAAAAGAAAGAGACTTTGAGATCGAGAGTCTTAAACATGAAGAGGATAGGGTTAGGATCAGCCTAAGGATGTTGTAATGAAACTGAAAAGAACCAGACTTTGAGATCGAGAATCATAAACATGAAGAGGATAGGGTTAGGATCAGCCTAGGTTTATTGTCATGAAGCTGAAAGAAGCCAGATTTTGAGATTGATGGTCATAAACATAAAGAGAATAAGGGTAGTATCAGCCTTAAGTTGTTGACAGGGAGGGTTGTTGTAACGAAACTGAAAAGAACCAGACTTTGAGATCAAGTCATAAACACAAAGAAGATTGGGTTAGGATCAGCCTAGGGTTATTGCCATGAAACTAAAAGAAACCAGACTTTGACATCGAGAACCGAAACACGAAGAGGATAGGGTTAGGATCAGCCTAGGGTTGTTGTCATTAAACTGAAAAGAACCAGACTTTGAGATTAAGAATCATAAACAATGTAGGGGATAGGGTTAGGATCAGCTTAGAGTTGTCATGAAACTAAAAAGAACCAGACTTTGAGATCGAGAGTCGCAATCATGAATATGATACGGTTAGGATCAGCCTATACATGTTGTCATGAAACTGAAATAAACCAGATTTTGAAATCGAGTCATAAACATGAAGAGGATATGGTTACGATCAGCCTAGGGTAGTTGTGAAACTGTGAAGAACCAGACTTTGATACTGAGAGCCATACAAATGAATAGGATAGGGCCAGGATCAGCGTAGGGTTATTGTCATAAAACTGGGAAAAAAACAGACTTCGAGATCGAGAATCGTACGAAGAGGATAGGGTTAGGATCAGCCTACGGTTGTTGTCATTAAACTGAAAAGAACCAGACTTTGAGATCGAGAATCATAAACACGATGAGGATAGGGTTAGGATCAGCCTTGGGTTGTCATGAACCTGAAAAGAATCAGACTTTGAGATCGAGAGTCTGAAGAGAACAGGGCTAGGATCAGCCTAGGGTTGTTGTCATGAAACTGAGAGAAACCAGACTTTGACTTTTGAGATAGAGTCATAAACACAACGAGAGTATGGTTAGGCTCAGCCTACGGTTGTGTGAATGAAACTGAAAAGAACCAAACTTGGCTCATGTTCATCTTTGACTGTCAAATGATTGTGTCCGTCTGCTAACCTTTGTACTAGGCCTATAGAGACTTACCCTGCTTCCATAGCTTTTGGTCAGATTGCTAGGCTAAAGCATATTCATGAGTCTCTCAACGGTCGTGTGATGCACACGGATGAAGAAGAAAGGGGGCGGGGTCAAGGAATAGTCAACTGATAAATGAACGTGAGGATAGAAGAATGTAAACTTCATCCGTAAGTATTTCTTCAAAAGAAAGGGTTTGATGAATTTACAATGCCAAGCAATACAGAAAGAAAAAATGTTGTTTCTAATATCCGAGTAATAGCAAAACGAACAGCTTTGCTTCACAGTATACTCCCCCCCCCCCCCCCCCCCCCCCCCCCCCCAAGAGAATATCGTCTGCTGAATGAAATCCATTTGACATGATACATTTCGCTTTGTTTTGAGGCCCTGTAAAGGTTTTTCCTGCCAAAAAGGCGAAACATAAAAATGTTAAGTGTGCAGTCATTTTACTTTTGTTTTTGTTATTATCATGATGAATGCATTTTTTAATTTATCTTTTTTTGACAATGCACTTGCTGTGATTTAGCAAGTTTGGCAAGGCACTTCTGTGATTTTGCAAAGGCTTCGGTGGAGTGAAGGGGTGGGGTGGAGCGTGGCCGACAGTAGCTTAGTATATAGTTAGG
>CM065691.1:44648423-44655923 GCA_017654935.2 Phymorhynchus buccinoides
CCTTTAAAATGTTTGTTTCGCATACTGTTTCTCCTTTGAACTCCTCCGAAATCGGAATGTGTCAGCTGTACGCAGCGGGGAGACCAGTAAAAACTGAAAACCGGACACATACGTACTTTGCCCATTATGGCCATATGGCCTGGGAACGCAGAAGAAGAAGAAGAAGAAGAAGAAGGAGGAGGTTGAGGAGGAGGAGGAGGAGGAGGAGGAGGAGGAGGAGGAGGAGGAGGAGGAGGAGGAAGGAGGAGGAGGAAGGAGGAGGAAGGAGGAAGGAGGAAGAAGGAAGGAGGGAGGAGGAGTAGAAGGAGGAGAAGAAGAAGAAGAAGAAGAAGAAGAAGAAGAAGAAGAAGAAAGAAGAAGAAGAAGAAGAAGAAGAAGAAGAAGAAGAAGAAGAAGAAGAAGAAGAAGCAGAAGAAGAAGAAGAAGAAGAAGAAGAAGAAGAAGAAGAAGAAGAAGAAGAAGAAGAAGAAGAAGAAGAAGAAGAAGAAGAAGAAGAAGAAGAAGAAGAAGAAGAAGAAGAAGAAGAAAAGAATAAGAACAAGAACAAGAAGAAGAAAGAAGAAGAAAGAAGAAGAAGAAGAAGAAGAAGAAGAAGAAGAAGAAGAAGAAGAAGAAGAAGAAGAAGAAGAAGAAGAAGAAGAAGAAGAAGAAGAAGAAGAAGAAGAAGAAGAAGAAGAAGAAGAAGAAGAAGAAGAAGAAGAAGAAGAAGAAGAAGAAGAAGAAGAAGAAGAAGAAGAAGAAGAAGAAGAAGAAGAAGAAGAAGAAGAAGAAGAAGAAGAAGAGAAGAAGAAGAAGAAGAAGAAGAAGAAGAAGAAGAAGAAGAAGAAGAAGAAGAAGAAGAAGAAGAAGAAGAAGAAGAAGAAGAAGAAGAAGAAGAAGAAGAAGAAGAAGAAGAAGAAGAAGAAGAAGAAGAAGAAGAAGAAGAAAGAAGAAGAAGAAGAAGAAGAAGAAGAAGAAGAAGAAGAAGCAGAAGAAGAAGCAGAAGAAGAAGAAGAAGAAGAAGAAAAGAAGAAGAAGAAGAAGAAGAAGAAGAAGAAGAAGAAGAAGAAGAAGAAAGAAGAAGAAGAAGAAGAAGAAGAAGAAGAAGAAGAAGAAGAAAAGAAGAAGAAGAAGAAGAAGAAGAAAGAAGAAGCAGAAGAAGAAGAAGAAGAAAGAAGAAGAAGAAAAAGAAGAAGAAGAAGAAGCAAAAGAAGAAGAAGAAGAAGAAGAAGAAGAAGAAGAAGAAGAAGAAGAAGAAGAAGAAGAAGAAGAAGAAGAAGAAGAAGAAGAAGAAGAAGAAGAAGAAGAAGAAGCAGAAGCAGAAGAAGAAGAAGAAGAAGAAGAAGAAGAAGAAGAAGAAGAAGAAGAAGAAGAAGAAGAAGAAGAAGAAGAAGAAGAAGAAGAAGACGACGAAGAAGAAGACGACGACGACGAAGAAGAAGAAGAAGAAGACGAAGACGAAGAAGAAGATGATAGCGTGGTGAACGTGTTAGTAGTTCCTTGGGAGAGAGCCTAACCCTCCACAAAACAATACTAATATACTTTTTTTTTTCTTTCTCTTTTTGTTTCACTGACACTGCCCCCAAGACAGACACCGACAAACACACAGGCATACAACGAAAGAAAGAGAAAAAAGAGAAAAAGGAAAAGCAACTAATTGCAAAAATATATTTGTGACCCAGCACCACGAAAGGGACATTAAGTGTTAAACTGAGCAATCTGAGAAAATCATACATTTGAAAACTGCAGACAATTCTCTTTCTAATGATACAAGAACCATGCTTGTATCTTTTTCCCGTTCCAGAGTTATAAGCATTTAAAGTTAGTAGTAGGGTGAGCGTCGGCCATTTTGAGAAAACACAGGTCTAAAGTCTAGCCTAGCTAAAGAAAATGCTTTGACCTGATCGTTTTAAAGCACCTATAAGGCCATTTAGAGAGCGCAATAAAGATTATCCTTTATACATATGAAAGATAAGATGTTAGAGAACACAACAATACCCATATCTCAAAATTGACAAAAAAAGAGATTTTTGACTTTGCAAGCCTGTTGTGAGAAACTAGCTTAGCGACTTAATGTCCCTTTCTTGGTGCTAGGTCACATAATTATATACAGATACATGTACCCAGTAAACTCTTTGACGGAGCTCATTAAATTAAGAAAAGAGGAAGGCATCTTACAGCTACAACAGAGACAAGGTTTAAAAATCGCGTTTGTTAACAGGTTGTTTTTCTTCCTTCCTTCCTTTAAGAAAAAAATAAAGCAAAAAAAAAATTATTTGAATACGGGGAATTAAAAACGGCGTGATTAAAGGTGAAATACGAGCCAACATTATATTATTGTTTAATTTCCCCTTTTTTCGTTTTCTCTTCACCACATTGTTTTCCATATCAGTTGTGTTTTGTTTATATTTTAATCACACGGCCTATAATTCTATAGTTTATCTGCCTTTAAAGGTGGACCCTGGCGGATGAGGTTTTGGGAAAAAAAACCACGTCGAGAGATGACCATAAAGACAGCCTTTTCAAGAATTGGGACGCTCACTTTGCTCTGGTTTCCTAGAAATCAAACCGTCAAATCGGCGATTCCTCCTTGGCGGAGGTACTGAAAGTCAAATTATGTCACCCAAAGAGAAGCCGTGTGCCGTCTCTTTTCTAATGGCCGCTTGCGTTTAGACCAAATCGTTTGCACGAACGTTTAGCAATACAAGCCTTTTTTTCTTTTCTTTTTTAACATTTTATACGGTTTATGTAAAGGAGTTTCGCTCACAACAAAGGAAATAGCTCCTTTTTTAAATTATTATATTTTTTACTGCACTACAAAAAAAAACCCACGCTTCAACCACAATGAGTGACCTCCACCCACCCCATCCAAAATAGCTACTCTCTCTCCGGCATCTCCGCCAAGGAGGAATCGTCGTTTTGACGGTTTAATTTCCAAGAAACCAGAGCAAAGTGAGTGTTCCGATCCTTGAAAAGGCTGTCTTTCTGGTGATCTCGACGTGTTTCTTGCAAAAAAACTCATCCGTCAGGGTGCCCCTTTAATGCTTTTCTTGTGTTTGCAGTTGCTCCCCCCCTCCTCCCCCCCCCCCCACCCCCCCCCCCCCCACGGGTTTAACGTTCTATGTGAAATTTAAAAGAACATTATTAAAACCGGAGCGGCTAATGGAACTGCCTGTGTGATTTCCTGGAATTCCCACGCCTCTCTCTCTCTCTCTTGTTCCTTTTCGGACCATTTTGTTTTTACCATTCATTTATCGCCCCATTCCACATTTCTCTGCTTGTGTGCCTGAGTCTGTCTGTCTGTCTGTCTGTCTGTCTGTCTGTCTGTCTGTCTGTCTGTCTGTCTGTCTGTCTGTCTGTCTGTCTGTCTGTCTGTCTGTCTGTCTGCCTGCCTGCCTGCCTGCCTGCCTGCCTGCCTGCCTGCCTGCCTGCCTGCCTGCCTGCCTGTCTGTCTGTCTGTCTGTCTGTCTGTCTGTCTGTCTCTGTCTGTCTCTCTCTCTCTCTCTCTCTCTCTCTCTCTCTCTCTCTCTCTCTCTCTCTCTCTCTCTCTCTCATGCTCCCTGGTTAAAATAAATAAAATTTCGTCGTCGTCGTCGTCGTCGCTCTCTCTCTCTCTCTCTCTCTCTCTCTCTCTCTCTCTCTCTCTCTCTCTCTCTCTCTCTCTCTCTCTCTCTCTCTCTCTCTCTCTCTCTCTCTCTCTCTCTCTCTCTCTCTCTCTCTCTCTCACTCCCCCCCTCTCTCTCTCTCTCCTCTCTCTCTCTCTCTCTCTCTCTCTCTCTCTCTCTCTCTCTCTCTCTCTCCCTCTCTCTCTCTCTCCCCCCCTCTCTCTCTCTCTCCCTCTCTCTCTCCCTCTCTCTCTCTCTCTCTCTCTCTCTCTCTCTCTCTCCCTCCCCTCTCTCTCTGTCTCAGTCACCCACGTTTGTAGCCGTTCTCTCCCACATTTTGGAAGACGATTCACATAGTCATGGTGATAGTATAATAATTATTATACCTACTTTCTTTTTTTGGTGTGTGTGTCACTTTGATGCCGTCCTTCTATATCACTGTCTCATAATTCGGTCTTTTGGGGTCATCTTTCTCTACTGTCTCGTTTTGAAGTCGGTTTGGGGTAGTTCCGGTTCAAAAATAGAATTGAAAAAACGGAAGTTGCCTACCTTAAACAACAACTATATTGTGTTCTTGTCTTCAAGACATTAATGTGGTCGTATCAAGTCAACAAATAAGAACATAACTGTTTATAGTCAACGAATGTAAACGCTTTAAGAAAGAAACATGAAACAGGACTTAATAATTAATTATTATTAAATCTCCAAACTGATAGCTGAGCAATTAAACACCCCTCTATTTCAATTACGGAGCAGCCATGCCGTGTTTACAGCATTTTCTAACCGGAACTAAGTGTCCTAACGGGCACAGAACTCGTCTGTTACTTCCGTTTTCATTTCGCAACAGTGCTATAGTAACAACGTTTTCAGCCAGTGGATGCCTTTTAGGCCGTGTACACACATATGCGGAGATTCCGTGCGGAAACCCGTAAGTAAGTAAAACGAAGAAGGGAAAAGATTTGCGCACGTGTCCGAACTTCCCCTAATTCGTAAATGTGTACCCTTCTTTCTTTCACTTATTTACGGAGTGCGCGTGGGATTTCCGCACGGAATCTCAGCAAATGTGTGTACACGACCTTAGACTTACGTTTTCTATTATCAGTCATCTTTTGGTTTTAATTAAAAAGAGAAAAGTGGCACAGATGGCAACGCGTTCGACTCGTGTCAAGTAAACCCGAGTTCGAACCTGGGTACAGGGCATTTTCCCTCTCACTTTGCACTAGGCCTTACGGTCTGAATATGGAGTCTTTCGGATGAGACGATAAACCGAGGTCCCGGGTGTGCTCATGCACTTAGCACACGTTAATCCCAATGGCAACTAAAAAGTTGTCATTTGGTCAAAAGTTACCCACCCACCACCCTTTTCCTTCCTCATCCGTCACACAAAAATCGCATGCAAAAGAAAGAAAGAAAAAAAAGGCTGGCGCGCCTCTGGCTGCGACGCACTCTCCAGGTGTGAGCAACCCGAATTTCACAGAGACGCCTCTGTGACTATAAAGTACCAAATACCAAATACCAAAATAAAGGCTGAAAATGATCAGTGAAAATAAGCATGGTACTAAATCTAAATGTGGTGAAGATATCAATGCCTTACAGTAATAAAATAATAACTATTGACTAATAATATTGACTATTGACTAATAATATTAATTACGTAATACTGCTTTTAAATATATACTTCTCTCAATTAAGCTTGACCAACCAATTATGATATTATTACTATTATCTCTGTTTGTAACTCTAACCGAGCCCTGTCCTGATATTGATGAACTATTTATGTATTTATTTATCTTTATTTTAATTTATTTGCTCAAATGGTGTTACATGTATATATGTTGATTGGATGAAAGATTGAGTGAAAGCAGGAATTGTTGAATGTAAGAAGAGATGGAATAAAAAAAATATTGAATACAAAAAAAGAATAAAAAAGAAAGAAAAATCCGTGTAGGCCTACACAGTATGCATTCCTATTACCAAACCAATTTGACAGAATAAGCTAATCCCTAATATAAGTGGCAATACCATTTTCTCTTTGCATGTACATGTGTGACCCAGCACCACGAAAGGGACATTAAGTCGCTGTGCCAAATTCTCACAACAGGCTTGCAAAGTCAAATTATTTTTTTTTGGGGGGGGCAATTTTGAGTTATGGGTATTTTTATGTTTTCTAACATCTTATCTTTCATATCTATAAAGGGAACTCTTTTGCTATGGTCCCTAAATGGTCTTGCAAGTGTTTTGAAACGAGTAGGTCAATGCATTTTCTTCAGCTAGGCTAGACTTGAGACTGCGTTTTCTCAAAACGGCTGACGCTCACCCTACTAACTTTAAATGCTCATAACTCTGGAACGAAAAAAATGATACAAGATTTGTTCTCGCATCATTAGACAAAGAATTGTCTGCAGATTTCAAAAATGTATAATGTTCCTCAGAATGGTCAGATTAACACTTAAGAAGAAGTAAGACCTCCTCCTCCTCGTCACGGAGAAGACTAAGAAGAAGAGGTGGAGATAATCTCTGGCACAGCGGTCCCCCGCCGTGGCAGGAATAAAAATAGTATGAAAAACTAAACTAAAATAAAAACAAGCGCGAAATCGCAATAGTTTGTGGCACGCGGTCTATTTTTACCACTCCAATCATGAGTCACCTCCCCTGGCTTTTAAATAATTTTAATCTGTAAACAAGAATGTTATCTCTGCACCATTTCGTAACTTTTTATATCTTTTGGAAAACATTTAAAACTATGTATCCTACTTATACTCATCAAAAGAAGCACCGCATACTCGTCGTGTCTGTTGTAGTGTCTGTATTACGTATGTTTATTATTTTGTACGCTTTTAAAATACATCATTTTAAAGAGTGGCCAGAAGTGTAGCCTCGATTTGAAGTGCGACAATTTTGTCAAAATGTGCGACAATTTTGGAACGACAGACCGACCGACAGACCGACAGACAAAGTGATTTATAGGTTTGTGGCTTGAGCCACAAACAAAAAAAAAAAAAAAATATATCCAGTGGTGCTGGGTCACATTTTGCGTGATAAACAATCCCTCATCGGGTACGTACGTGCATGCACGATTTTGAAGCGTTTCGTGTGAATGAAAATCCGTTGAACGTCCTCCGGTCTGAAACAGACACACATGGGACATCAGTAGATACAAAGATGGTGGGAACGAGCCTGGAGGCAATGCCCGGAGGCAGTGCAACTCCAGGAAAGTCCAGAATTTTTAACAACCTTTTCGCGTTTCGTGCGGACACCGTTCATTAATATGGGCACTGATATTGGTAATTTGCATTACTTTCTAGTCACACACACACACACACACACACACACACACACACACACACACACACACACACACACACTCGTTCCTGTCGAATTCGGGCTGCTCCCGCACGGAGAGAGTGTCGTCGTTAGTGCAGTAACACAGTTGGTTTCAACGACTTTATTAGATACACCGCACCTGGACATACATAGATATAGATATCAAACTCATCAGCAACAATAAGCTTGAAGCCCGTAGAAGGTGAGATTTTCGTCCAATTGATCGTAGATCCTTATGGACGTTCTGCTTGAAGACTGGACAGTCTTCTCGTTGAGATGGAGGCAAAGCTGAAATTGTAGTTCGTGACGTGGCATACGTCGTCTTTTGATGACTCGAACACGTTGCGCATCCTGGAATCGCGGATAACGCTGTTGGTTGCGGGAACATCTCGGACGGGATCCGAGTCTGGAACTTGTGCGTGATGCTGATGTTAGCATCATTGAATATTGTGCATATAGATGCGAGCATCTGATGAAAAAGCTTGAAGCTTATATTGTGCCCTCTTTACAGTACCACAGCTGTGGGTGGACTCGGGAATTGTCTGGGCATAAATTGGGTTCATTCATACATGGCAGCGGGAATCACTCTGCT
>CM065691.1:44660923-44668423 GCA_017654935.2 Phymorhynchus buccinoides
AATTTCCTTCTTTGGGCTATGTAATTTCCCCCCAGCTTTATTTCGTGAACTAGTGAACGGAATCGCTTCAAATTTTGTGTGGTGGTGTACCATGGTGCAAGGAAGTTTGTGTAAAAGTTCAGCTGTATCTCGCGAACTACTGAACAGAATCGCTTCAAATTTTGGGCTATGTATTTTATGCGTTCTGTAAGGGTGGAAAGTGGTGTGTTTATTGGGGGGTGGGGGGGTGGGGGGGGGGGGGGCAGGACATAACTCTGGCCGGGTTTGCATTGTCACAATGCGTTGCTGCCGCTCGGCGATGCCCTTGTTTTGTTCTTGTTGATTGTTTGCTCCTTTTGTTGCCTGCTTTTTGCTCCTTTTGCTATATTTGTTGTTTGCTGTTTTCTTGTTCGTCTATGTTGATAAAGGAGCATTCGCCAAAATATTCAGTAGTTTTGTTTTGTCTCTTGTAAATAGACTAACGTCACTTTACACTTGTCGTGTAGTTGTTGGTTTGTTGTACATCCTATGTACGTAAACTATGTACGCACGTATTTTTTTGTATTTTTGTTTACATGTAGTAACTACACGATCTTTGCGGGAGTACACGCATATGACTTAGCTATCTCTTTTTTTTTTATCTCCCCTTTCTTTTCTCTCAGTGACCAAGCCGTGGGCAGATTTGAGGGGACTGATTAACGAGAGTGCTTGCTCCTGGTACGGTAGCCATGAGTGCGTCTTATACAGTCAACACGGGTTAGTAGTGTGCAAATTAGGCAGATTGGGGGGACTGATTAACGAGAGTGCTTGCTCCTGGCACAGTAGCCATGAATGCGTCTTATACAGTCAACACGGGTTAGTAGTGTGCAAACTAGGCAGATTGGGGGGGACTGATTAACGAGAGTGCTTGCTCCTGGTACGGTAGCCATGAATGCGTCTTAGACAGTCAACACGGGCTAGTAGAGTGCAAATTAGGCAGCTTTGAGGGGACTGATTAACGAGAGTGCTTGCTCCTGGTACGGTAGCCATGAGTGCGTCTTATACAGTCAACACGGGTTAGTAGTGTGCAAATTAGGCCGATTGGGGGGACTGATTAACGAGAGTGCTTGCTCCTGGTACGGTAGCCATGAATGTGTCTTAGACAGTCAACACGGGTTAGTAGTGTGCAAACTAGGCAGATTGTGGGGGACTGATTAACGAGAGTGCTTGCTCCTGGTACGGTAGCCATGAATGCGTCTTATACAGTCAACACGGGTTAGTAGTGTGCAAATTAGGCAGATTGGGGGGGACTGATTAACGAGAGTGCTTGCTCCTGGTATGGTAGCCATGGGTGCGCCTTAGACAGTCAACACGGGTAATAGAGTGCAAATTAGGCAGATTGGGGGGACTGATTAACGAGAGTGCTTGCTCCTGGCACGGTAGCCATGACTGCGTCTTATACAGTCAACACGGGTAGTAGTGTGCAAATTAGGCAGATTGGGGGGACTGATTAACGAGAGTGCTTGCTCCTGGTACGGTAGCCATGAATGCGTCTTATACAGTCAACACGGGTAGTAGTGTGCAAATTAGGCAGATTGGGGGGGACTGATTAACGAGAGTGCTTGCTCCTGGTATGGTAGCCATGAATGCGCCTTAGACAGTCAACACGGGTAGTAGAGTGCAAATTAGGCAGATTGGGGGGGACTGATTAACGAGAGTGATTGCTCCTGGTACGGTAGCCATGAATGCGTCTTAGACAGTCAACACGGGTTAGTAGTGTGCAAATTAGGCAGATTGGGGTGGGGTGATTAACGAGAGTGCTTGCTCCTGGTACGGTATTCATGAATGCGTACTTAGACAGTCAACACGAGTAGCAGTGTGCAAACTAGGCTAAACAGCCAACCGTTTCGAGAATTTACTCTAATTATCATACCAGCTACCCGTGTTGACGTGTTGTCGAAGTCGCCGCATTCATGATTACACGCCCTGCTCTTGGTGTCCCGCTACTCCGCAGAGACCACAAGAGACCGAAAGGCCCCCGCTACATTACATACGATTCGATCCCTATGCGACGCGGTTCGACCTTTTTTTTTTGGGGGGTGAGGCATGACTCACGCGAGGGGGGGGGGGGGGGGTCTGCATGAGTAAAGTGAACGAAAATACTAGATTTTTTTCTCTCCTCCAGACGGAAGTACGTTACTTCGCGCGTGAAGCATGACTGGCAGGCATAGTCGCATTCGGATCGCGATCGCATCGTATCGTATGCAGTGTGCCCGGTGTCGTATATAATACTGTCGCCGTGGGATCGTGTCGCAGCGATAGCATTTCACGTGAAATACTGTTGCAGCGATAATATTTTCTGAAAAAACCTGTCGCGCGACAAATTTTCACCAAAAATGTCCTATAAAATATTGTCTCATGCCTTAAAATACTGTCGCTCCAAATGTTGCGACCGTTTTTTTGCGACAGGACACTGTGAAATATTGTAGTCAGTAAATACTGTCGCTTGCGACACATTTCCACGTGAAATGTTGCTGCTAGAGTTAATATTTTCTGTGAAATATGGTCGTAGCGTTTTGGCAGCAGTATTTCACAGTATGACGTGAAATGCTGTCGCTGCGACACGATTTTATTTGTAGGTAGCGACGCCATTTTATGGACATTTCTTGTGAAATCCTGTCGCGCTTCAATTTTTTTTAATAAAATAATGTCACTCAGCGACACTTTTTCACGAATAAGCTGCAGTATTTCCCAGGAAATACTGTCGCTGCGACACAATTTTATGAGCGACAGTATTATATACGACACCGGCCCTTGATGGAGAGTACCCAGAACGGGACATGACATCGACAGCGTGGGGGGGGGGGGGGGGGGGGGGGGTGGTGGCTGGGAGGAAGACTGAGGATGGATGAAGAGGGAGGAGGAGGAGGATACTACGGGCGGAGAGCGTGCAGAATGCAAAGCGACAGTACGGTTAAGGCCGCGTACACAGCAGACGCGAACATCCCACGCGCACACCGTAACTAAGTAAAAGAAAGAAGGGGCGGGGGGGGGGGGGGGGGGATTAAGGGCACGTGTCCGTATTTCCCCTAATCCGTATATCCCCTCCCCCCCTCCCCCCTCCCCCATACATTACTTTCTTTTACTTATTTATGGGTTTCCGTGGCGTAACTTCCGCGTCTAATGTGTCCCGAGGCCTAATAGGGCTGTGCACACGCAATTGAACGCGCAAGTTTCGTGCGACAAACCCATGCCCAATCCGAAAACACACACACACACACACACACAAATCAAAAAAAATCTGGAAGTACGAAAATATGAAAGAGTGCCGTGCCCATTACAAGCGGAAACCCATCCGCATAATATCCCATCCGCTGGTTTTTAGCTGACGTGTGGCTGGTCCTTAGCCCTCACATTCGACAGATTTAGCTTATGCTAAACCGGAGTAGTGTCCATTCATCAGGGAACATTAATTTTAACATACTGATTTCGAGCAAATTTTATTTTTTATTTTATGTAGCTGAAACGGATCAGAGTTGCATATTTTGTTGTTGCTGTTGTTGCGTTTTTCTCGCTAAAAAAGAGAGAAGATAATAATAATAATAATAATAATAATAATAATTATTATTATTATTATTATAATAATAATAGTAGTAATAATAATATACAGATAATCCAAGGTCGGATAAAATCGGAAAACTGTGCCTTAAACGCATACAAAAAATACACAACGAAGTCCATAAACGTATGGGAATTTCAAAATACAAGTATGGCTGGTACCCACGTGTCATCATATCCGGCCACAAGGAGCGCCATATTATGGGAGACCGCCATCTTAGTCCTTACCTTTTTTGGAAAAATGCCAGATCGATGCTGCGTATTTGGCTGTTCCAATTCGAAACTTTATCTAAACTGTATTTATAACATCTGGATGTTTTCTTTACACATTTAGATAACATTTTCACTTTGTTTACACACAAATAAGGACGAAGATGGCGACACTTCCGTTGGAAGGGTCGAGATGCGCACGCAGGTGGGTTGGAGCCATAAACAACCACCAAACTTGTGTTTTAAATGCATCGTGATCTAATAATAAACAACAATTGCAAACGCACTTATTCCCAAATCTCTGGTGTTTACTTCGTGTATTACAAACACATACACGAATTGTTTTTGTTTGTGGCTCAAGCCACAAACCTATAACTCACTTTGTCGGTCGGTCTGTCTGTCTGTCGGTCGGTCGGTCTGTCGATCGGTCGATCGGTCGGTCGGTCTGTCGGTCTGTCTGTCTGTCTGTCGGTCGGTCGGTCGGTCGGTCGGTCCAAAATTGTCGCGCATTTTGACAAAATTGTCGCACTTCAAATCGAGGCTACACTTCAAATCGAGGCTACACTTCTGGCCGCTCTTTAAAATGATGTATTTTAAAAGCGTACAAAATAATAAACATACGTAATACAGACACTACAACAGACACGACGAGTATGCGGTGCTTCTTTTGATGAGCATAAGTAGGATACATAGTTTTAAATGTTTTCCAAAAGATATAAAAAGTTACGAAATGGTGCAGAGATAACATTCTGGTTTACAGATTAAAATTATTGAAAAGCCAGGGGAGGTGACTCATGATTGGAGTGGTAAAAATAGACCGCGTGCCACAAACTATTGCGATTTCGCGCTTGTTTAAAAATTAAGTATCTGGGGAAACAATTAGCAGACAGAATGCAGACAGAATAGAAAATAAAATCGTCATTTAACCCTTTCACCGCCAATGTCGAATCTTAGCACCACACTGATTTAACGCCCACGCTACTAAAAGGCATACAAGTTGGATCAGTTATCCAATATCCTTATGTTGTTAATGTTAGGAGATAAGGAAAGGGTTTATTTGCTGCATGTCATTGGGGGGATTCACAGTACTGCAGATGCCAACTTTTCGTTACCTAGGTAAGTTTGAGAGAAAGTTTTGGATGAAAAATGGCTGGCGGCAAAAGGGTTAATTAAGGGTCCAAACAAGGAGACTGAAGAACGAGTTGTACAGGAAACTACCACACACACACACGCACACACACACACACACACACACACACACACACACACACACACACACACACACACGCACGCACATACACACCAGATACTGTTTGATTGAGTTTGCAAAATAGATACACAGTTGCCTCAATCAATAGCCTCAATTGCCTCAAGCAGTTGCAGCAACCAGCACAAAGGAAGACAAACAGAAGTATTTAACAACAATGTTGCGTAATAATTGAACTTTATAAACTGTTATTATTACCGTTATTGTTATTATTGTTTTTTATTAGTGTCATATAAAGCCTTGTATTGGTTTAAAAGGGCAATGCACATTGATTCTGATTCTGATTCTGATTCACGCACACACGCACACATGCACACGCACACACCACCCCCCCCCCCCTCACCCCCCCACACACACACACTCACCCCCCCCCCCCCACATACACACACACTCATATACACAGAATCATCTACCTCTTCTAAAACTGCGCTCGAATGTGATGAGTCACCTCCGACGCACTTTTGTTTTTATTCGCGAGATCAAACTCTCTCTTCTTCTTCCAGCAAATTTGTGGATAGACAATTTTAGAAAAAACAACAACCACCCAACAACAAACGAACACACAAAATGAACAAACCCAACCAACAAAAAGTGCATCACATGAAATACTGGCAATCAGATAATAAATTGTCTTATTGTCTGCCTTGGGGCTGACAGGCCATTATTTTGTATATATTTTTTTATATAAATATACTCCTCACAAAAAGTCAAGGAACAAAATCAAACTGGTGTTTGTCACCCTTTGAAAATGCACGGGCTAGCTTTTAATGTGAAACGATGCGTTTGAATTTTAATAATGCTGGGCGTCAGCAAGTGTGAAGACGGCCTGGGGGGAGATGTTTGGCCTTTGCTGTTGCTGAGCATGCCCGCTATGGAGGTGGCAATCTGATGGTCTGGGTGGCATTTGCTGGAGGACGTACCCATCCATGTAGGGGTCATCCGGAGGGGCACCGTGAACGTTATACACTACTTGAATGACATCATCAGACCTCAAGTGATCCCCCTTATGAAATAGCATGGCGCTAGCTTTGTTTTTCTGGACGACAACGCGCCATGTCACAGGGCTCATGTCACCAGCAACGAGTTGAACACCCACAACATCGCCCACCTTGACTGGCCACCCCAGTTCCCTGACCTCAACCCGATTGAACAAGGCATGGGACATGCTTAGGTGAGCTGATTACGGCATGCCCGCCCGTCCCCAGACACTGGATGCCTTGGAAGCAGACCTGGTTAGGGAATGAGGAGCCATCCCACAGATCCAGCTGGATGGACTCATTGCCTCAATGCCACGCCGCTTCCAAGCCTGTATTCATGCCCACTCGCTATTAATGACGTTATGAACTGTTTGCATTCTTTGAATTTGAAATTGGCAGTTGGCTTTATTTCACCTCTGTTTTTGGCACCCATTTCTTTTGTTGCTCAGTATCCTGAGATTGAGATGATTCTGTTATGTGATTTACTCAGTTTCACTTCATGAAATGTTGAAGATGAAATCGCAACAGTAAAAAATTACCTACGATTTCTGATTAAAGTGGATTTGCAGTGAGAAGTTTTGTTGCTTGACTTTTTGTGAGGAGTATATATTTTTTTTTGTACGCTCACATTCGAAAATATTATTACACATAATATTTTTCGTACAAATTCTATTTCTAATGAAATATGAAGGGACACGATTTGATTTGATCTTTTCTTCTTAAAACGGGACATATTTGAAATATCATTCATTCCGAAGCCCGTGTTATTGCGCAATAACTCTTACAGACGACTACTTCTAAAGCGTGGCAATATCTAGGTTTTCCCTTACCACCCAATCTCTCTGCAAATTTTGTCTGGTACAAATCCAGTTTTTGGCCTGTGTCGCGTAGTTCTTGGGAAAAACCCGTGCTCCGTTGAATTATTAAACAAATAACTATTGTTTACCTTACCCTCTGTGGGAATATATTATTTAGTTTAATTTCCACGAACAATGATCGCTTGACGCGTTCGCTTTCGTTGTTATGCAATGCAGTGGTGGACATTCTTGTTTGTGGCTCAAGCCACAAACCTATAACTCACTTTGTCGGTCTGTCGGTCTGTCGGTCTGTCCAAAATTGTCGAACATATTCTAAAAGAGAAAAAAATACTTGGGCATAAAGTAACATTTCAGTTGTCATATCTACAGTTCTGGGAAGTTCAGTTTAACGTCGCGTATCGGCTTTCGCCATGTACGACGGGCTGAACAAACCAACCAGGTATAAACAAATATTTATGTTCCTGAATCACTGTCTTAGCCAAAAGGCCGAGAAGCGATCAGTATGATCTACATTTCTTAGGTATGGAAAGAATTGTATACTGAACAGAGCACATGAATCTTCATTTTAGAGCGTACACAATAATAAACATACGTAGTACAGACACTGCAACAGACACGACGAGTATGCGGTGCTTCTTTCGATGAGTATAAG
>CM065691.1:44680923-44688423 GCA_017654935.2 Phymorhynchus buccinoides
TATTAGCACGCAGACTACTAGACATCAAGAACGACTTGCAGGACTGGTGCTAAAGAGACCCAGAGATGCACTGACCTCCATCCCAAAAGCCAAGAGCAGACCCATCCCAGCCCGGGATACCCGTGCTGTGTTACTTGGGGAGTGGCCACACCCGAAGCAACAGATAAAGGCATCATGGGCACTTGCCTGCTCTTCACTCGAGAACCATTGAGACACAATACTAGGACACCCAGTGAAAGTGTCTGTGGGTTTACCACTCCGTGCAGAGCCCACCAGCAAAATCACAAATACCAAGAAGCCTATTGTGCATTCAAACATTGACCACATAGGACAGGCAAGACCAATGCACCCCCAGACAAAGCCCCAGACTGTCGCCTTAGGGTCTTATATGTCTCAAAAATAGTCCCGGGAAAAATGAAATGTTAGGTCTTTACCTAGTGTAAGCGTGTCCCAAGACGGGAAGTCTAATTTGTTTTGGCAGCCAAATCAAAACAAGCTAGTCTCACTCGTAACAAGATGGACTCAGACACGAATTTTTCACAGATGATGATGATCTTTAATGACAAGAATTGATGGGCCCTTGGTTTCAGTTTCTGTGTAGTTCTTGCACAATAGTCTTGAGTGTTTGTTTGCTTCCCTACTTGTTCCTCCGTCCAAAACTGTCACTCTATAGACACTTATCTGCTGGGTAATGACTCCGCTGCGTAGACATCTTACACAGACGTTCCTCTAGACTGTCTTCCGAAGTCGTTATTTATTTTATTTATTAAGACAACTTTTATAGCGCCTAATCTTTAAGCTCTAAGCGCTTTCGTTCACACCATCCCTCGGGATGGTCAGTTTTATTTCTCTGTTCAAGAGTGGAGGCGATGACTCCCACAGCCGTGACTCCTGTGGGCACTTGCCACGCAAAACGTCGTACGACATTTTGCATCGGGGATGGCCGCGCAAAATGTAGCAACTGCTGCAAAACGTCGCAATTACAACATTTTGCGCGTGCACAACGGTAGGCGTTTACGACGAAACAAACCTGTCGCCGGAAACAGCTTGAGCAAAGTTATCGCGAAGCGTACTACATGTAGCGTTACAAATAAGTTTGGCAGCGTTCAAATAATTACTCTAATAGTTCAACGAGAACCATTTGGTCGCAACTAGCCAAAAGTGCATAAAGTACACAGGAGTTACAGGGCCGGATCCAGGGGGATGGGGGGGGGGGGGGCTTACCTGGGGGGGGGGGGTACCTGGGTTCTGTACCACCCCCCACCCCCCACTCCCGCCAAAAAAAGAAAAAAAAAAAGAGAAAAAAAAAAAGAGAGAGAGAGAGAGAGAGAGAGAGAGAGAGAGAGAGAGAGAGAGAGAGAGAGAGAGAGAGAGAGAGAGAGAGAGAGAGAGAGAGAGAGAGAGAGAAGTTTAATTGTTCTTACTTAGCATTTAAAGGGTTTTTTCACACTTTATTTTCTTGAAAAAGCTTCAGCACGCTCCAGGAGGCGTTGCCCCCAGACCCCCGCCCTTGTTTGTACCCCCCCCCCCCCTCCTCTAATGTATCCCAGGTCCACCCCCCCCCCCCCCCCCCCTGAGTTACAAAGTGTGGGAAGAATACATCAACTTTTAGAAGGATGTTGTGGAAGACAGGTTAACTGGAATAAAAACAAAACAAAAAAACTCTTAAGATCGATTTTAAGGGCTTGTGCACATTAATTACGAACACTTCCGTACTCGGCAATCCGCGAATAAAGCAACAGAAAGTAAGAAAATGAGCGCTTGGGATGTGCGGCTGGCTTTCCGCGTGTAATGTGCACATTCCTTCATATTTCGTACTTACTTCCAGATGTGTTGTGTTTTTGCGGATTTTGCGGACTGCGGATGAGTTTTCGTACGGAACACTTTGTAAATGTGCACACAGCCTAAGTAAAGAGAGAGAGAGAGAGAGAGAGAGAGAGAGAGAGAGAGAGAGAGAGAGAGAGAGAGAGAGAGAGAGAGAGAGAGAGAGAGAGAGAGAGAGAGAGAGAGAGAGAGAGAGAGAGAGAGAGAGGAAGGGAGAGATTGAGAAAGAAGTCATTATTACTGTTTAATTGTTCTTAAGTACCATTAATGACCCACCACGTCACGTGTCAAAATCACGGTTTTCACGTGTTTTCCCCTCTTATAGCTGGTAAGAAATCTTAAGAAATCTTCCTAGCATAAGAGGGAATGTACCACGTGACGTGGGGGGGGGGGGGGTCTTTAAAAGGGTTTATAGAGACAGAGACAGAGAGACAGAGACAGACAGAGACAGATCGAGAGACACAGAGAGACGCAGACTCTCCAAATAGGCCTGCTAAATAATCTGTCAGCAAACGCTTCAACCCAAATAAATATTGCACTTTCAACGGAGCCAACAGCAAAGATGGCTGGATTCCAAACGGTCACAATGCACGTTCCTATTTCTCGCTGAAACACAGCGACGTGCAAGTCGTATCATTACCAGAGTATCACTCTGCGTTGCCATGGGAAAAGAGCAAAAAAACAGCAACGTGCATTGTGACCATTCGCGAACATGGTGGTGCCCAGCCACCAGGGTCAAGATAAATCATCTCCCGAAACTTAAAAATGCAAGCATCACGGAGATTTAACGACAAGCAGAGCGAGTGGTCATCACGTCCAGACCCTGTAATCACGAGCGCGTCTTATATACAGTCAACATCGGTAGTGCCCAAAAAGTTAAGCAACCCCTCTTTGAAAATCCACAGCAAAAACGTTTGATCACTCATAAAGCGAAAGCGAATTCGAAGAATCGTTTCTTTCTTTTCTCTATTAACACTACGACGAGTCTCGGTTATGTGCTGAATACAACTGAACTAAAAAGCATCAACACGCTACACTCACACAAGCACATGAAGATGAAATAAACAATAAACACGGCGAATAAAACCACATTTTCGTCTAATTTAGCTCTTTCTATACTAACCTGCGCTCTCGTCGCAGGGCATGCGCACAACGCCTCGTTACTAAGGTAACGGGATATCGCATGTGAACTTTAAAACTTCATAGTTCATAGGTTAACAGTCATGCATGCTTCAAAGTGGCTCAGAGGGCTACTACTACGTTTCATTCATGCCTCTCGACACTGACTGGCTGGCTGTAGGCTATTTTGGGACCTTAAAATTATATTTTCGCTATTATGAGTATGCCTGGCTTGACAAAACATGCATTTATTTTAAAATATCACAAATCAAAGCTAATCAAGTGGATGCTTTGAAACTGTTGCAGGTGTTAGTACTGTATATTGTGTACATATTGCAAAAATGTCACGTTTGCATCTGTTACCATTATTTAGAAAATAATTTGTTGGCAACCTATGCAAATCGGCCAGTGCAGAACGCTTGCAAAGGGAAGCAACTGGCCAGCATGGAATGAGTTTTAAAAAGACTTTGACGAAAAGCTGGTCAAATCAAAGTAACCAATGTCGTTCTGCAAAGATGGTGACTGATTGTCACAATTTCAATTCTTCTGGAAAAAAAGTTTGACTTTGGAAGCCGACAGAGAACGAAATAGAAAAGTGCTGCCGAGTGTTTCACTGAGAATAAGTAAACCAACCTCTTATCTTTTAGTTTTGAGCAGATTGTGTCATTTTAGTTGCGTTATGTCAGTAACGAACATCACTTCCTCATATCGAAAATCGCATTCTGGCGCCATTTTACATGCGGCAAATAGGCTTGTATTGTTCCAAATTGGTCCATTCTTTTTGCACAGCGTTTGTGAGCAAAACCACATTGCTTGGAGTGGTTATTTGACCAGGATGGCTCTCTACAACATGTTCCTTAAATGTTCAGTCACTTTGAGGCCCGTAGATCGTGCTGGCTACTCTTTACAGACAATAATGCTCGCGTTTTTGAATGCCAGCTCTATTGGCCACTGCAAAGAACACATTTTGCAAGAGTGAATGCCCTTGGTGGGTGGGGGAAGATGGTTGAGTACTGACCAAGCAAGGACATAACTCTCGTCAATAACCCTATTGCTGCCTTTTGCAAGAGTGAATGCCCTTTTGGATACTGATCAACACGGGCTTAACTCTTGCCGTCAAGGGCGTTAATAACACTACTTGCAGTGGCCAATACTTGCAATGCATTGGACTGTTGAGCACTTGACAGAGCATGTCCCATAAAGTATCGTTGACTGACTTTCTCGCGTTGTCGTTCCAAAACGAGCAGTGATAGCTGACCATATTAACTGCCTTGCCTGAGCACAACCCCCTCTCTGCCTCCTCTGTATCACTTTTTTTCCTGGTTCTGATATGTCTGATGTGACGAGGAGGAAGCAGCCTTGAACAATGCGCATCAAACTTGACTTTTTACAAAAGGTACCCTAACATTGGTGTGGGCGTTGCCCACAACGTAATTTGCACGTCAACAACGTGAAATTATCCATGCAGGTCAGTAAGCAAATAGGCTAAATTTGTATCGATTTACGAAACTGTTCCAATCACCCACAGAAATATTTTGTCTCGTTTTGCAAAAAAGGTTGCTTACCCTTTTGGCTCCAGTTGTGTGTAAATTAAGCTAAACAGCCAATCCTGTTGGGAGCTTAGTCTAATTTGCATACTGCTAATCGTGTTGACCGTCTAAAGGGCCCGCTACACTACATCCGATTGGATCCCAAATGCGATGCGATTGTGACGATGTCTCTGTGAGTCAAGGTTCGCGCGAAATACATCCGTCTAAAGATAACTACTATTTTCGCTCACTATTCTCAAGTAGAAACTCAAATAAAACGTCTGATACACAGATGTATATAATTTGTGATCCAGCACCACGAAAGGGGCATTAACCCCTTGACTGCCAGAGAAAATCAAAGAAAAATCATTGGGCAAATCATGCCATGAAAAAGACAACTGATAGTCAATCTGGTAAAAATGGTCTGGGGATATAACTCTCTTGACTGTGTTAGAGCAAAAGCCAGCATATCAGGGTTATTTTTCTTCATCTGATGACATCATCAGTGATGTCATCAGGTCAGTATGTAATACGTTGGTGACACGTCAATGGGTTAAGTGTCAAACTGACCATTCTGAGAAACTAATACATTTGAACACTTCAGACTCTTTCTAATGGTACAAGAACCATTCTTCTTTTTTCCCGTTCCAGAGTAGTTATAATTTAAAATTAGTAGAGTGAGCGTCAGTCATTTTGAGAAAACGCAGTCTAGCCTGGATGAAGAAAATACATTAACCTACTCATTTTAGAACACTTTTAAGATAAAGTAGACACTATATTAAAGAGTATTCTTTCTAAATATGATAGATAAGATGATTTGATGAAAACAAACCCCAAACACCCAAGTTTAGCTGGTTGGTTTGTACACTTCGGATTTATTGCTCCTTTTGATAAAACCACTCAATCATGAACTAAAAGCAATGCGAAAGCTGTGCCTACCCAAGCTTAAGTTAAGATGATAGATGAGATGTTGGAGAACACAAAAATACCCATAACTCAAAATTGACCCCCCAAAAAAAATGAGATTTTTGACTTTGCAAGCCTTTTGTGAGAAACTAGCCCAGCGACTTAATGTCCCTTTCGTGGTGCTGGGTCACATTCAATCAGAAATTCGTGTACGAGGGAATACAAAATATAGTGAACACCAAAACTAGTAGGACGTCGTCAGATTCATGTAGACAGTCGAATTTCACGAGAATCATGCCTCACAAATGTCAAATCGCATCGCATCGGGGTCGAATCGTAAGCAGCGTAGCGGGCCCTTACGACGCATTCATGACTACTGGACCAAGAACGTGCCCCCAGAAACCCCCCCCCCCCCCCCCCCCCCCCCCCCCCCCCCCCCCACCACCCCAATCCCTCCGCCTGCGTTTTCAATCTTCTCCCGTAGTTGAGCCACAGGGTAAATAAAACGGGCCCATAATTGTGGTAGCAAAATTCATGTAGGAAATAATTGATTATATAAGATACTCGCAGGCAAATCTGTCTTAATCTTGATTCCATTTTTTTTGTTATGGCTGGAAGTTTGTTGTTGTTGTTTGTTTTGGCTTGCTGTCGCCCAAAGAAGCGTTTGACATGGGAGCTTAAAATAAAAATGTTTATATAGTATGAAAGAAAAATCTCAGTGAATAGCTGAGCTCCGTACCCCTACTCTATTTTATCAAAACAAATTATATATATATATATATACTATATATATAACTCGTCAATAACCCTATTGCTGCCTTTTGCAAGAGTCAAATCTATATAGTATATAAATTATATATATATAGTATACAAAATATATACAAATAGCAAATAGAGAGCGAAAACGCTAGATCACCATCCGCGCGGCAGTGTTTTCGGCTGCAGTGACCTTTGAGCAATGACCGTCTTAGAACATGGCCTAGATATCCTAACTACCTACCCGCATGCGAAATGGGAGGGTCCTATAGATCCCAACCGCCCAAACGCTGTCGTGCCAGCATAGTCAGACAGGAATAAACAGACAGACAGACAGACAGACAGACAGACAATAATAAACCAGCTTTTGTTTTGCGAAGTGATATTGGCATATTCAGGCTTAAACAATGAGAGAGATGCGAAGGAAGTTGTGGAAAGAGAGATGCATAATATGATGGATCGAGGCATCATTGAACCGTTTGAATTGTTTGGACACCCCAGTGTGCAGAGGCGTTGTTGGAGATTCGGAGAATTCTTTCTCAGAATCCTGTCTTGTTGCTGCCCAGATTACATGTTGAGTTTGCTCTTTGAACTCATGTAGGAAAATAATTGATTATATAAGATACTCGCAGGCAAATCTGTCTTCATCTTGATTCAATTTTGTTGTTATGGCTGGAAGGTTTTTGTTGTTTGTTTTGGCTTGCTGTCGCCCAAAGGAAGCGTTTGACATGGAAGTTTTTATATATATTTTGTTGTTGTTGCTAATATACAACAGGGAAAACAGTCCCACTGTGGAAGGACCTTGGTGTTGAGGTGACAAATTCCACATGACTTGGGTAAGATCCCAATGCCGTGTTCACCTGACGAGATCCTCATGGATCGAAACAGCTGTCGTGGACTGGGCTCTGTCTTGCCTCCCGTAAAAAAGGAGAAAAATCTAAACTAGCACTCTATGTTTTTTTAGAACATAGATCAAGATACGAAGTTATTGTAACTGGTTTTGATTCTAATGTTCGATTGTAAAAAACATTTGGACAAAATGTTGTTATCAAATTTTACTAGTTTTGCATTTCAAATGCTCTAGCTTTCAAGTCCTTTAGATCAGAGGCACGGTGCACAGCAGTATACTGAGATTTTTATTTCAAATCTCTCTCTCTCTCTCTCTCTAAATAGCGAATAGAGAGCCAAAACACTAGATCACCAGCCGCGCGGCAGTGGTTTTGGCTGTAGTGACCTTTGAGCAATGACGTTTTGTATTACGGGACTTGTTGCTGTGTTGCTTCAGTTGCATGAGTTGCGTGATGTTCTACACCCTGTCGTCTACGGAAGTAGAAAGTTGCTCGATAGGGAAAAGAACTACAGTACC
>CM065691.1:44693423-44718423 GCA_017654935.2 Phymorhynchus buccinoides
CTAAATTTGATTCTGAATCGAAGCGACTGTTCCAGCCACATGTGTTTGAATGCGAGGTTTAAACTTGGGTGATCGCAGAGCCCTCTTTCTATTTTCGCAAGATAAAAAAAGGTAAGGAAGCGGCAAATAGAGCATGGAAGCCTATAAAACATTGACGAACAGTCTTAGATTACTGCTGATGTGTGCACATCTGACATATATAAGCTTTCTGCCTAAATAGAAAATTGATATTGTTGTTGACTATTTTTGGTTTTTGCTAAAAGCATTTTGAGCGACTTATGTAGGTTTTTCCCATGCGCCATCACCTTGCTTACTCTCAACGTTTCGCACTGAATGTTCACTGAGAGGCCATGCTTTGCCATTTGAGAGGAAAAGGGTATAGGGCTTAGCATCAACCTAGTATTATTTTCATAAAAGTAATTGAAAGAACCAGACTATGAGATTGTTGAGGGTCGTAAATAGACCCACACCTCAGTCTCTGCAGCAGAAAACACTGTCTATTCAGAAAACCAAGTATCAAAAACACTGTATACCCCCCCCCCCCCCCCCCCCCCTCCCCTCCCCCTAAAATATTCATAATTTCATTTGGTCACAAGGAATTAGTAGGTTGAGTCGGCAGTTATGACAAGTATAATGCTCGGTGTCCATCTGTGTTCTACCGAGGACCCAGCCATTTTGACAATCGTGTGAAAGGCAGCACACGCCTTGTTGCTTTTGACTCGCTGACAGGTTATGCACACAAGCAGGTCTGCTTCTTTTGGTCTCCCTTCCCCCAAGACCCGAACAACATGGGCGACAGCAGGACCAAAATGCGTACACAACGCACGCCAGTCGGTGTGAGAAAAACGCAGGCTGACTCAAAACAGATGCTTGGTATTAGCCAGGCCACCAGATGTACACCGAGCCTAACTTGCTAACAGTGTAGATGTCTAGTCTGGGTGCCTGGTGTTATGCATAGCATTGAATAGAGGTGGGGGGGGGGGGGAACCGGTTTGAACCGAAAAACCGGTGCTAAACATTCGCGGTTCGAAAAACCGGTTCGAGTTGCTGTGAACCGGTTCTTTAACTGCAAAATGAAAGTAAGTTTTTCTTAGAATAACGCATTCTTTTAGAAGAACAACACTGATTCTCAGCGCAGATTGGGTGTTTGTAAACCAAGAGTAGCTGTTTCTAGTTTGTGGTGGTGTATGGCTTTGACTTTGACTGAGTGTTGAGTTGAGTATGTGTAGTGTGTCATAAGTCACAAGTTTCTTTATTGTGTGTGTGTGTGTGTGTGTGTGTGTGTGTGTGTGTGTGTGTGTGTGTGTGTGTGTGTGTGTGTGTGTGTGTGTGTGTGTGTGTGTGTGTGTGTGCGTGCGTGCGTGCGTGCGTGCGTGTGCGTGCGTGCGCGTGCGTGCGCGTGCGTGCGCGTGCGTGCGTGTGGTGTGCGCGTGTGCGCGCGTGCGTGCGTGCGTGCGTGTGTGAATATTCTGATAAATAAATATGTGTTTGCATAGGTGAAACTAGTGATGCGAGTACTGGTTTAAAAAACCGGTTCGGTAAAACCGGTTCGAATAGGGAAAACCGGTTTAAAACCGGTTCGGATTTTTGAACCGGTTCTCAACTCTATTATGGCCCAACAAACAGGCATGGGGTGATATAGATGGATAGATAGATGGTGCCGATAGATCTTGGAGATCTGCCTTTCATCCTTGACCCCTCATCTTTCATGTTAGATCTTGGAGACTGCCTTTCATCCTTTGGGACCCCTCATCTTTCATGAATGCGAAACACAAACAAAATTAAACACATAAACAGTATTCTGGAGGGAAAGAAAAGGGGAGGAAGAAGGACATGGAAGACGAAGCATAGTAGGGAAAATGATAGGATGGTGTGACGAGGTAATGGGTTAAAAGACTTTAGATAATTTGCCTTTAGCCCACTTCTCTAGGGTATGGGAGATGAGCAACTTTCCCGGCCCCTTTTCATCTAATAAATTTATATTTGTGCCCGGGTTCTGGCTCGTCAGATGGTTGTAAGAAATACAAGTGGTTGAATTGCTCTAAATGGCAGACAGAGAGAAGTAAGGTTTTACATGAAATTACAAGACTCCCACTCTCATCAGTCTGACCAAAGGGTTCAGGATTATTTGACACTTGTATTTTATTTACTCCCAAAATCTGCATAAGATTATGCAACAATAATAATAAAGCAGCTCAATGGCGCCAAAACAAAATATGGATAAAACACAATGAAATCCGAAAGGATTCACAAGACTTTTGTCTTTCTATAAGGTTCGCCCCATGCCGGAAGGGTTACTAATTATCTTCGGTGTCCGTAGGAAAGTTCAAATGATTGGCGCAGTCAGGTAGACTTAGCTGTTTGAAGTTCTGGGCTTGCTCGTCAGGTGAGAGTAGCTCCCAGTCGTTCCTATTACGGCTTCGCGGGATGGCACGGTTCAGGCGTGGTCTCCTCGCGGATTCTGGGTGCGGGTTGTCTTGGCGACGGACCCGTCTTGGTGCTTGGTGGAGTCCGGGATGATCGTCCGGCCCACGATGCCCTGCTGATAATCACAGGAGAAGGTGGATGTAGATCTCTATGGCTTAGAGACAAGGGGCTTCAGTCGGCAGGGAATTAGTGAATCCCAACCGGCTTGAAGGCTTCCCTTGTACAATAGCACTACATGTAGTTAATAAATAAACTGAATTTCAGTTAACAAACTGAGATCAGTAAAACATAAAAGGTGATCAATCCAACATCACTCTCCATCCAACACCTGGAAAGGAATGGTATCATAAAGTGCAAGATTGCGGCCCATAGGTTTCCTACTAAAAATAGTGCAAGATTGCGGCCCATAGGTTTCCTACTAAAAATAGACAAAAGGGTTAGTAGGCATAAACTCCGGTTCTGGTACCAAAAGTGTTCAAGTCAAAAACACACACACACAAATAATCAGTGCACATAAATAGAATAGAATGTTTACCACTTCTTTTCTATAACATATCTATCTACTCCTTATTCATCATTGAACATAGGATCTAGATCAAAACTAGAGTCAAACAAACAAGATCTCAATCACCTGCCATCAATAATACTTACTAGTGGGCTTATGATGACTGGTTGTGAGTGTTGCTCTAGCTACGTTTCAGCATCTTGTGTGACAACTTTTTCTCACCACTCCAATTATAGCCTTCACTTTCAAACAATGAAAGCCTGCTATTGGTGTATTACAGTCCACACGTCACAATTTGCTGTTCTAAATGTACTGAACAATCACGCGCCTATTCCATCCTTAGCACATTCCTGACATTCCTAACCTTGTGATTGGAACAGCAAAACCATCTTCAAAGGGAGATAACCGTGGTTGTCACTTTCTTGTGATGAGACGGTAGAAAGGGGGGGGGGGGTGAAGGGAGATAACCTCGGTAGGTGGTACGTGCCGACCGGGGAGAAAGAGATAACGCCCTTCCGCGGCGTTCGTTTGAAGCAGCGGGGCAATTAACGTGGCGGCTGGACAGAGAAATGAAAAGGCGAGGGGGGGGGGAGGGGAGAAGGGGGGGGGGGGGGTGTAGATAAGAAATAAAGAAAGCGGGTCGCGCGGGACACTTACGTCACAGAGGCCCCCCGAAGAAAAGATTCTGGTACCGGAATCTTCCTGTGGAACGCCGACTCCACTTTCGACTTGGGCGACAGGGACAAATTAGTGGGGAGACTGGGTCGGCTGGAATGGTGGAACATCTGGTCGCAACACAGAGTTCAAAGGAGCAGGTGGGTTAGAGATCAGTGGAATGGATTCCGACTGAGGTTGGTGCGGCAATCCTGTGTTGAGTTGTCCCAAGGTTGATTGCAGAATAGCAAACACCTCTTGCCTGAGTTTCCCCTTTAGCCTGGATTCATCATTGCTGATGATGTGGTTTGGTAGGCCGATTCGGGCGAAAATGGCTTTGAGTGCCGCAGCTATCTGACTAGCATCAAGTGAGGAGATTGGGGCGGCATCGCACTGCATGGTACATATGTCGACCACGGTGACTATGTACCGGAATTTCTTCTTCCGTTTAGGTAGAGGCCCGACCAAGTCGACTGCCACTCGCTGAAAGGGAGGGGTAGGTGACGGCTGTACGTGCGGCGGCCTGTCCCGATAGTACCTTCGGTGGGTGTTTGCGGGTACAGTGCTGCCTTTCACCTGAGGTACCTGTGGCGAGTGGTCTTGGGTCGTTAGGCGGACATTCCTTGGGAAGGATTTTCCAAGTTGTGGCGGACTTGGGGACTTGGGACAATCTGGATTGGCTCGCGCGGCAATTTGGTTTGCCGCGTTGAGAGGTTTCTTCCCTGCTGAGGGAGATTTGCTCTTTGGGAAGGAGGGAGGGAGTTGGTTTGTGGATTGGGGAGAAGGGAATGCTGCTGAAACAATAGCAGGTTGAGAGGGGTGCCCTAAAAACACATACTGTGATCCCAGTATGAGGTCATAGACAGGACTGTCCATGAGCACTGCCTTGATGGGTCCCTTAACATATCTGGTGTCGACATTGATTATGGCGACTGGCAAAGTGGAAGGGGGGATTGCAGCATCAGGGCCTTGCAGAGAGATGAAGTCTCCCGTGTATGCTGACGCGGGGACTAAGGATCCGCAGACAATGGCGTCGCATGACAGTCCAGTGTCATAGAGACACTGAACAGGGATGTTGTTGACAGTCGCCTGTCCAACGACTGACGGTGTGCCTGGACACTGTACTGGGGAGGGGTTTGTGCAATTCTGCGAAGTCGAGACGACTTGCATAGTTGCAACATTTTGCCGCTTGTAAGCAAGTTTCCTGCAGTCATCCCGATTGTGGGTGTTCGACTTGCAGTATGAGCAGAATAAGGGTTGTCCCAGTGGTTGTCGTTCATGGGTAGAACTGTTTGACCCACTGTTGGAGTTGGGGTTAAACCTGCTCTGCTGTGAAGCAGTGGACCCAACTACTTGCTGTAGTTTTGGCCTTTTAGGGGCGCTAGGTTCATCATGGGCTAGAGTGTACCTATCACTTAGCTGGATGAGGTCAGCCAGAGTTGTGGCACCTTGTTCGGCAGTAAAGGTGCGTAACTCTGGGGACATGGTTTCGCGCAGTTGCTCGCCAACCATCAGTTCCCGTAAATCCTCATAGGACTCAGTTTTGGCAGAAAGGGACACCCATTTAGTCAGATAGTTCCCCAGTCTATCTGAAAATTGGGCATAGGACTCTCCCCTACCTTTTCTGGTTGACCGGAACTTTTTCCGGTAGGCGTCAGCTGTCAACTCGTATCTGTTGAGCAGGGCTTCTTTCAAAGCTGGGTAGTCGGTAATTTGGCTTGACGGAAGTTTACTGTACACCTCATAAGCCACACCCCTGAGACTTTGGGCAAGCTTGAGGTTGAACTTTTCCGGAGCAAGCTCAAATTCCTGGGCCAGTCTTTCAAATCTATCGAGGAATGCATCGATAGACTCGGTTGCCTCATTGAATGCCTCCAATGTGAAGGTCATGGCTGAGGTATGAATGGGAGGGGGAAAATTTTGAGGGGCAGCAGTCTCAGAGTCTGCTGAGTTTTCAAGCTGCTTCATAGCTAGCTCATGGTCTCGCGCCTTTTCTCGCTCAGTGGCCTCAAGTTCGAGTTCTTTATTTTTGGCATCCTGCACTAGTTGTCTCTGCCTTAACTCATGAGTACGGATTTGCTCTTGCTCGGCAGCGTCGCTTATCTTTCTCAGCGTCTTCGCGAGCTTTATCAGCCTCTTGAGCCTCATGAGCTCTCTGTTTGTCTTTCTCAGCCTCCTCGCGGACTTTATCAGCCTCTTGAGCCTCATGAGCTCTGTCAGCCTCTTGAGCCTCACGAGAGCTTTGTCAGCCTCTTGAGCCTCATGAGCTCGCTGTTTGTCTTTCTCAGCCACCTCGCGAGCTTTCTCTTTGTCATATTCAGATATGACAAAATTGGCTAACTCTTGGCCTGACAATCCTAGAGACTCTCCCCATTCTTTAAGCTCCCGCCTAAGTTTAACAATCTCAGCCATGGTTGTAAATACAACTATTCAAAATAAAAACAAAGCTGCTGAGTTGAATGTATCAAACAACACTTAACTATTTCAGCATAAACAGAAATAGCATGCACATCAAAATAAAGTCATAAATAGCATTCAAACAAATCAAATCAAAACACAGTGAACCAAATCACAATAACTTTCCCAGTGGACACAAGATAAGTTTTGAAAAGGAACTACCGTTTGAATTGAAATTTGTTAGACTTTATGAAAAAAAATATCCCGGACGCGAGCCCCCAATTAGATGTGACGAGGTAATGGGTTAAAAGGCTAAGTCTCTAGGGAAGACTTTAGATAATTTGCCTTTAGCCCACTTCTCTAGGGTATGGGAGATGAGCAACTTTCCCGGCCCCTTTTCATCTAATAAATTTATATTTGTGCCCGGGTTCTGGCTCGTCAGATGGTTGTAAGAAATACAAGTGGTTGAATTGCTCTAAATGGCAGACAGAGAGAAGTAGGGTTTTACATGAAATTACAAGACTCCCACTCTCATCAGTCTGACCAAAGGGTTCAGGATTATTTGACACTTGTATTTTATTTACTCCCAAAATCTGCATAAGATTATGCAACAATAATAATAAAGCAGCTCAATGGCGCCAAAACAAAATATGGATAAAACACAATGAAATCCGAAAGGATTCACAAGACTTTTGTCTTTCTATAAGGTTCGCCCCATGCCGGAAGGGTTACTAATTATATTCGGTGTCCGTAGGAAAGTTCAAATGATTGGCGCAGTCAGGTAGACTTAGCTGTTTGAAGTTCTGGGCTTGCTCGTCAGGTGAGAGTAGCTCCCAGTCGTTCCTATTACGGCTTCGCGGGATGGCACGGTTCAGGCGTGGTCTCCTCGCGGATTCTGGGTGCAGGTTGTCTTGGCGACGGACCCGTCTTGGTGCTTGGTGGAGTCCGGGATGATCTTCCGGCCCACGATGCCCTGCTGATAATCACAGGAGAAGGTGGATGTAGATCTCTATGGCTTAGAGACAAGGGGCTTCAGTCGGCAGGGAATTAGTGAATCCCAACCGGCTTGAAGGCTTCCCTTGTACAATAGCACTACATGTAGTTAATAAATAAACTGAATTTCAGTTAACAAACTGAGATCAGTAAAACATAAAAGGTGATCAATCCATCATCACTCTCCATCCAACACCTGGAAAGGAATGGTATCATAAAGTGCAAGATTGCGGCCCATAGGTTTCCTACTAAAAATAGTGCAAGATTGCGGCCCATAGGTTTCCTACTAAAAATAGACAAAAGGGTTAGTAGGCATAAACTCCGGTTCTGGTACCAAAAGTGTTCAAGTCAAAAACACACACACACAAATAATCAGTGCACATAAATAGAATAGAATGTTTACCACTTCTTTTCTATAACATATCTATCTACTCCTTATTCATCATTGAACATAGGATCTAGATCAAAACTAGAGTCAAACAAACAAGATCTCAATCACCTGCCATCAATAATACTTACTAGTGGGCTTATGATGACTGGTTGTGAGTGTTGCTCTAGCTACGTTTCAGCATCTTGTGTGACAACTTTTTCTCACCACTCCAATTATAGCCTTCACTTTCAAACAATGAAAGCCTGCTATTGGTGTATTACAGTCCACACGTCACAAATTTGCTGTTCTAAATGTACTGAACAATCACGCGCCTATTCCATCCTTAGCACATTCCTGACATTCCTAACCTTGTGATTGGAACAGCAAAACCATCTTCAAAGGGAGATAACCGTGGTTGTCACTTTCTTGTGATGAGACGGTAGAAAGGGGGGGGGGGGGTGAAGGGAGATAACCTCGGTAGGTGGTACGTGCCGACCGGGGAGAAAGAGATAACGCCCTTCCGCGGCGTTCGTTTGAAGCAGCGGGGCAATTAACGTGGCGGTGGCGGCGAGGGGGGGGGGGGGGGAGAGAAGGGGGGGGGGGGGTGTAGATAAGAAATAAAGAAAGCGGGTCGCGCGGGACACTTACGTCACAGAGCAGAAATAGTCAGTCATAAGCGTGTTGAGAGAGAGAGAGAGAGAGAGAGAGAGAGAGAGAGAGAGAGAGAGAGAGAGAGGGAGAGAGAGGGGGTGGGGTGGGGTGGGGGGTCTGAGTCTCGAGTCTGAGTGTTTATTGTACGTCCCCGATGGGCCATAACACAAACACAAAGATTGAAAGAGTGAGGCTTAAGGGAGGAGATAACGGACAGTGACCAAAGGAGGAGCACATTCTCTCTTTAACTCCCCTCCACCAAAGCTGATTACGATGCCAACCACCTAGCGATGCGTGGATCAGAGCCAAAGGGAAGCAAACAAAGCATCCTCCTCAAAAAAAACCCCAAAGGATGTGCCAAGTTCGCCTTTATATGACCCTCACCCACACGGCACACATCCACACAGATGCAAGGTATGTAAGGGAAAATTGAGACGGTGGGGTGTGGGTGGGGGCTAAGCAGGAGGGAGAGAGAGTGAGAGGAGGGGAAGAGGTAGAGAGATCTCCTGTAGAAATATGCTCAGTTACAGATCTGCGTTTGCATATATATACAGTGAAGAACTGATAACTCAAAAAAGGATAACTCAAAAACACAGGGTAACTCACAATAATAATCTATATGTTGAAAAGTCTTTTTAACGCAAAATATTGGCTATCTCAAAATAAAATTTGAGTCCCTTCAATTTTGACTTAAGCGATGTTTGTTTGTTTTTATTTTATTTTTTTATCCATTACATCCTCTGCGTAAAACAGAATGGCTAAAATATCGTAATTTAATCAAACAAACAAACAAACAAAGAAACACACTCATATCTTAGGTACAACTGTGACTTACGCTATCAACGCAACAACAAAAAGCAAGTGTGTCGCCGAGTGGGGGCAAAGTTCCCTCGCTGCTGACCTTGACCTTGACTTTGACATTGATGGATACCCCATTAAGCTTCTAAATGTCTATGAAAAAAAAGAATGTGTGGCTGTAAATGACCGGATACAGATGGTCCCCTTGGCCACTGCAACTAGGGTTATCAACGCCCTCGACAGCGAGAGTTAATCCCTTGTTGGTCAGTACCAAAAAGGGCATTCACTCTTGTTGCAAAAGGCAGCTAAGTTGTTGCAGTGGCCTCAACTAGGGTCATTGGCGAGAGTTAAGCCCTTGCTAGTCAGTACCCAAGCATCTACCAAGGGCATTCACTATAACAAAAGGCAGTCAATGCAGTGGCCAATAGGTAGACAATGACCGTTGTGACCTTGACCTTGACCTTTCTTGTGCTTACTATTCGGAATTACCATAAGCTAATACACCCGCATACCAAATTTGAACATTGTAAGTCCAATGATGCAAAAGAAATGGCCACAAAAAGAAAATTACGTTTTCAAGGACAAACTTCAAGGTCAAGATCAGCATGGTTATTATTTTTGGTATGGGACCATTTTGTGTACTGTGATGCACCCCCCCACACTAAATCTGAAGCGATTCCATTCAGCAGTTATTGAGCCTTGGGGATCGAACCCGGTGATTCGCACATACATGCACACGTGTGTTCAAATGCATAGACAAATCCATGACTATAAAGTAACAATATAAAAAAACAAAAACCGCATTGAATAACGTGCAAAACTTCGCGAGACATTCGCGATTAAGTGTTTTTGGCTTTGGACCCCCTTAACCAGCATGAAGTGATCTTTTAAAAGCAATCTCGCTCGGGAACTAAAAAGGGTCACGTGCGCTATATCACCCCCCCCAGACAACCAATCAAATGGTAGCACCCTGGTTGGACCAGACATCCAATCAAGTTTGCTGTAGTAGCAGTGGTTGGCCGATCCTTCTCACTCAAAACCAGAGTTTGCTCAAACCAGACCAACCCGTCACTGGGGGAGATTGACTGTTACCAATCGCTTTGTCTGCGCTGGCTTCAGAAGAGAACTCTCGAGGAGTTTCTTTCAATCAGTTTGTGAAAGAGCAACACAAAAAACTGCCTGTGGAGAGATAGACGTATTTTGGGATGGAAGCAATTAATGATCGAAGACTTACAGATTCTCGCTAAACCGGAACAAACCAAGTTCCTGAAATGGCGGAATGGCTCCAAAATAAAAGGGCGAATGGAAAGTTTAACGACGTCTCGTTCTTTGTCACCCCCATGTGGTTATGGTCTGTCTGTTTCGTTTTCCTTTTTAGAGTGTTGTTTTGGGGGATTTTCAGATAGAGAGAGTGAGAGGGAGGGGGGAGGGAGGGAGGGAGAGAGAGAAGGGGAAAAGAGACAAGACAGATACAGACTACAAAGAGAGACACACACGCACGCATAAACACACACGAGAGAGAGAGAGAGAGAGAGAGAGAGAGAGAGAGAGAGAGAGAGAGAGAGAGAGAGAGAGAGAGAGAGAGAGAGAGAGAGAGAGAGAGAAAGAGAGAGAGAGAGAGAGAGAGAGAGAGACAGAGACAGAGACAGAGAGACAGACAGACAGGAGAGAGAGAGAGAGAGAGAGAGAGAGAGAGAGAGAGAGAGAGAGAGAGAGAGAGAGAGAGAGAGAGACAGACAGACAGAGAGACAGACAGACAGAGAGACAATGAGATAGAGAGAGAGAGAGAGAGAGAGAGAGAGAGAGAGAGAGAGAGAGAGAGAGAGATAAAGAGAGAGAGAGAGAGAGAGAGAGAGAGAGAGAGAGAGAGAGAGAGAGAGAGAGAGAGAGAGAGAGAGAGAGAGAGAGAGAAAGAAGAGAGAGAGAGAGAGAGAGAAAGAAGAGAGAGAGAGAGAGAGAGAGAGAGAGAGAGAGAGAGAGAGAGAGAGAGAGAGAGAGAGAGACAGACAGACAGACAGACAGACTAGAGACAGAGAGCCTTTTACTTGGTGCCCCAAAGGACAGTCTGGGTCTTTTCCTGTTGGGATTCCCAACTCGAGGGAGGTCACCGTAATAGTCCAGTCTGGTTCTGACAGACCCCCTCCACCCCCTCCACCCAACACCCCCACCCCCCCATCCCCTAATAATGCTTCCTTCCTACCGTACCGTTATTCCGCGGTCTCTGAAACGTCTGGCATTAATAGTAGTACATACCACTGACAAAAAGATACAATTATGAAAGAACGTAATAATAATAATAATGGTATGTTAACCCTTTCACCACCAGCCATATTTCCAGCCACAATTAATTTTCCATTACATTTACCTGGGTAGAGAACAAAATCCATCTGCAGAAATTGGGGATTCTTCTGTGGCATCATATAAAACAAGATCTATCCTTCCTTCCCAAAACTAAGGCTATGGGGTCTTCTTTGGATAACAGACCCCAATTCGATGCCTTTTAGTGACATATATCAATCAATCTATCAATATGTTTATTGTCCATTTTACAGGAAATTCTTTTTGCAGCAATAAAACAATCAACAAACAACACAATAAAGACAGAGACATAGTATTAGTAAAGAGTAGACAACAAAAATGAAATATGCGACTATTTTAAACACTGTGCGCACATACAATTATTGGTCACACACACACACATACACACACAAACGCACACATATACACACACACAACACACACATCATGCGCACGCATACAACCATTTAACTACTAATCCATCTAACTTTATTATACACATATGTTTACACATACATACAAACATACAACTTGCATTCACAAATTATAATATATATATCATACAAACATCTGAGTCTATATGCATGCATTCGTAATGCAACATTACATATCTACATGCATACACAAACATACATAGATAGGCCTGCATAGATACATAGATAGAAAGACAGATAGATAGATAGACAGATATATACATACATACATACATGCCTACACACATCTGCATCATGTGTTGGGAAATATTATAGGAGTTAACCCTTTCACCGCCAGCCATATTTCAGCCAAAAATTCCATTAAATTTACCTGGGTAGAGAACAAAATCCACCTGCAGTATTGGGGATTCTTCTGTGACATATATAAAATAAGGTCTATCCTTACTTCGCAAAACTAAGACAATAGGGTGTTTGGATAACAGACCCCGATTTGATGCCTTTTAGTGACATAGGTGTTAAATCACTGTGGTGCTAAAATGCGACTTTGGCGGTGAAAGGGTTAAATAAATCACCGTGGTGCTAACATGTGACTTTGGCGGTGAAAGGGTTAACCTTGACAAATACATCAATGGGAGCGCACAGAGCAATGGAGTTGAATAGTGAACTTGAAAAAAAAGGTTAAATAAAGCCCCCTCAAACTCTCCTTTGATTAACTCCCCTGCACCAAAGTGGCGATGCTGCGCTTGCCTCCCTTTGGCTCTTATTCATGCAGTGCTAGGCGGGGGTGTCATAAGCAACATTGGTGAAGGGGGTGTTAATTTAAGGAGAGTTTGGCCTACCTTCGTTCGTTTCCACTCTCCACTCTCCTAGCCTCACCAATCCAATAGTATGTGATGGAATCGAATGATTGTCATAAGCAACTTTGGTGAAGGGAGGGGTTAATTTAAGGAGAGTTTCCTACCTTTGTTCGTTTTCACTCTCCTCTCTCCTAGACTCACTAGTTTCAATAATTATGCAATGGAATCGAATGTACGACTCAAGACGTAGCCTTCATTGACGAGAAAACGATGCAACATAGCGCATGCACAATACGATACAACACAGTACAGTGCAATACAACACAGTACAATATAATACAACACAGTACAATGCAATACAATGCAGTACAATACAATACAACACAGTACAATACGATACAACACAGTACAATGCAATACAACACAGTACAATACAATACAATACAATACAACACAGTACAATACAATATAACAAAGTACAATACAATACAACACAATACAATGCAATACAACACAGTACAACACAACACAATACAATACAATACAACACAATACAATACAATACAATACAATACAATACAATACAACACAATACAATACAATACAATACAACACAGTACAATACAATACAACACAGTACAATACAATACAATACAATACAATACAATACAATACAAGTACAGTACAATACAATACAACACATACAGTACAGTACAATACAATACAACACAGTACAATACAATACAATACAGTACAATACAATACAACACAATACAATACAATACAATACAATACAATACAACACAACACAATACAATACAATACAATACAATACAATACAATACAATACAATACAACACAATACAATACAATACAATACAATACAGTACAATACAATACAACACAATACAATACAATACAATACAACACACACAGTACAATACAATACAATACAATACAATACAATACAATACAATACAATACAATACAATACAATACAATACAATACAATACAATACAATACAATACAATACAATACAATACAATACAATACAATACAATACAATACAATACAATACAATACAATACAATACAATACAACACAGTACAATACAATACAATACAATACAATACAATACAATACAATACAATACAATACAATACAATACAACACAGTACAATACAATACAATACAATACAATACAATACAATACAATACAACACAATACAATACAATACAATACAAGTACAATACAATACAATACAATACAATACAATACAATACAGTACAATACAATACAATACAATACAGTACAGTACAATACAATACAATACAGTACAGTACAATACAATACAATACAATACAATACAATACAATACAATACAATACAATACAATACAATACAATACAATACAATACAATACAACACAGTACAATACAATACAATACAACACAGTACAATACAATACAATACAACACAATACAATACAATACAATACAACACAATACAATACAATACAATACAACACAGTACAATACAATACAACACATACAATACAATACAATACAACACAGTACAATACAATACAATACAATACAGTACAATACAATACAACACAGTACAATACAATACAATACAATACAATACAATACAATACAATACAATACAATACAATACAATACAATACAATACAATACAATACAATACAATACAATACAATACAATACAACACAGTACAATACAATACAATACAATACAGTACAATACAATACAGTACACAGTACAATACAATACAATACAGTACAATACAATACAATACAATACAATACAATACAATACAATACAATACAGTACAATACAATACAATACAATACAATACAATACAATACAATACAATACAATACAATACAATACAATACAATACAATACACAGTACAATACAGTACAATACAATACAATACAATACAATACAATACAATACAATACAATACAATACACATACAATACAATACAATACAATACAACACAATACAATACAATACAATACAATACAATACAATACAATACAAGTACAATACAATACAATACAATACAATACAATACAGTACAATACAATACAATACAATACAGTACAATACAATACAAACAATACAATACAATACAATACAACACAATACAATACAATACAACACAGTACAATACAATACAACACAGTACAATACAATACAATACAATACAATACAATACAACACAATACAATACAATACAATACAATACAATATACAACACAATACAATACAATACAATACAATACAATACAATACAATACAATACAATACAATACAATACAATACAATACAATACAATACAATACAATACAATACAATACAATACAATACAATACAATACAATACAATACAATACAATACAACACAGTACAATACAATACAATACAGTACAATACAATACAATACAGTACAATACAATACAATACAATACAATACAATACAATACAATACAATACAATACAATACAATACAATACAATACAATACAATACAATACAATACAATACAATACAATACAATACAATACAATACAATACAATACAATACAATACAATACAATACAATACAATACAATACAATACAATACAATACAATACAATACAATACAATACAATACAATACAATACAATACAATACAACACAGTACAATACAATACAACACAATACAATACAACACAATACAATACAGTACAATACAATACAACACAATACAATACAATACAATACAAGTACAATACAATACAATACAATACAACACAATACAATACAATACAATACAGTACAATACAATACAATACAACACAGTACAATACAATACAATACAATACAATACAATACAATACAATACAATACAATACAATACAACACAATACAATACAATACAATACAATACAATACAATACAATACAATACAATACAACACAATACAATACAATACAATACAATACAATACAATACAACACAGTACAATACAATACAACACAGTACAATACAATACAATACAATACAATACAATACAACACAATACAATACAATACAATACAATACAATACAATACAATACAATACAATACAATACAATACAACACAGTACAATACAATACAATACAATACAATACAATACAACACAATACAATACAATACAAACAATACAGTACAATACAATACAATACAATACAATACAATACAATACAATACAATACAATACAATACAATACAGTACAATACAATATAACAAAGTACAATACAATACAATACAATACAATACAATACAACACAATACAATACAATACAATACAAATACAATACAATACAATACAATACAACACAATACAATACAATACAACACATACAATACAATACAATACAATACAATACAATACAATACAACACAATACAATACAATACAATACAACACAGTACAATACAATACAACACAATACAATACAATACAACACAGTACAATACAATACAATACAATACAATACAATACAATACAACACAATACAATACAATACAATACAATACAATACAATACAACACAATACAATACAATACAATACAATACAATACAATACAATACAAACACAATACAATACAATACAATACAATACAGTACAATACAATACAATACAATACAATACAATACAATACACAATACAATACAATACAATACAATACAACACAATACAATACAATACAATACAATACAATACAATACAATACAATACAATACAATACAATACAATACAATACAATACAATACAACACAATACAATACAATACAATACAATACAATACAATACAATACAATACAGTACAATACAATACAATACAATACAGTACAATACAATACAATACAACACAATACAATACAATACAACACAATACAATACAATACAATACAATACAATACAATACAATACAATACAATACAATACAATACAATACAATACAATACAATACAATACAATACAATACAATACAATACAATACAATACAATACAATACAATACAACACAGTACAGTACAATACAAGTACACAATACAATACAATACAATACAATACAAACAATACAATACAATACAATACAATACAATACAATACAATACAATACAATACAATACAATACAACACAATACAATACAATACAATACAGTACAATACAATACAATACAATACAATACAATACAATACAATACAATACAATACAATACAATACAATACAATACAATACAATACAATACAATACAATACAATACAATACAATACAATACAATACAATACAATACAATACAATACAATACAATACAATACAATACAATACAATACAATACAATACAATACAATACAATACAATACAATACAATACAATACAATACAATACAATACAATACAATACAATACAATACAATACAATACAATACAATACAATACAATACAATACAATACAATACAATACAATACAATACAATACAATACAATACAATACAATACAATACAATACAATACAATACAATACAACACAATACAATACAATACAACACAATACAATACAATACAATACAATACAATACAATACAATACAATACAATACAATACAATACAATACAACACAGTACAATACAATACAATACAATACAATACAATACAACACAGTACAATACAATACAATACAATACAATACAATACAATACAACACAGTACAATACAATACAATACAATACAATACAATACAATACAACACAGTACAATACAATACAATACAATACAATACAATACAATACAATACAATACAATACAATACAGTACAATACAATACAATACAATACAATACAATACAATACAATACAATACAATACAATACAATACAATACAATACAATACAATACAATACAATACAATACAATACAATACAATACAATACAATACAATACAATACAATACAACACAGTACAATACAATACAATACAATACAATACAATACAATACAATACAATACAATACAATACAATACAATACAATACACAATACAATACAATACAATACAATACAATACAATACAATACAATACAATACAATACAATACAACACAGTACAATACAATACAATACAATACAATACAATACAGTACAATACAATACAATACAATACAATACAATACAATACAATACAATACAATACAATACAATACAATACAATACAATACAACACAGTACAATACAATACAATACAATACAATACAATACAATACAATACAATACAATACAAACAATACAATACAATACAATACAATACAATACAATACAATACAATACAATACAATACAATACAATACAATACAATACAACACAATACAATACAATACAACACAGTACAATACAATACAACACAATACAATACAATACAATACAATACAATACAATACAATACAATACAATACAATACAATACAATACAATACAATACAATACAATACAGTACAATACAATACAATACAATACAATACAACACATACAATACAATACAATATACAATACAATACAATACAATACAATACAATACAATACAATACAATACAATACAATACAATACAATACAATACAATACATACAATACAATACAAACACAGTACAATACAATACAATACAATACAGTACAATACAATACAATACAGTACAATACAATACAACACAATACAATACAATACAATACAATACAATACAATACAATACAGTACAATACAAACACAGTACAATACAATACAATACAATACAATACAATACAATACAATACAAGTACAATACAATACAATACAATACAATACAATACAATACAATACAATACAATACAATACAATACAATACAATACAATACAATACAATACAATACAATACAATACAATACAATACAATACAATACAATACAATACAATACAGTACAATACAATACAAGTACAATACAATACAACACAGTACAATACAATACAATACAATACAACACAGTACAATACAATACAATACAATACAATACAACACAATACAATACAATACAATACAATACAGTACAATACAATACAATACAATACAATACAATACAATACAATACAATACAATACAATACAATACAATACAATACAATACAATACAATACAATACAATACAATACAATACAATACAATACAATACAATACAATACAATACAATACAATACAATACAATACAATACAATACAATACAATACAATACAATACAATACAATACAATACAATACAGTACAATACAATACAATACAATACAATACAATACAATACAATACAATACAATACAATACAATACAATACAATACAATACAATACAATACAATACAATACAATACAATACAATACAATACAATACAATACAATACAATACAACACAGTACAATACAATACAATACAGTACAATACAATACAATACAATACAATACACAATACAATACAATACAATACAATACAATACAATACAACACAGTACAATACAATACAACACAGTACAATACAATACAATACAGTACAATACAATACAATACAATACAATACAATACAATACAATACAATACAATACAACACAATACAATACAATACAATACAATACAATACAATACAATACAATACAATACAATACAATACAATACAATACAACACAGTACAATACAATACAATACAATACAGTACAATACAATACAATACAATACAATACAATACAATACAATACAGTACAATACAATACAATACAATACAACACAGTACAATACAACACAATACAATACAATACAATACAATACAATACAATACAATACAATACAATACAATACAATACAATACAATACAATACAATACAATACAATACAACACAGTACAATACAATACAATACAATACAATACAATACAATACAATACAATACAATACAATACAACACAGTACAATACAATACAATACAATACAATACAATACAATACAACACAATACAATACAATACAATACAACACAGTACAATACAATACAACACAGTACAATACAATACAATACAACACAGTACAATACAATACAATACAATACAATACAATACAATACAATACAATACAATACAATACAATACAATACAATACAATACAATACAATACAATACAATACAATACAATACAATACAATACAATACAATACAATACAATACAATACAATACAATACAATACAATACAATACAATACAATACAATACAATACAATACAATACAATACAATACAATACAATACAATACAATACAATACAATACAATACAATACAATACAATACAATACAATACAACACAATACAATACAATACAATACAATACAATACAATACAATACAATACAACACAGTACAATACAATACAATACAACACAGTACAATACAATACAATACAATACAATACAATACAACACAATACAATACAATACAATACAATACAATACAATACAATACAATACAATACAATACAATACAATACAATACAATACAATACAATACAATACAATACAATACAATACAATACAATACAATACAATACAATACAATACAATACAATACAATACAATACAATACAATACAATACAATACAATACAATACAATACAATACAATACAAATACAATACAATACAATACAATACAATACAATACAATACAACAATACAATACAATACAATACAATACAACAATACAATACAATACAACACAGTACAATACAATACAATACAATACAATACAATACAATACAATACAACACAATACAATACAATACAATACAATACATACAATACAACACAGTACAATACAATACAATACAATACAATACAATACAATACAATACAATACAATACAATACAACAATACAATACAATACAATACAATACAATACAATACAATACAATACAATACAATACAATAATACAATACAATACAATACAATACAATACAATACAATACAATACAATACAATACAATACAATACAATACAACACAATACAACACAATACAATACAATACAATACAAATACAATACAATACAATACAATACAATACATACAATACAATACAATACAATACAATACAATACAATACAATACAATACAATACAATACAATACAATACAATACAATACAATACAATACAATACAATACAATACAATACAACACAATACAATACAATACAGTACAATACAATACAATACAATACAATACAATACAATACAACACAATACAATACAATACAGTACAATACAATACAATACAATACAATACAATACAAATACAATACAATACAATACAATACAATACAATACAATACAATACAATACAATACAATACAGTACAATACAATACAATACAATACAATACAATACAACACAGTACAATACAATACAATACAATACAATACAATACAATACAATACAATACAATACAATACAATACAATACAATACAATACAATACAATACAATACAATACAATACAATACAATACAATACAATACAATACAATACAATACAATACAACACAGTACAATACAATACAATACAATACAATACAATACAATACAATACAATACAATACAATACAATACAATACAATACAATACAATACAATACACAATACAATACAATACAATACAATACAATACAATACAATACAATACAATACAATACAATACAATACAATACAATACAATACAATACAATACAATACAACACAATACAATACAACACAACACAATACAATACAATACAATACAATACAGTACAATACAATACAATACAATACAATACAATACAATACAATACAATACAATACAATACAACACAGTACAATACAATACAATACAATACAATACAATACAACACAGTACAATACAATACAACACAATACAATACAATACAATACAATACAATACAATACAATACAATACAATACAATACAATACAATACAATACAATACAATACAATACAATACAATACAATACAATACAATACAATACAATACAATACAATACAATACAATACAATACAATACAATACAATACAATACAATACAATACAATACAATACAATACAATACAATACAATACAATACACAATACAATACAATACAATACAATACAATACAATACAATACAATACAATACAATACAATACAATACAATACAATACAATACAATACAATACAATACAATACAATACAATACAATACAATACAATACAATACAATACAATACAATACAATACAATACAATACAATACAATACAATACAATACAATACAATACAATACAATACAATACAATACAATACAATACAATACAATACAATACAATACAATACAATACAATACAATACAGTACAATACAATACAATACAATACAATACAATACAACAACAGTACAATACAGTACAATACAATACAAATACAATACAGTACAGTACAATACAACACAATACAATACAACACAATACAATACAACACAATACAATACAATACAATACAATACAATACAATACAATACAATACAATACAATACAATACAATACAATACAATACAATACAATACAATACAATACAATACAACACAGTACAATACAATACAACAGTACAATACAATAATACAATACAATACAATACAACACAGTACAATACAATACAATACAATACAATACAATACAACACAATACAAACAACAATACAATACAATACAATACAATACAATACAATACAATACAATACAATACAATACAATACAATACAATACAATACAATACAATACAATACAATACAATACAATACAATACAATACAATACAATACAATACAATACAATACAATACAATACAATACAGTACAATACAGTACAATACAATACAATACAATACAATACAATACAATACAATACAATACAATACAATACAATACAATACAATACAATACAATACAATACAATACAATACAATACAATACAATACAATACAGTACAATACAATACAATACAGTACAATACAATACAATACAATACAATACAATACAACACAATACAATACAATACAATACAATACAATACAATACAATACAATACAATACAATACAATACAATACAATACAGTACAATACAATACAATACAATACAATACAATACAATACAATACAATACAATACAATACAATACAATACAATACAATACAATACAATACAATACAATACAATACAATACAATACAATACAATACAATACAATACAATACAATACAATACAATACAATACAATACAATACAATACAATACAATACAATACAATACAATACAATACAGTACAATACAATACAGTACAATACAATACAATACAATACAATACAATACAATACAATACAATACAATACAATACAACACAGTACAATACAATACAATACAATACAATACAATACAATACAACACAATACAATACAATACAATACAATACAATACAATACAATACAATACAATACAATACAATACAATACAATACAATACAGTACAATACAATACAATACAATACAATACAATACAATACAATACAATACAATACAATACAATACAATACAATACAAGTACAACACATACAATACAATACAATACAATACAATACAATACAATACAATACAATACAATACAATACAATACAATACAATACAATACAATACAATACAATACAATACAATACAATACAATACAATACAATACAACAATACAATACAATACAGTACAATACAATACAATACAATACAATACAATACAATACAATACAATACAATACAATACAATACAATACAATACAATACAATACAATACAATACAATACAATACAATACAATACAATACAACACAATACAATACAATACAATACAATACAATACAACACAGTACAATACAATACAATACAATACAATACAATACAATACAATACAATACAATACAATACAATACAATACAATACAATACAACACAGTACAATACAATACAATACAATACAATACAATACAATACAATACAATACAATACAATACAATACAACACAGTACAATACAATACAATACAATACAATACAATACAATACAATACAATACAATACAATACAATACAATACAATACAATACAATACAATACAATACAATACAATACAACACAATACAATACAATACAATACAATACAATACAATACAATACAATACAGTACAATACAATACAATAATACAATACAATACAATACAACACAATACAATACAGTACAATACAATACAATACAATACAATACAGTACAATACAATACAATACAATACAATACAATACAACACAATACAATACAATACAATACAATACAATACAATACAATACAATACAATACAATACAATACAGTACAATACAATACAATACAATACAATACAATACAATACAATACAATACAATACAATACAGTACAATACAATACAATACAATACAATACAATACAATACAATACAATACAATACAATACAATACAATACAATACAATACAATACAATACAATACAATACAATACAATACAATACAATACAATACAATACAATACAATACAATACAATACAATACAAGTACAATACAATACAATACAATACAATACAATACAATACAATACAATACAATACAATACAATACAATACAATACAATACAATACAACACAATACAATACAATACAATACAGTACAATACAATACAATACACAAACACAATACAATACAATACAATACAATACAATACAATACAACATACAATACAACACAATACAATACAATACAATACAATACAATACAATACAATACAATACAATACAATACAATACAATACAATACAATACAATACAATACAACACAATACAATACAATACAATACATACAATACAATACAATACAATACAATACAATACAATACAATACAATACAATACAATACAATACAATACAACACAATACAATACAATACAATACAATACAATACAGTACAAAATACAATACAATACAATACAATACAATACAATACAATACAATACAATACAATACAATACAATACAATACAATACAATACAATACAATACAACACAATACAATACAATACAATACAATACAATACAATACAATACAATACAATACAATACAATACAATACAATACAAAACAGTACAATACAATACAATACAATACAATACAATACAATACAATACAACACAATACAACACAGTACAATACAATACAATACAATACAATACAACACAATACAAACACAATACAATACAATACAATACAATACAATACAATACAATACAATACAGTACAATACAATACAATACAATACAATACAATACAATACAATACAATACAATACAGTACAATACAATACAATACAATACAATACAATACAACACAGTACAATACAATACAATACAATACAACACAGTACAATACAATACAATACAATACAATACAATACAATACAATACAATACAATACAATACAATACAATACAATACAATACAA
>CM065691.1:44725923-44740923 GCA_017654935.2 Phymorhynchus buccinoides
GACATTGCAGTACAGCAACAGCGTTTTCAGGTACGATTCAAAATGTGGCAAATTCACGAGAATTTCACGAAAGTTTGGTCTCTTTTCGCTGAAGAATCAGGGCTGAGGCAGGTTTCTTGCCTATTGCACGTGCAAGGCATGACTGTAGTGAACACTGCTGAGCAAACTTTAGACACGAATGTGTATTTAAGGGAGGCAACCAGAGCTCTCAATAAGCATGCCTCCAAGACAGAAGAGAGAAGATCGTTCTTCCGGCCCTTAAATTTTGGAGACCAGTATACAAGTCATTATTTCAATATTTGTGACCCAGCACCACGAAAGGGACATTAAGTCGCTGGGCTAGTTTCTCACAACAGGCTTGCAAATTAAAAAAATATCATTTGTGATCAATTTTGAGCAATGGGTATTTTCGTGCTCTCTAACGTCTCATCTTTCATGTTTAGACTATAAAGGAACATATTTGTTATCGTCTCTAAATATTCCAAAAAAGTAGGCTGTTGCATTTTCTTCAGCTAGGCTAAAACTTAGACTGTGATTTCTCAAAATGTCCAACAGTCAGCCCACCAACATTAAATACTTATAACTTTAAAACAGAAAACGTTACAAGAAAGGATGTTATATCATTTGAAAGAGACTTGTCTGAAGTTTCAAACTGTTCCATGTTCTCAGAATGGTCATTTTGACACTTAATGTCCCTTTCGTGGAACTGGGTCACATTTTCCCGTAACAACTTCCAAAATAAGTCTGAAGATAGCCCGCTTTGACTCTTTATTAGGCTGTGTACACATCTATGCGGAGATTCCGCGCGGAAACCCACGCGCAATCCGCAAATAAGTCAAAGAAAGAAGGGAAAAGATTTGCGCACGTGTCCGAATTTCCCCTAATCCGTAAATGTTTACCCTTCTTTCTTTCACTTACTTCTGGGTTTCCGTACGGAACTTACGCGTCTAATGTATTAGGTACTAGGTACTTTATAGTCAAGTCACAAGTCACAAGTCACAAGTCACAACATTTTATCGTCCTTAAAAGGATAATACAGCTTGCGGTGGCACGTGAAAGTAAAACATAAAACAAAACCCAACATATCACAGGTCTAATAACGCAGCATTCATGCAATACACGCTCTCTGTGAAATTCGGGTTGCTCCCACCTGGAGAGCGTGTCGCAGCCAGAGGCGCGCCAGCGGCCACCCAATTTTTAAAAAAAGCCATGCGATTTTTGTGTGACTGATGAGGAAGGAAAGGGATGGTGGTGGTAAATTTTGACCAAATGACAACTTTGTTGTTGCCACCGGGTTTAACGCGTGCTAAGTGCATGGGCACACGGGACGTCGGTTTATCGTCTCATCCGAAAGACTCCACGTTCGTTCAGACCGCAAGGCCTCGTGCAAAGTGAGAGGAAAAATCCCCTGTACCCAGGTTCGAACTCGGGTTTACTTGACACGAGGCGAACGCGCTACCTCTGTGCCACTCTTCACGTGTACACTCTAATGTGTACACGGCCTTAAGGCATCGTCAGCAATGTCTTTTGTGGAGAAGTCCATGACTCTCAAACAAGGAGCTACATTTGTGTTGGCTCTTACTAGTGCTGCAGCGAAAGGGATTGGTTGGCCTTTTCAGGAGAGCATTTTTCCTGACACCAGCTGGCCTCAAATCCTTTCTTTTTCTTTTTTTTTACTCAAAAACGGATAACTCAAAAACACTGGATAACTCAAAATAATGTTTGGGTCCCAGTGTAATAATCTCTATGTTGAAAAGTCTTTTTATCTCAAAATACTGGCTATTTCAAAATAAAACGTCAGTCCCTGCAATTTTGACTTTAGCGATTATTACTGTAAATGCCAGCCCAACTTAGCCAGGATAGCAGCGGCCTCTTCTTGCTATCTGGCAGTCATAGTCGGAAACGAAGGACTGGCATACTCACGTTAATATTGATTATGTTAGTCGATACTTTACTTTACTTGACGTTTACCTTTTTTTCTCTCTCTCCGAATATTCAGCTATTTATTGACGTCAGTTTTAAGCGAACTGGGTAGTGGTTTTGACGGACAACATGAGAGATCCAACTTTCAGAAAGTCAAACAACACCGTAAGAGTTTGAAGACGTTTAATCCATGATAAAAGTGAGAACAAACTTTAACCCTTTCACCGCCAAAGTCGCATTTTAGCACCACAGTGATTTAACACCTATGTCACTAAAAGGCATCAAATTGGGGTCTAGTATCCAGCGACCCTAGTGTCTTAGTTTCGGGAAGTAAGGATAGACCTTATTTTATATATGTCACAGAAGAATCCACAATTCTGCAGATGGATTTTGTTCTCTACCCAGGTAAATTTAATGGAAATGTTTTTGGCTGAAATATGGCTGGCGGTGAAAGGGTTAAAAAGTACGTTCTGCAAGAAGCGTGCTATTATTATAATTAATATTAGTGCCTTTGATGTTATGAATATTCGGAGCACCTAATAAAAATAGAGAAAAAAACCCGCCATGGCCTATATAGACTATAAATAGATTCTAAAATAATTCTACATAATGACAAAATGAAGTAAAGTAAGAACACGAAGCAATAGCCACAAAATAAGGTATGTAGAAAAGAAGCATTCAAAAATGTAAAGTCAAATAACAAAAATAAGCACCAACCCACTACACACACACACGCGGTTAAGACAGATGAATGTCACGAGAATCATGCCTCACACATGTCAAATCTCCCCCGTGGGGATACAGGGGACGTCTTTTGCATAAATAGTTCCCCTCACCTTCTGGAAGTTCTGTGCTTGTCACTTCCTCTCATCCACTAATCTTTCTGCCTTTACCGGGTCCATTCTCCTGGCCCTTTTTTTCCACGAAACACTTTCAAAAACATTTCCTCCTCCAGCCGAAGTCGGGACTTGTTGGGCCCTAACTATTTCTTAGGTAGGCGCATAACGACAGCATGACGCATCTGCGTTCATCATTGACAGGAAACTGTCTGAGCGATCGAAGAAGAAGAAGAAATGTCAAACCGCAATCGGATCCCATCGCTACTTTCTACTTGGAACGCAGAAAGAAGGATCCCATCGCGTGCAGTGACAGAAGTAAACAGACGTTTTTGGTGAGATTTTTTTCTGGAAACTGTTCAACCGTACCTGCCCTGAATTTTATTAAGTTCTACTAAAGCTTAAGTGGGAAACTAAACGTTGTTACTTTCTAAATTAAGTAAACCGATATACTTATTTAGAAAGTAACAACGTTTAGTTTCCCACTTAAGCTTTAGTAGAACTTCGTAAAATTAAGCACCGGTGCGCACCGAGCTCCGCTCGGCACCCAGTCGGGCCAGTTGGGCCTTCAACTCCTCGCTGCTGACGGATCGCTCGAATCTACGCACGTGGATGCACAAGGGAGGCCGCTCCAGGGAGGAGGGCTTGGAGGCAGCGACCGCCTGCAACACCGTGTGGATCGGGACGGTCAGGTTCAGCGAGAGTTTCCGCAGGGAGGAGCACGCTCTTACCAACCCCACGACCGCAGCCCCGTCCCTCCATGGACCCGAAGGGGGGTGGTAAAAGTCCAGGTCGAAATGTCTCAGCGCGCGCGCAAAGTTCCGCGCCAGGTAGTCCACGACCCCCGTTGCCTCGGCCAGCCCGAGTCTTTCTCCGCCCTGCGTGTATTTCAGTTTATCCAGGGGCATGTCGGTCGGCAACAGTCGAGGGATGCGTCCCACGGAGACGCGGGTCATACGCACGTGAACCCGCAGCGCCGGGCAGAATGTTCTGGCCGCTCTCCACCCGGCAGCTGTCGCCATCCTCCTCATTAGGCCCACCTGGGCCGGGTGCTCCTCATTCATCTCGTCATCATCAACCTCCAGCGAAACGAGCTTCAACGTTTTGGCGTTGGTCCGTGTGAGAACGTCCAAGAGGTTGTCGCTGAGGTAGATGAAGCTGAGCTCCACCTCACGTAGCGCGCGGAACCGGCCCATGATTTCCAGGAAAGAGGGACATCCGAGCACGTCCGCTTCCACCTTGTTGAAGAATTCGCAGAGCGCCAGGCGAGAGATCTTGCCGCCGGGCTGTGTTCCGGGGGTTCCGGTGTTTCTCGAGGGGAGGTAGCGCTGAGCGAGGGCTCGGAGCACTTGCAGCCCGTGTGGTCGGCTCATCCAGCAGCTCCCCAGCCTCACCTCCTGCAGCCACAGCTGATGGCCCAGAAAATCACACAGGGCCCTCACCAGTCTTGGCCAGGCCCGCTCACGAAAGTAGAAGAGGTCGACATCAAAACTGAACGACCTCAGCCTCATATCGTGTGGGCTTGCGTTAAGCACTTTGATCACAGCCTCTGGAGATACGATCTCCCACAGGTCCACCTCCACCTTCAGATTTCGCAGGTGAGAGCCTAAAGTTTGCATGTACAGGCTAGCGAAGGCTGCTTCCTGGAAGTCGTCAACACCTCTGAAATGGAAGAAGCGTGTTCTCCAGAGTTGCGGGATGTGGTATGCTCTATTCCAGCTCCAGCAAACCTGCCCGGCGCTGCACCGGTCCCTGTCTGGTAAATGCCGGAAGATCTGAAGCATCATTTCGGGGGGCAAGAGTGACCATTTTGAATGTTCTTCTTCGCCCAGGAAGCCTTCCTGAGCCGCAGCTGAAGAAGAAGAAGGAGAAGAAGGAGAAGGAGGAGCTGGTTGTTTGGACCCTGGGAGCCCCATGGATCCTGAACTTTCTTTCACAGTCAATGACGTCATGTCAACATTCCATGTTGACGTCATTGCGTGATGAAAGTTGATTACCATGACCTTTTTTTTTAAAGAGTTTCAATTCCAACAGGTTTAAGGTAGGTTGCCACTTTAACACTGTGGGATGGCTTTTGTCAGGAAAAGCAGCTGTAACGGGTTGACCAGGACTCAAGGCAGCTGTTATATTAATCATTTTATCCACGCAACTTGACAAGATAAAGCATTGTGTTTTCTTGGGATTAAAGGAAGAATTGGTGAATAAGTATAACAAATCGCGTGGTTTTGGTTTTGGTTGAATAAAGGGCTTCGCACACTAGCATCAAGATCTCGAGATCGCGGCGATTTTTTGCTGCAAGGCGCAGTTTGATGCGCCGCTTGCGTGTGAGAGATTCGCGGCGCAGCAGGATTTTTTATGCGTAGCTGCGCGATTTTTTGTTGCTCGAGAATAGAACCGGCTCTAATTTTGATGCTCAAGATCGCAGAGATCGTGAAACTAGCCAATCACAACGGACGGAAGGACCATAACTCTGATTGAAGAAAAAAAATACTGTTGTTTCTTTCAAACCTCGACGCTAGAGTAATCTTTCCTTGCTGTCCAAATAAGGAAGTTCGAGCGACAAGAGGCGAAGCGACAAGAGTCGTGTGTGAGAACACCACTGCCTCGCTACAATGTGTGCTGTGATGCAGGCGTCAACGCGTCAAGGCGTTGCTCTGAGAAACAATTGACGCCTGATGCTAGTGTGCGAAGGCCTTAAAGAATGGTCCTTAGAATAAGAGTTCTTACTCTTTGGGCTGAGAGGACTTTAAATAGTGTGTACCTACAAATATTATTTTCGGATTATAATTTTGCACAAAACTCGGATTTAATTTTTCTTCTTCGGTCATATATTTAAAAAAAAATAAGGCACAGACATCTCAGTCTGAAAAAACAAACAACAAGTGCAACGCCGAGCGGCTGCAAAGTCCCCTCGCAGCATAGCTGAGCTACTCCGAAATCGGAATGTGTCGGCTGTACACATACATAAAAACGCATCAAAACAGCACGTAACTACATAAACACGCATGAAAACAGCACGTAACTGAATAGTTTTTTTTATATATAGACTTGGGGTTCGGACCCGTGATTTGAGCGCGCGCGATCATGCGCACACGCGCGCACAGAACAATCCATGACAACTGTGTTATAGACCATTCATCAAGAAATGTTGTGAAAAAACCCGCATTGAAATACATGCCAAACTTCGCGAGATATTAGCGATTATGTGTTTCGGGGTTTGAACCCCGTAACTGGCGCGACCTTGACCTCAATGTAACACTAAATACATCAGTGGATAGCTTGCATCTTGGCAAACTAGTATGCCAAATTTGATGATGATAGACTGAATAGTTTTTTGAGACAAACGGACGAATAGCCGGACGGAGGCACGCCGGACGGACGCCGCCGGACGGACCAGGACAAAAACAATAGTTCCCCGAACCTTCGGCTCGGGGACTAAAAAACAAAACAAGTATGGCCTTATTGTCAGTCAAAAGAACAATAATTGGCGATGAGGCATAATATGGTTACTAATTCCCACCCCTTCCTAAGGTGGCAGCACAAAGTTGTACTTCCGATTCGAGAGAGACATAGTCCTTCATAAAAGATTGACCCGTGGACGACGTTTCCCATTGATAAATCAATGTCCTGTTGGGTGTACGCGAGGGGGGGGGGGGGGGGGTGGGGGGGGGTGGGGGGGGGGGGGTTGCACGTTTGCTTAACCTTTTCAAGGCGTGCTTAACCTTTTCTTGACGCATTTGGTCTCGTGTTGCTTCGTGGGTAGAGGCGCAGCTGTCCAAACCACGACTTTTCGATCCACGTGCACTGCAACTCTCCCCTCTGTGCTTCAAAAGAACTTGTGTGTGTGGGTGTGTGTGTGCGTGTGTGTGTGTATCTCCCCCGTTGTCTTGTTTATCCTTCTGTCCCAAGTCTAAGTTTAAGTCGTCTGTTTATCTGTCTGTACATATGGATGACTGTCTCGGTGTTCGGTCTCTGTCACGCTCTTGTCCGATCGCGACTCTCGATATTTACCCAACAAACCAAAGTAGTTGCCATGCTTTTGTGTATTGAATTAGTCCCCTTGCTGTTGTTGTGTTGTTGTTGTTGTTGTTGTTTGTTGTTGTTGTTGTTGTTGTTGTTGTTGTTGTTGTTGTTGTTGTTCTTCTTTCTTCTTCTTCTTCTTCTTCTTCTTCTTCTTCTTCTTCCTTCTTCTTCTTTTTCCTTCTTCTTTTCTTCTTCTTCTTCTTCTTCTCCTTTCCTTCTTCTTCTTCTTCTTCTTCTTCTTCTTCTTCTTCTTCTTCTTCTTCTTCTTCTTCTTCTTCTTCTTCTTCTTCTTCTTCTTCTTCTTTTCCTTCTTCTTCTATTTCTTCTTCTTCTTCTTCTTCTTCTTCTTCTTCTTCTTTCTTCTTCTTCTTCTCTTCTTCTTCTTCTTCTTCTTTCTTTTCCTTCTTCTTTTTCTCCCTCTTCTTTTTCTCCTTCTCCTACTTCTTCTTCTTCTTCTTCTCCTTCTTCTTCTTCTTCTTTCTTTCTCCCTCTCCTACTTCTTCTTCTTCTTCTTTTCCTTCTTCTTCTTCCGTCTTCGTCTTGGTCTTCTTCGCAGTGTGTGGCCACAATCAGCACACTGATTATCATGCCACGGTACTGGGGAGGTTCAACCACATTATGCCGGAAGAAAGGGGCAGAAGGCTTGAGTTAGCAATGGTTGTGGGGAAGAAGAGTAACACATTGTAGCGATACCGTTTGAAACAATTTGTTTTTAAATACTGATCACCCCATTTCCTCTTTGATTAAAAACAACAACAAGAAAGAGAACAAAAGACACCCCCCCCCCCCCACCCCACCCCTCCCCCCCCCCCCCCTCACCCATACCTGTACACTCGCATACAATTTCTTATACTGATCTGCACACGTTAAACCCAGTGGCAACGAAAAAGTTGTCATTTGGTCAACATTTACCCCCCCCCCCCCCTTTCCTTCCTCATCTGTCGCACAAAAATCGCATGCAATGTCTTTTTTAATTGGGTTGGGTGGCGTGCCACTGGCTGCGACGCGCTCTCCAGGTGGGAGCAACCCGAATTTCACAAAGACGCCTCTGTGACTATGAAGTAGCTAATAGCTAATACCTAATCTGTCCATTCTTTCGCTCATCAAAGCAAAATCACCATCTGTTACACTGATCTCCCCCATCCCCCTTTCTTTCTTTCATCAAGACACAACTTACGATTTGCTACACTGATCTACCATCAGTGATCAGCAGCACCACTGACGTCTTCCTTGTCCCTTTCTACTGATTCCTTTCTTCTCTTTTCATCACCCTCTTCTCTGCCTTTCCAAACGACATTCAGCATTCACTGTCACAGTGAACTAGCACCACGAAAGGGACATTAAGTCGCTGGGCTAGTTTCTCACAACAGGCTTGCAAAGTCAAAAATCTCATTTGGGGGGTCAATTTTGAATTATGAGTTTTTAGATCTCTAACATCTTATCTTTCAAAAGTTTTACAAAGGATAAACTTGACTATGGTCTCTAAATGGTGTTATAAGTGTTTTAAAATGGCTAGTAGGTCAATGCATTTTCTACAGCTAGGCTAGACTTTAGACTGTGTTTTCTCAAAATGGCCGACGCCCACCTTACTAACTTTAAATGCTCATGAACTCGTGAACGGAAACAGATACAGGTATGGTTCTTGTATCATTAGAAAGAGAATCGTCTGAAGTGTTCAACGGGATAGGGTTAGGTTTAGGGATAGGGTTAGTATTCCAAAAAGGTTATTAGCTAAAAATCTTCCTAAAATACAGCTTTATGTATGGTAAGAAAGGCAAAAACGGAAAAATACAATTAACCGAGAAATGCAGGGGGGGGGGGGGTGGCACATATTTACCTTTACCGGGATAATGTTCACAAAATGGTCAGTTTGACACTTAATGTCCCTTTCGTGGTGTGCTGGGCCACATATTCTAGAATCTAATCGAACGCAATTTCGAATTTGTAAAACGAGATAGCTCCTACGTGCGTGCTTTAACCTCCTCCTCCTTCTCCTCCTCCCTCTCCTTCTCCTTCTTCATCTAATGTAGCCAGCCATCGTAGTTCTGGTCTGATCGGACATGCTCGGTCTATGAGATATCATTGGCATTGGTCGGTTCTATTTTGAACTAAGAAAGACGCCTGACCGTCTACGTCCATTGCCCCTCTTTGTAAAGCTTAAGAAGTCAAAGGAGACCGAAGTCAAAGGGGAGGGACCCTACTAATCGAACGCGGAAAATAGACAGCACGAAACAGTCTCAAATGTTTCATTCACACTTCAAAGAAGCCAACAAAATACAAGAAGGCTATTGTAGGGCTTACTTCATTATACACGCACACGCACACACACACACACACACACGCACACACGCGCACGCACGCACGCACGCGCGCGCACACATAAACACACACACACACACACACACACACACACACACACACACACACACACACACACACACAAAGACACACACACACGCACGCGCGGAAACAGACAGATATGCACAAGTATGCACCGCAAAGAAACAGAGAAAGTAACTAAGAGAGAAAGAAAGACAGACAGACAGACAGACAGACTAGGAATACACACAGTATAAACAGACACGTACGCATCACAAACAGAAGGTAAGACAGAAAGAGAGACAGGCAGACAGACTAGGAATACATACAGTATAAACAGACACGTACGCATCACAAACAGAAGGTAAGACAGAAGGAGAGACAGGCAGACAGACTAGGAATACACACAGTATAAACAGACACGTACGCATCACAAACAGAAGGTAAGACAGAAGGAGAGACAGGCAGACAGACTAGGAATACATACAGTATAGACAGACACATACGCATCACAAACAGAAGGTAAGACAGAAAGAGAGACAGACAGACAGACTAGGAATACACACAGTATAAACAGACACGTACGCATCACAAACAGAAGATAAGACAGAAGGAGAGATAGACAGACTAGGAATACACACAGTATAAACAGACACGTACGCATCACAAACAGAAGGTAAGACAGAAGGAGAGACAGACAGACAGACTAGGAATACACACAGTATAAACAGACACGTACGCATCGCAAATAGAAGGTAAGAGAGAAAATGAGAGACAGATATATAGACAGGAAGACAGACAATCAGACAGATAAAACCTAGGTGTTACAGACAGACAGACACACACACAAACACACACACATATACATACGCACGCACACACACACACACATACGCACGCACACGCACGCACACGCACGCACACACACACACACACACACACACACACACACACACACACACACACACACACACACACACACACACACACACACACACACACACACACACACACACACACACACACACACACACACACACACACACACACACACACACACACACACACACACACACACACAACACACACACACCACATCACCCAGTACCATTTTCACATAATCATTAAACAAAGAAAAAAACAACCAACAAGAACAGCATCGAACTGCAAATAACAGGGGGAGAAAAAAAAATGGCACCACAAAATTGCGATCAATCTTCACCAACAATCCCGCCTTTCCACCTTGTGGGTCACGACAGTGGAATTATTATCCAGTGGTGTCCCCTTACCACATTTCTATCGTGACCTTCACCTTCCAGGGGGGGCAGAGAACAACAGGAAATCGAAATGGGTCGCTTCACGGTAATGGCGGACGGGTTCGTATTTCGTTGCAAATCGTCAAGAGTTTCGATCCAATATAACTTAGCAACCACCATAGCGTTTAATGCGTCAACGGAACGATATGGTAGAAAATGTCCCCATTATATACCCCCCTCCTCCCCCCTCCCCATAATCATAGCCTCTTTCTTACCCCCTCCCCCTGTTCAAGTAACGTATCCATAATTATTGAACCTGAAGAGTAAAGCCACTGGCGTGAAAACGTAGGTAGGGGAAGACGGGGTAAAAAGCGCATGGGCGGGTAAGAAGCCCACCCCAATTATCTCATGAAATAAAGAAAATTTCAGTCAAATTTGCCCATGAGACGAATGCTAGACATTAACGCTCGTCTCATGGGCAAAATGAGACTGAAATTTGCTTCATTTCATGAGATAATGGGGGTGGGCTTCTTACCCGCCCATGCGCTTTTTACCCCGTCTTCCCCTAGCAGCAACGCATTATCTCCGCCCCCCCCCCCCCCCCCCTCCCCATCTTTGATAGTTTCTTTCCAGTGGCTTAAAGACCCACAGAGCCGGCTGGATTAAGTCCCTTGGTTTTTTTTCTGGGTCGGTGTGGCCCACATTCAGACTCACCTCGTATGCGATCGAGGCTGCTCTTTAAAGTGATGCCTCGTTTTCGTGACTTTCCTCGCTTACGATCGAGGCTGCTCTTTAATTAAAGTGATGTCTCGTTTTCGTGCAAGAGGCAATTTGTATGGGAGCAACACTTGGTCAAAATAAGATTTCTTTGACCGACTATAAGAAGGGAAAACACGTGAAAACCGTGATTTTGACACGTGACGTACTAGGTCTTTAAAGACCCACCACGTCACGTGTTAAAATCATGGTTTTCAACGTGTTTCCCGTCTTATAGCTTGGTAAGAAATCTTAAGAAGTCCTCCAAGCATAAGAGGGAATGTGACACGTGACGTCGGGTGGGGTGGGGGTGGGGGGTGGGGGTGGGGGGGTGTCTTTAATTAAGAAAAAAAGCAAGAAAACTAAGTATCTGGACCCGCTTAACCCTTTCACCGCCAAAGTCGCATTTTAGCACCACAGTGATTTAACACCTATGTCACTAAAAGGCATCAAATTGGGGTCTATTATCCAAAGACCCTGTTGTTTTAGTTTTGGGAAGTAAGGATAGACCTTATTTTATATACGTCACAGAAGAATCCCCAATACTGCAGACAGATTTTGTTCTCTACCCAGGTAAATTTAATGGAAATATTTGGCTGAAATATGGCTGGCGGTGAAAGGGTTAACTGCAACATAAGTGAGAGCAAAATCAATACATGTCCACCCCCGGCCTTCCCACCCACCCACGAAGACCTCACCCTAGTAAGACCTATATTGGGCTGATTTTTTCAAGGTCTTACTTAATAGGGAGACTCCACTGTATAACATTTTATATCAGTTGTTAACCCTTTCACCGCCAATGTCGCATTTATGCACCACAATGGTTTAGCACCCATGTCACTAAAAGGCATCTAATCAGGGCCTGTTATCCAAAGACCCTATTGTCTTAGTTTTGGGAAGTAAGGATAGACCTTATTGTATGTATGTCACAGAAGAATCCCCAATACTGCAGATGGATTTTGTTTCTCTACCCAGGTACATTTAATGGACATTGTTTGGCTGAAATATGGCTGGCGGCGAAAGGGTTAAGGCAACGGTAGTAACGAAACGGAGACGGAAAAGGGGTGCATAACAAACTGTACTGCTACAGTGGAAGCTCCCTTATAAGACCTTCAAAAAATCATCCAAAATGAGGTCGGTAAAGGTCAAAATGTCCCCCCCCCCCCCCCCACATTTCTCGGTTAATTGTATTTTTCCGTTTTTGCCTTTCTTACCATACATAAAGCTGTAAAGATGTAACCCCCCCCCCCCCCCTGCATTTCTCGGTTAATTGTATTTTTTCCGTTTTTGCCTTTCTTACCATACATAAAGCTGTAAAGATGTAACACCCCCCCCCCCCCCCCCCCCCCTGCATTTCTCGGTTAATTGTATTTTTCCGTTTTTGCCTTTCTTACCATACATAAAGCTGTAAAGATGTGCCACCCCCTCCCCTACATTTCTCGGTTAATTGTATTTTTCCGTTTTTGCCTTTCTTACCATACATAAAGCTGTAAAGATGTGCACCCCCCCCCCCCCCCTGCATTTCTCGGTTAATTGTATTTTTCCGTTTTTGCCTTTCTTACCATACATAAAGCTGTAAAGATGTAACCCCCCCCCCCCTGCATTTCTCGGTTAATTGTATTTTTCCGTTTTTGCCTTTCTTACCATACATAAAGCTGTAAAGATGTGCCACCCCACTCCCCCTGCATTTCTCGGTTAATTGTATTTTTCCGTTTTTGCCTTTCTTACCATACATAAAGCTGTAAAGATGTGCCACCCCCTCCCTGCATTTCTCGGTTAATTGTATTTTTTCCGTTTTTTGCCTTTCTTACCATACATAAAGCTGTATTTTAGGAACATTTTCAGCTAATTATCCTTTTTGGAATACTAACCCTAACCCTAACCCTAACCCTAACCCTATCCCTAAACCTAACCCTACCCCCCACTATGTACTGCACTACACCGCGATTTGTCACAGTTGTGGTTCGTTGCGTTTTCCCGTCTTATAGGGTGGGGGGTAGGGTTAGGGGCTAGGGTTAGGGATAGGGTTAGTATTCCAAAAAGGTTATTAGCTAAAAATGTTCCTAAAATACAGCTTTATGTATGGTAAGAAAGGCAAAAACGGAAAATACAATTAACCGAGAAATGTAGGGGGGGGGGGGGGGGGGGGGGGCACATCTTGACCTTTACCGGTAGGGAGGTCTTCTAAGGAAGGTTCCACTTTACAAACAAACAAACCTAATTGGAATGACAACCCTGGGTCCGCGTCATTGCGGACATCAACAGGAGAAACTTTACCAGGTTAAATGTCTGTAGAATATTTTGTCCCGACAGGGATGGTATTTGGTATTTGGCACTTTATAGTCATATAGGCGTCTCTGTGAAATTCGGGTTGCTCCCACCGGAGCAGCCGGCCAGAGGCGCGCCACCCTTTTGGGGGGGGCATGCGATTTTTGTGTGACTGATGAGGAAGGAAAGGGGGAGGGGGGGTAGGCCTACATTTTGACCAAATGACAACTTTTTCGCTGCCACTGGGTTTAACGCGTGCTAAGTACACGGGACCTCGGTTTATCGTCTCATCCGAAAGACTCCATGTTCAGACCATAAGGTGCAGAGTGACAGAAAAAACAATCCCCTGTACCCAGGTTCGAACTCGAGGGTTTACGTGACACGAGGCGAACGCGTTACCTCTGTGCCACTCTACACAAGGGGGGTGGGGGAGACACTAGTTTTAATATGAATATATCCTATGACCTGGATTTCGGGACATGACATCAGTGCGGCAGCAGTCAATACAACATGACTGTAGATCAGTGGTTGTTACGTCCCCATAAAGACAGACTCTAAACCTGGGCCTGTATTCACGTTGAGATAGCATGAGACTTAGCATGATGCTAACTTAGAAACTCTTCCAAAAGTCCTATTAAATCCTATAGAACATTGGAAGAGCTTCTAAGTTAGCATCATGCTAAGTCTCATGCTATCTCAACGTGAATACAGGCCCTGTTTTCGCAAACAACGAAAAAAGGGGGGCAAAATAACGACCGCGTCAACCAAACCCCCGTGTTTAGTGTCTAGTATATCGTAAACACCGTGTCAGTTGGAGAACTGTTGCTGAGGCCCTATGTTCCACAAGGTCCTGTAGCCAGGAGTACGAATAGACGATTTTCGGAGAGAAAAAACAACTAGGGGAGAACACTTCGTGAAAATTAGAGTTCTTTACCTCCATTACTCGGTCAAATACCATGGCAACAATGCAAAATGGCGTCAAAGCTTGAAACCGCAGGATACGAGTCAGCGACTTGCAAACATTTTTTTTAAAGAAAAATTAGGGGTGGCCAGTGGCCACAAACTGATAAAACTTGCAAAATGTGACGTAAAAATATAAATACACAGGAGTCGATAGGCTACGAGAGCTGATAGTAAAGTGACTTCCCCTGTTTGACCGATTGAATTAGGCAAGATTACTCCCTCACACCATGACATTACTCCCCTTAATTATTCCTATTAGACAGTCGAGACGGGGATTAGTATGTAAATTAGACTAAACTCCCAAAACGATTGTCTGTTTAGCCTAATTTACATACTAATCCGCGTTTTGAATGTCTAATATGCACTCAATATGACTACAGAGTTTAAGGGAATAAGTCAAATAAGAAAGTATATTGTAAACTGTTCGTTTTAATTCTGACGATCATAGCAAAACGTGAACATCTCTCTGTCTCTGTCTCTGTCTCTCTCTCTCTCTCTCTCTCTCTCTCTCTCTCTCTCTCTCTCTCTCTCTCTCTCTCTCTCTCTCTCTCTCTCTCTCTCTCTCATCTCTATCTCCCTTCTCTGTCTGTCTCTCATCTCTTTCTGTCTCTCTGTCTCTCTCTCTTTCGCCCTTTTTGTCGTTTATAGTATTAGTT
>CM065691.1:44745923-44750923 GCA_017654935.2 Phymorhynchus buccinoides
AACCGTTTGAGTTGGGCACGCGCACACACATACTGAAGCTTGAAAAGCAAAAAGACACAGATTTTGTTACTAAGCCAACTATTGTGCAGTCAATGCATTGAAAAGATCGTTATCAGATGTTGACAAATCATCTACTTACGGTCCATGAACAGTTTTGCCCAACAATGATCACACTCTGTAACCTTTGTGCTACAGCTGTTCCTCGGTTCGTTGCAAAATAAAGAGAGAACAGACAAAGTCCATTGCATTTCCACAACTTTATAAATAATTAATGTCCCATATGTTCTTTTTAAGAGCGCGAGGACGCAAAGCTTTCAATTCTCTCCATTGCATTTCTGACACACACACCCCACCACCACCACCACCACCACGCACACACACACACACACACACACACACACGCACACACACACACACACACACACACTCTCTCTCTCTCTCTCTCTCTCTCTCTCTCTCTCTCTCTCTCTCTCTCTCTCTCTCTCTCTCTCTCTGTACGTGCGTGTGTGTGCGCGTGTGTGTCTGTCTGTGGTGCACACAGGAAATAATTTTGCTGATGGAAGTGTCTTCCAAAATACATTCAATTGAAAATAAACAAAGCAGTTATGAATCATTAAACTAGCGCAACGTCGAGTACCGGTAACACCTAGTAACAGTAACGCCTAGTAACGGCAACGCAAAGTACTGGTAACGCTGAGTACAGCAAATTTGAAGCGATTCGGTTAAGAAACGGCGGAGTTATAAGGTCCCGTTTCCCGTTGGCGCTGCTCTGAGAGCGACGTGCTCTCCCGATACTCTTCAAATTGCTGCAGGCTTTGCCCGTCCACAGCAAGCCTGACAGCAAATTTGAAGCGATTCGGTTAAGAAACGGCGGAGTTACAAGGCCCCGTTTCCTGTTGGCGCTGCTCTGAGAAGCGATTCGGTCGAAAAACGGCAGAGTTATAAGGCCCGCTTTGTGTTTGAGACAGACAGACAGACAGACAGACAGACACTTGCCTTTTTATGATATGAGATTACTTTTGTCTCTCTCCCTCCTTCCATCTTCTTCACTCATCCCCTTCTACTACCCCCCGCACCCCCCCTCATGTTAGTTGGAAGACAATAGCGGAGAATAGCGCGATGTTAGTACATCACTAAAGTAATCCTCGCTAAAGTCATCTCCGCTGTGCCACCCTTTTCTTGCTGGCGGGCAGTCGTTTCTGTGTATAGTGTTGAAGTTAACGTCCGTTTGGCGTCAGCGCAAATGTAATTTGGCTCATATCGCGCGCGTGTCTGAACGGATGCTGTTGAAAGTTTGCACCAAGATAGTCACTATCCCTGGTCATGCACGTTCCAAATTTCGAATCAATGTCGCGTCTGGTTACGCCACGGTTTGTGAAAAGGTTAAGCGGTGTATATCGCGCGCGTTTCTTAATCGATTCGCTTTCGGTTTGGCACACGGATAGTCATCGTCCCCAGTCATCTACCTTCAAAGTTCGAAGGCAATCCGTGCAGCAATACCGGAGATATGGGCGCCGAGATGCCGGTGGATACGTGTTTCGCGCATTTGCCAAACTGCGCAAATGACACGGCCGCCTCGGTTACAGTTGCCATCGCCCCGTTAGGGCTCATAGCAAATTTGAAGCGATTCGGTCGAAAAACGGCGGAGTTATAAGGCCTGTTTTGTGTTTCAGACACACACACACACACACACACACACACACACACACAGACATACTTTGCCTTTTTATTATATGATGACATGAAAACATAGTAGAGAATGCATGAAACAATGGTAAGCAGTTAATACATTTTCAATGTTATTCATACTATAACTAGCAAAAGTTTTCAAAAACTGATTTGTAAAATGGCAATAAAAGAAATGAAAAATTAACTATATACTGTACAAGTAGGGTAATTAGCAACAAACTTCATCTGATTCATTCATTTCAGCTGCTTTTAAAATGTATTACAGTTTGTTGAACAGGAATTTAACTCCACTGCAGTGAGCACAATGTGTGCCTGCATTTATGTATGATACTTGATAATGATAGTGACAAATATTTATGCAGGCCTACAAAACAAACGTGTTACTGGTTTGTGTAAAATGGTATTCAGGCCCAATTCAAGGTTATACTGCAATTAATTTCCATTCAACTGTTAATAACAATAATGTACTCTACTGTATTTTAGGGGGTGGTGGTGGTATGTGGTGAGAGAGAGAGAGAGAGAGAGAGAGAGAGAGAGAGAGAGAGAGAGAGAGAGAGAGAGAGAGAGAGAGAGAGAGAGAGGGAGGGAGGGAGATAGAGACAGAGAGAGAGTGTTATTAGTTTGAGGGTGATTATTAACCCTTTCACCGCCAATGTAGCATTTTTGCACCACAATGATTTAACACCCATGTCACTAAAAGGCATCAAATCAGGGTCTGTTATCCAAAGACCCTATTCTCTTAATTTTGGGAGCTAAGTATAGGCCTTACTTTAAATATGTCACAGAAGGATCCCCAATATTACAGACAGATTTGTTTTCTCTACCCAGGTAAGTTTAGTGGAAATCTTTTGCTGAAAAAATGGCTGGCGGCGAAAGGGTTAAAGATAATGCTCCCAAAGGCCGAAGTCGAACTAAACAGCATAGAATAAAAAGCATACAAAGTCCTACCAAAGACTGTACAGGGGAAGATAAACATCCGGTCTCTTTTCCCTATATGAGTAGTGAGGACAGAAACACTGGTTATGTCCCTTTGAAACGTGACACATTTTACACATCGATAGGCCAGTTGCATTCTCCGTTCAAGTTCCAGTCCGAGTTTTTGGATAGCCTCCACTGTGAATAGTGTACACGTCCGCACTAACGATGAACAAACATTACGAACTATTACCTTCTGGACGTCGCTACAAAACTTTTAAAGTCAACTCCAGGGCACAGAAATCCTTCATCCCCAGATCCATCCACCTCCTAAACTCATGATCCTTTTAGGTTTAAATGTGTGTTCATCGTGTTAAAATAAACTATGCATGCTTATCCTTAGACGTGTATGTATCCACATATAATGTGTATCTTTAAGTGTGTATTATGTGTAACTTTTGCTCCTATTCATGCATGCTGAATGTCGATGTCTTTGTTATTCTGGCACCTGAACAAAATTTCTCCTTAGGAGATAATAAAGTGAATTTGATTTGATTTGATTTGAACTCTATCAGCCCGGTTCGCCGAGCTTTTAAGTAATCCATCTTTCCCTTTTAGAATATCTTTGGTCCTACCTCTTGAAATGGACAATCTATTCACAATAAAGTGCAGGTAAGAAACAGTCAGTATAACTGCATGCTGTATATATAACAGGAGTGAGCATTATTATTTAACCCTTTCACCGCCAAAGTCGCATTTAAGCACCACAGTGATTTAACACCTATGTGACTAAAAGGCACCAAATTGGGGCGTATTATCCCAAGACCCTATTGTCTTAGTTTTGGGAAGAGAGAGAGAGAGAGAGAGAGAGAGAGAGAGAGAGAGAGAGAGAGAGAGAGAGAGAGAGAGAGAGAGAGAGAGAGAGAGAGAGAGAGAGAGAGAGAGAGAGAGAGAGAGGGGAAAACGAAAACGAAAACGAAATTTTATTTAACCAGGGAACATGAGATAAGCAAGTTACATGCTTTTTTCCACCCAGCCCTGGGGAGAGAGAGAGAGAGAGAGAGAGAGAGAGAGAGAGAGAGAGAGAGAGAGAGAGAGAGAGAGAGAGAGAGAGAGAGAGAGAGAGAGAGAGAGAGAGAGAGAGAGAGAGAGAGAGAGAGAGAGAGAGAGAGAGAGAGAGAAATAGAGATTTTTACGCCTTCTGGCCAAAGGGCCATTTGGGGCATTTGAAATTATGAGGATCCTGAAAAAAGAAGATAGTTTTTAATTGTAAAGGTTTCATATAAATAAAAAAATTAAAGTTGAAAAATTTAATTTTATAGAAATATTTTGAATAACATTTTAGGGACAAGTTGAGTTTTTGTCAGAAATCTAACTTTATTACGTGATAAAAATATTTATTTAAAAGATATTTAGCAGTTTGCTTTTACATGTCTGGCAGGCAGAGGAAATCTATGATTAAACAAGCGCGAAATCGCAATAGTTTGTGGCACGCGGTCTATTTTTACCACTCCAATCATGAGTTACCTCCCCTGGATTTTCAATAATTTTAATCTGTAAACCAGAATGTTATCTCTGCACCATTTCGTAACTTTTTATATCTTTTGGAAAACATTTAAAACTATGTATCCTGCTTATACTCATCGAAAGAAGCACCGCACACTCGTCGTGTCTGTTGTAGTGTCTGTATTACATATGTTTATTATTTTGTACGCTTTTAAAATACATCATTTTAAAGAGCGGCCAGAAGTGTAGCCTCGATTTGAAGTGCGACAATTTTGTCAAAATGTGCGACAATTTTGGAACGACAGACCGACAGACCGACCGACAGACCGACCGACAAAGTGAGTTATAGGTTTGTGGCTTGAGCCACAAACAAAAACCCAAGGGCTACAGTTACAATTTAGTTTTGGGAACTAAGGATCGACCTTATTTTATATGTCACAGAAGAATCCCCGATACGGCAGATGGATCTTGTTCTCTACCCAGGTAAACGTAATGGACATTTGTGTCTGAAATATGGCTGGCGGTGAAAGGGTTAAAACAATGAACCGTATTTATAGTGGAATGATTTGCAAAGGACAATGTAAACAGTAGGGGAAGACGGGGTAAAAAGCGCATGGGCGGGTAAGAAGCCCACCCCAATTATCTCATGAAATGAAGCAAATTTCAGTCTCATTTTGCCCATGAGACGAGCGTTAATGTCTAGGGGAAGACGGGGTAAAAAGCGCATGGGCGGGTAAGAAGCCCACCTCAATTATCTCATGAAATGAAGCAAATTTCAGTCAAATTTGCCCATGAGACGAGCGTTAAGAAGCCCACCCCAATTATCTCATGAAATGAAGCAAATTTCAGTCAAATTTGCCCATGAGACGAATGCTAGACATTAACGCTCT
>CM065691.1:44765923-44768423 GCA_017654935.2 Phymorhynchus buccinoides
TGCGTGTATGTGTGCATGCGTATGTATGTGTATGTATGTATATGTATGTACGTACGTGCGTGCGTGCTTGCATGCGTGCGTGTGTGCGCGTGCATGTGTGCATGCGTATGTATATGTGTGTGCGTGTATGTGCGTGTTTTTTTTGCATGTGTGTATGTACGTGCGTGCGTACTTGCATGCGTGCGTGTGTGCGCGTGTATGTGTGCATGCGCATGTATGTGTGTGTGTGTGTGCGTGTGCTTGCTTGCATGCGTGCGTGTATGTGTGTATGTGTGGATGTATGTGTGTGTGTTTCGTCCTTAGGCATTAATACTAATACTAATAATAAACGGATATTTATATAGCGCTTTTTATCGAGCACAAAGCGCTTTACAATCAGCATTGAAAAAACTCACACACGCACACACACGCACAACAGACACACACGCACGTACGTGCACGCACGAGAGTGAACGCGTTCTTGCACACAGACATACACACACACATACCCACACACATTTCATCAAACACACAGAAAAACACATTCTCACTGAAACGCACACAAACTTACTCAAGCATACACTTGTACAAACACGCGCACACGCGCGCACGCACACGCACACACACACACACACACACACACACACACACACACACACACACACACACACACACACACACACACACACACACATACACACACGCGCGCGCGCACACGCGCACTCACATACACAAAAACACTCGCGTGTACTCACACTCACAGACACATGCTCGCATACACCCCCCCCCCCGCTGCAAGGAGATTCTATAAAGCAACTGTCTCTTATATTTATAATGTAGTGTCCTATTCTGTTCATGGTTGCTGTCGTTAGGGATAGAGTTATGTATGGGTTAGGGTCGATGATTTCTGTCATGTAGTCAGTTAGTTAGTCTGTTACAGTCCCGTCAACAGCTATAGTTCTCTCAGGACTGTCACCGCGTGAAGTTCGACCACGTACAACAAAACACACATCAACGATTCTTAACGACATCCAAAAACCTGAAAGAAAAAAACAGTACAATTCACGACATGGCATCTTCATCATTGTACCTTATAGCACGTAATTGCACACAGTGCTGATAACATATCCGGTTCAGAAATCCACGCTTTTGAATGTCGCCCGTTTCACGAGTATTATCAAAGGAGGCTGGTTTTCTTTCGTGTGCGACAGACAATGCGGCCGATGAGGTTTAACCGAGGCGTGGTTACCGCTACACCTATCTATATTGTTAAAAACTCGGGACTTTACTGGTGTTGCACTGCCTCCGGGCATTGCAGCCAGCATTGTTCCCACCATCTTTGTATTTACAAATGTCCCATATGTGTCTATGACCGAGAGGACGTAAAACATCATTTTCATCATAACAAAATAAGTGCCATTGTGACAAACCAGCCTGCATTGCTAATTTCCGTCAAGAACGGCTGGCCGAGTTGCATTTCTCGTGTCTCCCGTGCCCCACACTCATTTTCAGGTAAGTCACCTTCCGCGCTTTCCGTATCATGGGTTTATACGCGCTTTTGAAACATACCCGGTTCAGAAATCCGCGCTTTTGAATGTCGCCTGTTTCACCAGTACATCAAAGGAGGCTGGTTTCCTTTCCCTGGCCCAAAACAGGAGGCTGGCTATCAACAGAGAGGAGGATGAGCGTGTCTGGGTCATGTTTGTTGAGCCGTCAAGAGGAAATCACTCACTCGTTAGGGACCTACACGATAAATCTACATGTCTGTCATTAGTCCTACGTGTCAATAGTCCTACTCGTCATTAGTCCTACGTATCACTCATGCGTTTTTGTTTTTGTTGTTGTTGTTGTTGTTTTTGTGTTTTGTTTTCCCCCACCCCCTCTCTCTCTCTGTCAATGCAATCATTTTTGACTCGAGATAAAATCACGACAAATATTTGCTCCGACAGGATCAAAGTTCTACCATTTTCATACGTGTCAATGGACCCTATTTTCAATCCGTGTATCTCTATCTGTCTCTATCTGTCTCTATCTGTCTCTATCTGTCTCTATCTGTCTCTCTATCTGTCTCTCTCCCTGTCTCTCTCCCTGTCTCTATCTGTCTCTCTCTCTCTCCCTGTCTCTCTGTCTCTCTCTCTGTCTCTCTCCCTGTCTCTCTCCCTGTCTCTCTCCCTGTCTCTCTCCCTGTCTCTCTCTCCCTGTCTCTCTCCCTGTCTCTCTCTCCCTGTCTCTATCTGTCTCTATCTGTCTCTCTCTGTCTGTCTCTCTCCTGTCTCTCTCTCTCTCTCTCTCTGTCTCTCTCTGTCTCTCTGTCTGTCTCTGTCTCTGTCTCTGTCTCTCTCTGTCTGTCTCTGTCTGTCTCTGTCTGTCTCTGTCTCTGTCTCTGTCTCTCTCTCTCTCCCTGTCTCTCTCTCTCTCTCTCTCTCTCTCTCTGTGTCTCTCTCCTCTCTCTCTCTCTCTCTGTCTCTCTCCCTGTCTCTCTCTCCTGTCTCTCTCTCTCCTCTCTCTCCCTGTCTCTCTC
>CM065691.1:44773440-44797457 GCA_017654935.2 Phymorhynchus buccinoides
CCCCTTTCTATCGATGAACCTTCACCGTCCCAGGGGGGGCAAAGACACAGGAAATCGAAATGGGGTCGCTTCATTCACGGTTGGCGGACGGGTTATCGTATTTCGTGCCAATCGTCAAGAGTTTTCGATCCATATAACTTAGCAACCACCATAGCGTTTAATGCGTCAACGGAACGATATGGTAGAAAATGTCCCCATTATATACCCCCCTCCTCCCCCCTCCCCATAATCATAGCCTCTTTCTTACCCCCTCCCCCTGTTCAAGTAACGTATCCATAATTATTGAACCTGAAGAGTAAAGCCACTGGCGTGAAATCGTAGGTAGGGGAAGACGGGGTAAAAAAAAAAACGCATGGGCGGGTAAGAAGCCCACCCGCCATATCTCATGAAATAAAGAACTTTTCAGTCAAATTTGCCATGAGACGAATGCTAAACATTAACAATCGTCTCATGGGCAAAATGAGACTGAAATTTTCTTCATTTCATTAGATAAATTGGGGTGTGCTTCTTACCCTCCCATGCGCTTTTTACTCCGTCTTCCCCTAGCAGCAACGCATTTCTCCGCCCCCCCCCCCCCCCTCCCGCATCTTTGATAGTTTCTTTCCAGTGGCTAAAGACCCACAAAGCCGGCTGGATTAAGTCCCTTGTTTTTTTTTTCTGGGTCGGTGTGGCCCACATTCAGACTCACCTCGTATGCGATCGAGGCTGCTCTTCAAAGTGATGCCTCGTTTTCGTGACTTTCCTCATATACGATCGAGGCTGCTTTTTAAAGTGATGTCTCGTTTTCATGCAAGATGAAATTTGTATGGGAGCCAGACTTGGTAAAAATAAGAGTCTGGCTTGCTCGAGTATAAGAATGAAAACACGTGAAACCCGTGATTTTGAACACGTGACGTGGTGGGTCTTTAAAGACAACACCAAGATCACGTGTTTTAAAATCATGGTTTTTCAATCGTGTTTCCCGTCATTATTAGCTTGGTAAGAAAAGAAATCTTAAGAAGTCCTCCAACCAAGCATAAATAAGAGGAAAGGGAATGTGACAGCGTGACGTTCGGGTGGGGGGGGGTGGGGTTGGGGGTGTGGGGGTGGGGTGGGGGGGTGTCTTAATAAGAAAAAAAGCAAGAAACTAAGTATTTGGACCCGCTTTTAACCCTTTCACCGCCAAAGTCTTATTTTAGCACCACAGTGATTTGACGCCTATGTCATTAAAAGGCATCAGATATGGGTCTATTATCCAAAGACCCTGTTGTTTCAGTTTTGGGAAGTAAGGATAAACCTTATTTTATATATTTTTTTAAACCGGTCACAGAAGAATCCCCCAATCCCCAATACTGCAGACAGATTTTGTCTTACGCAGGTAAATTTTATGGAAATATTTGGCTGAAATATGGCTGGCGTGAAAGGGTTAACTGAACATAACAGGTGAGAGCAAAATCAATACATGTCCACCCCCGGCCTTCCCCCACCCACCCCCCACCCGACCACACCACACCCCTCCCACCACCCCCCCCACCAACCCAAACGTGGGCTGGACTGACCCAGCCCAGGTCCCACCACCCCAGGGTCTCCCCACCCCCCACCAACTCCAAGACCCCCCCCCCACAACTCCATCGCCCCATACGGCATTTATGGACCACACGGGAGAGAGACCACCCCCCACCCATCAACCGCATCACCCTCCCACCCGTTAACCAAACCCGCACCCCCCCCAGCCTACCCACACCAAACCACCCCACTTTATTTTATATATGTAACGGTTACAACCATCGATACTGCGGGTGACTTCTCTACTTCATGCGGAGGTAAATTTAATGGACATTTTTCGCTGAACCCCATTAGGCTGGCGGAGGCCTGCTGAAAGGGTTAAGCAAACGGTAGTAAACGAAACAAAAGACGGAAAAAAAGGGGGTGACTAAACAAATTGTTATGCATTACAGTGGGAACCTCCCTTATAAAGGATAAGCAACTTCAAAACAATCATCAAAAATGATTGGGCGGTAAAGTATCAAAATGTACCCCCCCCCCCCCCCCACATTTTCTCGGTTAATTGTATTTTTCCGTTTTTTGCCTTTCTTACCATACATAAAGCTGTAAAGATGTAACCCCCCCCCCCCCCCCCCTAGTTCATTCCTCGGTTAATTGTATTTTTCCGTTTTTGCCTTTCTTACCAAACAATAAAGCTGTAAAGATGTAACAACGCCCCCCCCCCCCCCCCCCCCCCCCGGCCTCGCCCCAATTGTATTTTTCCCCGCCTCCCCTTACCATACATAAAGTGTAAGATGTGCCCCCCCCCCCCCCATTTCTCGGTTAATTGTATTTTTCCGTTTTTGCCTTTCTTACCATACATAAAGCTGTAAAGATGTAACACCCCCCCCCCCCCCCCCCCCTGCATTCTCGGTTAATTGTATTTTTCCGTTTTTGCCTTTCTTACCATACATAAAGCTGTAAAGATGTAACACCCCCCCCCCCCCCCCCCATCCCCCCCACCCCTTGCATTTCTCGGTTAATTGTATTTTTCCGAAAAACTTTTTTTTTTGCCTTTCTTACCATACATAAAGCTGTAAAGATGTGTACCACCCCCCCCCCTGCATTTCTCGGTTAATTGTATTTTTCCGTTTTTGCCTTTCTTACCATACATAAAGCTGTAAAGATGTGCCACCCCCCCCCTGCATTTCTCGGTTAATTGTATTTTTCCGTTTTTGCCTTTCTTACCATACATAAAGCTGTAAAGATGTGCCACCCCCTCCCCCTGCATTTCTCGGTTAATTGTATTTTTCGTTTTTGCCTTTCTTACCAAACATAAAGCTGTAAAGATTGTGCCACCACCCCTCCCTGCATTTCTCGGTTAATTGCGATTTTTCAAGTTTTTGGCCTTTCTTACCAAACATAAAGCTGTATTTTAGGAACATTTTCAGCTAATAATCTTTTTGGAATACTACCTAACCCTAACCCTAACCCTAACCCTATCCCTAAACCTAACCCTACCCCCCACTATGTACTGCAGTACACCGCGATTTGTCACAGTTGTGGTTCGTTGCGTTTTTCCCGTCTTATAGGGTGGGGGGTAGGGTTAGGGTTAGGGCTAGGTTAGGGTTAGGGTTAGTATTCCAAAAAGGTTATTAGCTAAAAATGTTCCTAAAATACAGCTTTATGTATGGTAAGAAAGGCAAAAAACGGAAAAATACAATTAACCGAGAAATGTACCCGGGGGGGGGGGGGGCACATCTTGACCTTTACCGGTAGGGAGGTCTTTCTAAGGAAGGTTCCACTTTACAAACAAACAAACCTAATTGGAATGACAACCCTGGGTCCGCGTCATTGCGGACATCAACAGGAGAAACTTTACCAGGTTAAATGTCTGTAGAATATTTTGTCCCGACAGGGATGGTATTTGGTATTTGGCACTTTATAGTCATATAGGCGTCTCTGTGAAATTCGGGTTGCTCACACCAGGAGCAGCGCGTCGCAGCCAGAGGCGCGCCACCCTTTTGGGGGGGGCATGCGATTTTTGTGTGACTGATGAGGAAGGAAGGGGGGAGGGGGGGTGGTGGTGGTTAAATTTTGACCAAATGACAACTTTTTCGCTGCCACTGGGTTTAACGTGTGCTAAGTACATGGGCACACGGGACCTCGGTTTATCGTCTCATCCGAAAGACTCCATGTTCAGACCATAAGGCCAAGTGCAGAGTGAGAAAGAAAAAAAAATCCCCTGTACCCAGGTTCGAAACTCGGGTTTACTTGTGCACGAGGCGAACGCGTTACCTCTGTGCCACTCTACACAAGGGGGGTGGGGGATGACACTAGTTTTAATATGAATATATCCTATGACCTGGATTTCGGGACATGACATCAGTGCGGCAGCAGTCAATACAACATGACTGTAGATCAGTGGTTGTTACGTCCCCATAAAGACAGACTCTAAACCAGGGCCTGTATTCACGTTTGAGATAGCATGAGACTTAGCATGATGCTAACTTAGAAGCTCTTCCAAAAGTCCTATTAAATCCTATAGGGACATTGGAAGAGCTTCTAAGTTAGCAATAATGCTAAGTCTCATGCTATCTCAACGTGAATACAGGCCCTGTTTTCGCAAACAACGAAAAAAGGGGGGCAAAATAACGACCGCGTCAACCAAACCCCCGTGTTTAGTGTCTAGTATATCGTAAACACCGTGTCAGTTGGAGAACTGTTGCTGAGGCCCTATGTTCCACAAGGTCCTGTAGCCAGGAGTACGAATAGACGATTTTCGGAGAGAAAAAAAAAAAAAAAACTAGGGGAAAGCATTTCGTGAAAATTAGAGTTGTTTACCTCCATTACTCGGTCAAATACCATGGCAACAATGCAAAATGGCGTCAAAGCTTGAAACCGCAGGATACGAGTCAGCGACTTGCAAACATTTTTTTAAAGAAAAATTAGGGGTGGCCAGTGGCCACAAACTGATAAAACTTGCAAAATGTGACGTAAAAATATAAAATACACAGGAGTCGATAGGCTACGAGAGCTGATAGTAAAGTGACTTCCCCTGTTTGGCCGATTGAATTAGGCAAGATCACTCCTCACACCATGACATTACTCCCCTTAATTATTCCTATTAGGACAGTCGAGACGGGGATTAGTATGTAAATTAGACTAAACTCCCCCAAAACGATTGCCTGTTTAGCCTAATTTACATACGGAAATCCCCGTTTTGAATGTCTAATATGCACTCAATATGACTACAGAGTTTAAGGGAATAAGTCAAATAAGAAAGTATATTGTAAACTGTTCGTTTTAATTCTGACGATCATAGCAAAACGTGAACATCTCTCTGTCTCTGTCTCTGTCTCTCTCACCTCACTCTCTCACTCTCACAACTCTCACTCTCTCTCTCTCTCTCTCTCTCTCTCTTCTCTCCTCTCTCTCACTCTTTCCCCTTCTCTGTCTGTCTCTATCTCTTTCTGTCTCTACTGTCTCTCTCTCTTTCGCCCTTTTTGTCGTTTATAGTATTAGTTACATGTTTCATGCGTTTAGAACCAAGGACAGAATGGAAGAACTAGATTGTGAACAATGTATCACGCACGACCCCTCTTTCTTTAGTCTACCATCCCCCCCCCCCCCCCCCCTCTTTTCTTTTCTCTGGCTGCCACTTTAATTACCATTCAACATCAAACAGACGCCGATTAAGGCATTTATATCTTTGAAGCCCGATCTCCCTTCCCATCACGAGAAAGTGACATCCACAGTCGGGCTCCCTTTGAAGACGATTTTCCTTTCCCGATCCAGGAATGTCGGCACGTGATAATGATGTAACCGGCGCGTGATTGTTCTGTACTACTATGCATAATACTAGCATCATCTTGTGACTTGTCGACTGCTATAAACCAATGACAGGCTCTCATTTGTTTGAAATTGGAGGGGAAAATTTGAGTAGTGAGGAAAGTTAGCCTACACATTCTCTCTCACAATACCTCCAAAACCTGGCGAGACAACATTGCAGAATCAACCTCTCTCCCAGCCAGTCCTAATAGCCCAACTAGTGAGTATTATTGATGGCTGGTGATTGAGATTTGTTTTTTGTTTGATCCTATTTTTGATCTAGATCCTATGTTCAATGATGAATAAGGAGTAGATAGATATGTTATAGAAAAGAAGTGGTAAACATTCTATTCTATTTATGTGCACTGATTATTTGTGTGTGTGTGTGTTTTTGACTTGAACACTTTTGGTACCAGAACCGGAGTTTATGCCTACTAACCCTTTTGTATATTTTTAGTAGGAAGCCTGTGGGTTGCAATCTTGCACTTTATGATACCATTCCTTTCCAGGTGTTGGATGGAGAGTGATGTTGGCTTGATCATAGACTTTGATCTATCCGGGTACTGAATAATATTAGTTGATTCATGTACACCTTTTATGTTTTACTGATCTCAGTTTGTTAACTGAAATTCAGATTATGTGTTCTTAGTGCTATTGTACAAGGGCAGCCTTCTAGCCGGTTGGGATCCACTAATTCCCTGCCGACTGAAGCCCCTTGTCTCTAAGCCATAGAGATCTACATCCACCTTCTCCTGTGATTATCAGCAGGGCATCATGGTCAGGAAGATCATCCCTGACTCACAAGCACCAAGATGGGAATGCCGCCAAGACGCCCCGCACCCAGAATCCGCGAGGAGACCACGCCTGAACCGTGCCATCCCGCGATGCCGTAACCGGAACGACTGGGAGCTACTCTCACCTGACGAGCAAGCCCAGCCAACCCAGCACTCGCCGATCCCTACGGAGGAACTTCAGCACAGCCATGAGCTAAGTCACTACGACAGTGCCAAAGAACACTAACTGGAAACCAGGACACTATTAGTGACCCTTCTCGCTTGGGGCTAACCTTCTAGAAAGACAAAAGTCTTGTAAATCCTTTCGGATTTCATTGTTTTTCATTCATATTTTGTTTTGGCGCCATTGAGCTGCTTTATTATTATTGTTGCATAATCTTATGCAGATTTTGTGAGTAAATAAAATACAAGTGTCAAATAATTCTGAACCCTTTGGTCAGACTGATGAGAGTGGAAGTCTTGTAATTTCATGTAAAACCCTACTTCTCTCTGTCTGCCATTTAGAGCAAATCAACCACTTGTATTTCTTACAACCATACGAAAACCCGGCGGAGTTATAAGGCCCGTTTCGTGTTTCAGACCTCACACACCCACAGACACACCACACACACACACACACACACACACACACACACACACACTCTCCACACAGACACACACACAAACACACACACTCCACACACACACACACACGGGACACTTGCCAAATTACTATATGATTAGATGAAAAGGGGCCCGGAAAGTTGCTCACCTCCCATACCCTAGAGAATTGGGCTAAAGGCAAATTTTCTACTTGAAAATTTAACACACTAAAAGTCTTCCCTAGAGACTTAGCCTTTTAACCCATTACCTCGTCACACTGCCCAGCCTAAATTCTTATCCTTGCTAAAATAAAGTATTTGAAGTTTGAAGTGCTTGAAGTCTCTCTCTCTGCTGTCTGACTGACTGTCTGTGTATTTGAAGTTTGAAGTTTGAAGTCTCTCTCTCTCTGTCTGACTGACTGTCGTCTGTCTGTCTGTCTGTCTGTCTGTCTGTCTGCCTCTCTCTCTCTCTCTCTCTCTCTCTCTCTCTCTCTCTCTCTCTCTCTCTCTCTCTCTCCTCTCTCTGTCTCTGTCTGTCTGTTTCCCATCTCTTTCTGTCTCTCTGTCTCCCTCCTTTGCCCTTTGTGTCGTTCATAGTATTAGTCACATGTTGCATGCTTAGAATAAAGGACAGAATGCAAGACTAGGCCCAGCCTAAATTCTTATTCGTGCAAAATATAGTATTTGAAGTTTGAAGTCTTCTCGTCTCTGTCTCTATCTCTGTCTCTGTCTCTCTCACCCTTCTCTCTCTGCTCTCTCTCCCCCCCCCCCCCTCTCTCCGCCCCCCCCCCTCTCTCCTCCACCCCCCCGCCAGCTCGAATGCTCTCACCGTAAAGTTCAATAGGTCTGGCGATAGTATCACCCGATCCAAGGCGTTTACGGAACCATGAATTATTGGGCAACTGGGAGGCGTTGGCAACTAGTACCCTTTGACTGAATGCCCCAGCGAGATCAATACAATAATGATGTCAAAGGGTGTGAAGGGGCAAGTGTCAAATGGCAATATACATTATAAAACAAGACGACGCTTCGACTCTGGGGGAAATAATAATATAGATGTGCTGAAAAAGTAAGGAAGATGAAGACGCACTCAGACACAAGGAAACACATACAATACACAGAGATAAGAGAGAGAGAGAGCACGAGAGAGAGAGAGAGAGATTAGACTGATCTTAACTCGTGAAGTCAAACCATATAAAGATAGAGCCAGGAGACCGATGAGATCGCGATTCGAGAGAGAGAGAGACAGTGCAGAGACAGAGAGAGAGACAAACTGGAGTACTTTGAGAGCCCACCTTGCAGCTATCTCTGTCCGTCATGTCTGTCAGATCTATAGACATCGAGAATGATTACTTCTGACTGATCTCTATAATCTCATGCTCAACTCTCGATCTCTCTCTCTCGCTATACTCTGAAGTCTTAATCTCTAGAAACTTAGCTCTATATCTTCTCTATACTCTAACACTCACTGTCTCCCGCTCTATGATCGAGACGTTCCAAAGATAAGGCGACCTGATAAACCCTTGAGGAGGGAATAACAACTAAGAGCTACTACTAATATATAATTCCGTCATATTAGGATTGCTATCCAGAAGATGTTAATCCCACAGAGTTTTCTAAATCGAAACATCAGGCATAGAGAGCCTTCATCTTTTTTTTCTTTACACGCCTTTACTACACAGTAAACAAAGTCCGACATCTCTCTTTCTGAACCTTTCATAATTTTGTTCTTTGCCAGGATTGCCTTTAAGAATGACAATGGTTTCTACACATTGGCTCTCTGACCTCTCATCTTTTTGACAATCAATGACCTCACCTCATACTATCCAGTGAGAGGTCTCTCACTCTCCTTGACCATCTACTCTCAACACTCTTCAAGTGTATGCCTATACATCAGCACAGTGACAGATACTGAAACTTCACCCAGCACCTTCGTCCTGTGTCCACACTACCACACCACTAAATACCACATACACTTGCGCTCACGGTGGGGGGCGGGGGGGATCTTGGAACGTGAGTGACATACACACAACACACACACTTAGCACACACATTGGCTCTTGACACTTCACACTTTGACACTTTGACATGCACTAAAGTGCGCAGTGACACGCACACGCACGTGCGACGAGCACGCATAACTTCCATCACCTACCGAGCATTCTCCAAACGGCTTTGTAGATTTTTTGCCCCTCCCCCCCAAAAAAAAAAGCAAAGAAAAAAGAAAAAAAAAAGCAAGCCGAAAAGTATCTTTGGAAGTAGAGAAGAAAAACAACAACCCAGTAACAAAAAGCAAGCAGCAAAGTTAAAACAAACACAACAACGACAAAAACAACAACACAAGCTGTGAAAACTACAAACTGCAAAAAAGACACCAAGGGACCACAACATGTCCGAGCCTCCATACTTTTTGGGGGGGTGACGTTACTAACAGTAAACGTCCATTAGTTGGCGCATAAGGATCAACATGATCCAAATCCCCCATGTTTATCTCCATGCCCCCCACCCACCGACAAAATTTGAAGCCCCTGTTCCCTAAGTCCTTTGTTTTAAACCTGCACCCACCCCACCCCCCTCCTCCGTTTCCACAAACTCGTCGTACGCAACCCCCCACGGGAAACCCACCCCGTTTTGAAAGGAAGTAAGCTAGACACGATCAACCAACGGTGCAGTGTCTACCAAGCATCAAATACCAGGATTTTGAGCTGTGTTTGTCACCCCTCCATGGGGATACCGGGGGTGGGTGGTCATCAATACACCATCGTTCCCCCCACCACCTTCTGGAAGTTAAGTGCTCGTTGTTAACAGCCTCTAATCTATCTCTCTCTCCAATCTTTGACTCTTGCCTTTTCCCTTTACAATACTGTCATCTATTATCTGGTCGTCGACTCCAAGGGGGACCACAAAAATGTGCGGAACCCACCATCTTACTGTTGTTGGTTGTTTGTTGTTGTTACTAAACAGTAAAGTCCATTAGTTGGCAATAAAAGATACCTCAACACGTTCCAAATCCAAGTTGGTTTATCTCCATGCACCCCACCACCCCACACCCCCCCACTCCCTTCCCTACGTCCTTTGCTTTAAAGACACATGGGAGAGAAACGAGATTTTTAGTTGCATTATGAACAGGGGAAGGGATTGTAAACTGAACAACTCAGATTATACGAGATATACAACACCATCGGTCCCCAGATTATCAGATATCGATCATCAAAGTGGATCTTTTGCACCTGTAGTTTCGGATCTGACGAACGACAACCACACGAAAAACAGCGATAGTTTGCGCCCCTTTCTGGTGATGTTCAAGGCATGATCACGAATGAGCTTACAACACATTTTCGTCTGCTCTGTCTGCTTGGTAGACTAGCTATAGGGCTAGTCCAGCTAGTTAGGCCTAATACACGGCAGCTAAACCGTTTGAGTTGGGCACATGCACAAACATACTGAAGTTTGAAGAAAAAGCAAAAAGACACAGATTTTGTTACCTAAGCCAACTATTGTGGCAGTCAATGCATTGAAAAGACACGTTATCAGATGTTGAAAAATCATCCTACTTACTGTTCCATGAAACAGGTTTTGCCCAACAATGATCACACTCTGTAACCTTTGTGCTACAGCTGTTCCTCGGTTCGTTGCAAAATAAAGAGAGAACAGAAAGTCCATTGCATTTCTCACACTCTTTATCTCTCATTAATGTCACCATATGTTCCCCTCCACACACCCCCACCACCCCTCTTTCACTCAACTCTCCATCCCATCTCTGACACATCTCACTCTCCCCCGGCTCCCCTCTCACCACTCTCACGCATCTCTCTCTCTCGATCTCTCTCTGCTCTCTCTATCATCCATCCTCGCTCTCCTCTCTCTCTCTCTCCTCTCTCTCTCCTCTCTCTCTCTCTCTCTCCCTCTCTCTCTCCTCTTCCCCTCTCTCTTTCTCTGTATCGTGGCGTGTGTGTGTGCGGCGTGTGTGTCTGTCTGTGGTGCACACAGGAAATAATTTTGCTGATGGAGGTGTCATCCAAAATACATTCAATTGAAAATAAACAAAGCAGTTATGAATCATTAAAACTAGCCCGCAAACACCGCCGAGTACACCGGTAACACCTAGTAACAGTAACGCCTAGTAACGGTAACGCAAAGTACTGGTAACGCTGAGTACAGCAAAATTTTTGAAGCGATTTCGGTTAAGAAAAGGCGGAGTTATAAGGTCCCGTTTCCCGTTGGCGCTGCTCTGAGAATGACGCCACCATCCCTCCTCCCAAAAACTGCTCAAGATACTCTTCATAATTTGCTGTCAGGGAGCGCTTTGGGCCCCATCCACAGCAAGCCTGACAGCAAATTTGAAGCGATTCGGCTAAGAAACGGCGGAGTTACAAGGCCCCGTTTCCTGTTGGCCGCTGCTCCTGAGAAGCGATTCGGTCTAAAACGAAAAACGGCGGAGTTATAAGGCCCGCTTTGTGTTTGAGACAGACAGACAGACAGACAGACAGACACTTGCCTTTTTATGATATGAGATTACTTTTGTCTCTCTCCCTCCTTCCATCTTCTTCACGCATCCCCTTCTACTACCCCACGCACCCCCCCTCATGTTAGTTGGAAGACAATAGCGGGAGAATAGCGTGATGTTAGTACATCACTAAAGTAATCCTCGCTAAAGTCATCTCCACTGGTGCCACCCTTTTCTGCGCCACTGGCGGGCAGTCGTTTCTGTGTATAGTGTTGAAGTTAACGTCTGTTTGGCATCGGCGCAAATGTAATTTGGCTCATATTGCGTGCGTGTCTGAACGGATGCTGTTGAAAGTTTGCACCAAGATAGTCACTATCCCTGGTCATGCACGTTCCAAATCTCGAGTCAATGTCCTGTTCTGGTTACGCCGCGGTTTGTGAAATGGTTAAGCGGATGTATATATTGCTTACGCGTTTCTTAATCGATTCGCTTCCGGTTTGGCACACGGATAGTCCCCCATCGTCCCCAGTCATCTACCTTCGAAGTTCGAAGGCAATCTGTACAGCAGCAATGCCGGAGATACGGGCGCCGAGATGCCGGTGGATACGTGTTTCGCGCATTTGCCAAACCGCGCAAATGACACGGCCACCTCGGTTGCCGTTGCCATCACCCCCGTTAGGGCTCATAGCAAATTTGAAGCGATTCGGTCGCAAAAACGGCGGAGTTATAAGGCCTGTTTTGTTTTTTTTTTCTGTTTCACAACACACACACACACACACACACACTGGACACACCCACAACACAGACAGACTTTGCTTTTTTTATTATATGATGACATGAAAACATAGTAGAGAATGCATGAAACAATGGTAAGCAGTTAATACATTTTCAATGTTATTCATACTATAACTAGCAAAAGTTTTCAAAAACTGATTTGTAAAATGGCAATAAAAGAAATGAAAAATTAACTATATACTGTACAAGTAGGGTAATTAGCAACAAACTTCATCTGATTCATTCATTTCAGCTGCTTTTAAAATGTATTACAGTTTGTTGAACAGGAATTTAACTCCACTGCAGTGAGCACAATGTGTGCCTGCATTTATGTATGATACTTGATAATGATAGTGACAAATATTTATGCAGGCCTACAAAACAAACGTGTTACTGGTTTGTGTAAAATGGTATTCAGGCCCAATTCAAGGTTATACTGCAATTAATTTCCATTCAACTGTTAATAACAATATGTAACTCTGTACTCTACTGTATTTTAGGAGAGAGGGGTTGGTGGTGGTAATGTGGTGAGAGAGAGAGAGAGAAGAGAGAGAGACGATGGAAGAGATGAGAGAGAGACGAGAGAGAGACGAGAAGAGAGAGAGAGAGGGAGGGAGGGAGATAGAGACAGAGTGTGTTTATTAGATTGAGGTGGTTATTAACCCCCCTTTCAACAGTCAGGGTCAAAAAGACATTCCATTTCAACCCATCAACAAAACAACAGTCAATTCCATTATCATCAACAAACGCACAACAGTTCAACGACACATCGTTTCATCAATCATTCCACACCGCCATGTAACATTTTTGCAAACAGCACCCACAATGAATTGTAACACAAACCAAACCAACACCCATGTAGTCCTAAAAGGCCATCAAATCAGGGTCCCTGTGTGATCCAAAGACCCTATTCTCTTAATTTTGGGAAGCTAAGGATAGGCCTTACTTTATGCATTTCACAGAAGAATCCCCAATATTACAGACAGATTTGTTTTTTCTCTACCCAGGTAAGTTTAGTGGAAAATCTTTTGCTGAAAAATTAAAAATGGCTGGCGGCGAAAAAGGGTTAAAAAGATAATGCTTTCCCAAAGGCCGAAGTCGAACTAAAACAGCATAGAATAAAAAGCATACAAAGTCCTACCAAAGACTGTACAGGGGAAGATAAACATCCGGTCTCTTTTCCCTATATGAGTAGTGAGGACAGAAACACTGGTTATGTCCCTTTGAAACATGACACATTTTACACGTCGATAGGCCAGTTGAATTCTCTTTCTCGTCCCTCCGTTCAGTTCAGGTCAGTCCGAGTTTTTTGGATAATAAAGAGCCTCCACTGTGAATTAGTGTGCGTACACGTCCGCCACTAACGATTGAACAAACATTACGAACTATTACATTCTGGCTTCTGAAGTGGCTCCGCTACAAAACTTTTAAAGTTAACTCCAGGGCACAGAAATCCTTCATCCCCAGATCCATCCACCTCCTAAACTCATGATCCTTTTAGGTTTAAATGTGTGTTCATCGTGTTGAAAAAAACTATGCATGCTTATCCTTAGACGTGTATGTATCCACATAATTATAATGTGAAAAAAAAAAAAAAAATTCTTTAGTGTTTAGTGTGTAACTTATGTTTTTGACTAACTTTTGCTCCACCACACATATTCATGCAATGGCTTGCTAAAGTCGATGGGAGGTCTTTGTTATTCTGGGCGCAACACTGAACAAAATTTCTCCTTAAGGAGATAATAAAAGTGAATTGTGATTGCTTTGATTTGAACTTCTCATCAGCCCGGGTCGCGCCGAGCTTTTTAAGTAATCCATCTTGTCCCTTTTAGAATATCTTTGGTCCTACCCTCTTGAACTGGACAATCTATTCACATAAAAAAGTGCAGGTAAGAAACAGTCAGTATAACTGCATGCTGTATACGATTAACCAGAGTGGAGGCATTATTATTTAAACCACTTTCAAACAACCGCCAACAGAAGGGAATGTCGCATTTTAGCACCCACAGTGATTTAACACCTATGCCAATAAAAGGCAATCAATTTTGGGTTGGGGCGTATTATAGTAATCCCAAGCCCAAGAACACCCTAATTGTCTTAGTTTTGGGAAGAGAGAGACGAGGAGGAGAGGAGATGGAAGAATGGATGAGAGGAGAGAGAGAGAGGACGTAGAGAGAGAAGAGAAGAGAGAGAGGAGAGAGAGTAGAGGGAAATCAAGCGAAAAACGAGAAACGAAATTTTAATTTAAGAGACCAGGGAAACGACACGAATAAGCAAGTTACAAACATGCATTTTTTTTTTTTTATTTTTTCCTTTTTTTTTTTTTTTTTTTTAGTTTTTTCCTTTTTTTTCTTTTTTCCTTTTTTTTTTTTTTTTTTTTTTCCTATCCAACCAGTGCCGTTTTTATTTCCACCCAACCGAAGATACATGCAAGCTTTTTTCCAACCCAAATTGCTTCTTTTCTTTCCTCCAGACCCAGAGAGAGAGAGCCCTGGGAGAGAGAGAGAGAGAGAGAGAGACAAGAGGAGAGAGAGAGGAGAGAGAGAGAGATGGATGAGAGAAAGAGAGATGGAGGAGAGAGAGAGAGAGAGAGAGAGAAGGAGAGAAGGAGAGAGGAGAGAGAGAGAGAGAGAGAGATGAGAGAGAGAATAGAGATTTTTACGCCTTCTGGCCAAAGGGCCATTTGGGGCATTTGAAATTATAAAGGATCCTGGAAAAAAGAAAGATAGTTTTTAATTGTAAAGGTTTCATAATAAATAAAAACAATTAAAGTTGAAAAATTTTAATTTTGGTAGAAACTATTATTGAAGTAACTTTTAAGGGGACAACATTGAGGTTTTGTTTTGTGTTTTTGTTTTTTTTTTTTTATTGTCAAAAATCTAACTTTAAATATTTACGGGGTGATAAAAATATTTATTAATTTATTTAAAAGATCTTTAGCAGTTTTCTTTTTACATGTCTGGCAGCAGGCGGCAGAGGAATTCTATGATTAAACAGGCCTAAAAGTCGCAATAGGTTTTGTGGCACGCGAACACAAGATAGTTTGTGGCAATACGGCGGGTGTCTATTTTTTTTGTTTTTTTTTTTATTTATAAAAAAAAATTTTTTTTTTTTTATTTATATATTTTTTTTTTTTTATATTATTTTTTTTTACCATCTCCTTACTCTCCACTCTAACTACTTACTACTACTTCACTGACTAACCAACTTCCACTCCGTTTATCTCCATAAAAGTATTTTTTAACCACTGACACTCACTTTAATAATACCTCATTCCAACCAGCTTCCAGAAGTGTAGCATCGATTTGAAGTTAAAAAATTTAATTAAACCTCCCCCCCTAGATTTTTCAATTACAGATTTACAAATCTGTAAAAACAAACCAAATGTTTCGTCATCTCTGCTGTCACGTGAGTTATAGGTTTCTGTGGCTTCTGCCAAAAAACCATTTTTTCCGATTTCGTACACTTTTTATATAGTTTTGGGAACTAAGGATAAAACTTTTTATCCTACTTATACTCATCGAAAGAATCCCGAATACTGCAAATGGTTTTCGTTCGTGTCTGTTGTATTAAATTTAACGGACATATTTGGCCGAATTGTGGCTGGCGGTGAACGCTTTCAAACAATGACATCATTTATAGTGAATGGATCTTGCAAAGGGACAATGTAATTAATTTCGAAGACGGTGTAAAATTCGCATGGGCGGATTTGAAGCCCACGGACAATTTTGTCATGAAATGAAGCGACAATTTCTGGAACGATACAGACACATTAGCGACAGTAAGTCGAACCGACCGACCGACAGTGAGCGCATAGGTTTGTGACTTGTGCCACAAACAACCCAAGGGGGGCTATGAATTTATACTACAGTTCTGTCAAATTTTGTTTTGAGACGAACGTTAAGAGATCGACAAACCTTATTATCTCATGAAATTCAGCAGATTTTCAGTCAATAATATTCCCCCCTGAGACGAATCCTCCACCCCATCGCTCTCTCAAGATACCTCTCTCTGAATTGTACGATACGGGCAAAATACATCATGTTCTCTAGCACCCAGATTTATGTAATTTGGCCTTTGGCTGAGATAAGTGGCTGGGCTTCTGACCCGCGCCCCGCTTTTAAAACAATCTTCCCGTAGCTTCGTATCATGTGCAAATGATCCTGCAAAGGACTTATTTCATGAAACAGTAGGGGTGGGACGGGGTAAAAAGCCCATGGCGCTGTAAGAAGCCCACCCCCGCGCCCAATTCATCCTCATGATGATGAAAGGCGATATTTACCAACTGTCACATTTTGCCTTCAATGAGACGAGTTCGATATAAAAATGACTAGCATTAGTCTCATGGCAATGGATTTTGGACTGAATATTGATGCTTCATGTGTACATGAGATAATATCGAGTAATGGGCTTCTTACCCGAGTGTGATGTTGAAGAATATTTGTGCAAGCCCCGTCTTCCCTAGCATATGAATATTATTTTATAGCGCTCAACATGAGTGTGCATTTTAGACACCGCAGTGTTTTTGGCTCAAACAGCACGTGCACGTGTGCGTGTGCGTGTGCGTGTGCGTGCATGTATATATGTTATATATGTGTGTGGTGTATATGTGCATATCTATTTATAGTATATAGTGTTTATATATAGTATATAATAGTATATATATATGTGTGGGGGGGGGGGTATGTGTGTTGTGTGTGTGTGTTGTGTGTTTGTGTGTGTGTGTGTGGTGTGTGAAGTCAGTCCAAGTCAAGAATGATCAAGAGACGTTCTGATGAAAACACAGCTGGGTCAGCGTTATTGTCTTCTTTTAAAATCAAAAAAATAAAAAAAATGACATCAAAAAAATGATCATTGGTGCACACGCACTGACACCTAAATTACGGAAACAACACAGATACACACGACACAGACACACAGTACGACAACCAGGCACCACACGACCAAACACACACACCATCACACACACACGCACATACAGTCACAGACCATACAGTACACTACAAAACACATACACATAGACACCCACCGACCCAGACACACGACACAGCATAACAGACCAAATTATAACATGATTCACACATTTTTCAACCCAACACAAACACACAACAGTACCTACAGCTCATACAACACATCACACACACAACTACACAGACACACCTACAACACCTACCACCACACAGATACTTACACATGTACATACGAACACACACTAAACGTAGAACACAAGCGAGACACACATACATACAAGCTATACACGACAACATTCGCACACTACATACAACCACACACACAAACACACATCACACAGGGGGGGGTGACAGCACACACACACACACATACATACACACACACATGTACACACACACACCACACACACACACAGAAACACCACAGCACACACACACCACACACAATCATACACACACACACACCACTACACACAATTATCACAGACACAGACACTCCACACACATACAAACACATACACACACAAACCCCACAGTCAACACACCACACACACACACACACACACTACAACACACACACACACAATACACACACATACACACACACACACGCATGCATGTGCGCACACACACACACACACCACATACCACACCACACACAACACATACGCACACCACCCACAACCACGTACCCCACACAGTTCTATGGACATACTAACAACACGAACATACACACACACACACCAGACACACACCACAAACAATAAATATCGTAATCATTTTACATTTCTAATCTTTCTTGTTGTGGATTTTCTCTTTTTTTTTTTTTTTTTTTTTTTTTTTTCACACACACACACACAAGAAAGAGCGTTTTATTAGTTTTTTGTTTTTTTTTTATTTTTTTTTTTTTTTTTTTTTTTTTTTATTTTTTTTTTTCCCTCTCTTCTTTCTGCCAGGACCTATTTAAAGGCATAGATCGTTATTACATCTGGCGTCTCTGAAAGGGCAGAAATAGTCAGGCAATTTCCCTAATGCCTTTCGATCTTCATTGGAAAATCCAATTTATGCCACGAAAGAAAGCAAATAAAAGGAGAAAGGAAATAAGACAAGAGAGAGGAGAGGGGGGGGAGAGAGAGAGAGAGAGAGAGAGAGAGAGAGAGGAGTAAAAGAGAGAGAGAGAAGAGAGGTGGGAAAGAGAGAGAGAGAGAGGGGGGGAGAGAGAGAGAGAGAGAGAGAGAGAGGAAGAGAGAGATAAGAGAGGGGAGTAGAGAGAAAGAGAGGGGAGGAGAAGAGAGAGAGAAAGAGGAGAAGGAGAGAGAGAGGTAGAGAGAGAGATAGAGGGAGAGAGTGAGAGAGAGGGGGAGAGAGAGAGAGGGAGGGAAAGAGAGTCTGAAGGGGGGAGAGAGAGAGAGAGAGAGGAGAGACTTTTATTTTACAAGAGGAGAGAGAGAGAGGGAAGAGGGAGAGAGAGGAGAGAAGAAGAAGAGAGAGAGAGGGAGAGAGGAGAGAGACTCAGACTCAGACACTTTATTTTTCCAGAGAGAGAGAGAGAGAGAGAGAGAGAGAGAGAGAGAAGAGAGAAAGAGAGAGAGAGAGAAGAGAGAGAGATGGGAGAAAGAGATGAACAAAACAAGAACAACGTATTGAATGACCGCATCTGCCCATTAAAAAGGGAAGAGTGTGAGGGGTAAAATTGTTAAATCAAACCCCCAAAGGGGGAAATCAATAACCAAGATTTAAGCAAGTATTATATATCCTCCTACATAATTACACAAACCTCGCTATCTCCATATCTAGCCTGAGAGAGAGAGAGAGAGTAGATAGATAGAGAGAGAGAGAGAGAGAAGAGCGAGCGAGAGGAGAGAGAGAGGATAGAGAGAGAGAAGAGTGGGACGAGAGAGAGACGTGGGGAGAGAAGGGGGAGAAAAGTTGGGGGGAAGGGAGGGGGAGGAGCGAGTAGAAGAGAGATAGGTGGTGGATAGAGAGTTAGAGCGTAGAGCGAGAGATAGAGTTGGGGGAGAGAGAGCGAAGAGAGAGAGAGCGAGAGAGAGAGAGAAGAGAAGAGAGAAGAGGAGACTCAGGCTTCAGGCTTCAGATGCTTAATGTACTTGACCATTGCACATGGCCTGTACAACGACCTCACTATTGCAAAAACACAGCACACGACAAACGAAAATAACAGACACAACAAGAACGAACAAAATAAACACACATACACTAACGCTCAACAAATTTCTTTTTCTAAGGCATCGTATGTGAAGTTTTAATATTTTGTAGAATTTGCGTGCAGCCTATAGGTACCGGACATACACTCTAGATAGCTTATCTATTTCTATAAGGTGGTTGCGCAAGGCAGGAGCAAGTACTACACTACCCGCTAAGTCAAAGACAAATATTAAAGAAAACCCGAAAAACAACAAGTGCAACGCCGAGCGCTGCAAAGTCCCTCGCAGCTCGCCGAGACTACTGCCGAGAATCGGATGGTCGGTTACACATACATAAAACCATCAAACAGCACGTAACTACATAAAAACGCATCAAACAGCAGTAACTGATCGTTTTTTTGTTATATTATAGCTAGCCTTGGGGTTCGGACCCGTGATTGAGCGCGCGCAAATCATGCGCACACGAGCGCACAGAAAAATCTACAACTGTGTTATAGACCATTCATCAAGAAGTTTTGAAAAAAACTGCATTCAATACATGCAAAACGTCGCGAGAATTAGCGATTATGTGGTTTCGGTTTGAACCCGTAACGGGCGCGCTGACCTTAATGTCAAACTAATACATCAGTGATTGCTTGCATCTTGCAACTGTATACCAAATTTGATGATGATAGACGAATTTTTTTTGAGAAAACGACGAATAGTTGGACGGACGGAGGCACGCCGGACGGACGGACCCGGACGACGACGGAACACACAAAAACCATGCATCCCCGAGGCCTTCTGCTCGGGGACTAATAACAACTCCAGCATACTATGCGAACATACACACTATGAAATAATTGATTACACGCTACGGTTTCAAATATTACTGAATTTAATAACTCACACACACTCACACCACACACAACAGACGCAACGCAGACGCAGACGCAGTCAGCTCACACACACACACCACACACACACACACACACACACACACACGACACACACACACACACACATAAACACACACACACCACACACACATTTTCACGTTCTATAAATTAAAAAACACACATATTCATTGCACACAGACTACACGACCACTCACGCGCCGCGCACACACTGGACACGCACCACACATATACCACACTAAACCGCGCGGCGCGCGCAGCCGCGCACACGCATATACATACACACACATACACGCACTTACGAACACTCACGCACGGGCACACACCAGCCACACCACGGAGGCATTATAACACGTGACATGCATTAAAACATGCACACATACTACAGCTGTGCATGGATTCTTGCATATGTGGAAATAAACAGAAGCAGTTAACGAGTATAATACGCACCAGCACAACGCATAAAACGCACCGCACGCCGCACCACACACACACACACACACACCACACACACACACACACACACAAACAGGCAGTACACACACACAGCACATACACACACTCACTCATGCAGCGCACACAAACACGCATTGATCTTTCCTGTCCATCACATGCAACACATACAAACAAACGTGCATACAACACACACCACACCCACGCACGGCACGCACACGACAACAAACAATCGGGCACACCACACACCACCACGGTTCACGCACTCACACATACATTCTCCACACACACACACACCACACACACACACACACACACACACACGCCGCGCGCGCCCGCGCGCCACTACACACCACCACACACACGACACACACACACACAACCAAACAATACGCGATACTACCACCCACACACACACCACACCACACACACACACACACACGACACTCACGCACGCACACGCATCACAACACCCACGCACGCACCGCACTACGCACAAAGCCGACCCACACACACACACACAACACACAACACACACACACACACACAAACAAACAAACAAACAATTAAACTCGATACAAAAGAGCAGAAAGAAATAAATCAGACTGACTGACCCAAGCAAACAAAGAAGGCGTCAAGAGCAGGACAGGCAAAGATTAATTAAATATCCGGTTGTCTGTTCTCTCTGGGTGGAAAGAGAGAGAGAGAGATGAGATAGAGATGAAGAGAGAGAGAGAGAGAGAGAGAGAGAAAGAGAGGAGAGAGGAAGGAGGGTTGTGGTGGGGGTCATCTTTTCAGGCTGTCTTGATTGCTTTTTCATCAGAAAACGAAGTCTACGTCCGTCTGTCTGGTCTGTCGTCCTGTCTGTCCTCTGTCTGTCTGTCTTTCTGTCAGTCACTGCCTCACTTTGTATTTCATTATCTGTCGCTGACTCTTTCTCTCTCTCTCTATATCTCTCTCTCTCTCATTCTCTCTCTCTCTCTCTCGTCTCTCTCTCTCTCATCATCTCTCTCTCTCTCTCAGTCCTCTCTCACTATTTCATCTCTGCTCTGTCTCTGTTGTCTCCCTTTTTCTGTCCCTGTCCTCTGTCTGTCTTTCTGTCGTACTGTCTTCTGTCTGTCTGTCTCTCTCTCGTCTCTCTCTCTCTCGTCTCTCTCTCCTCTCTCTCCTCCTCCTCTCTCTCTCTCTCTCTCTTCTCTCTCTCTCTCTCTGTAGGTCTCATGCATGCACTCTTTGCGTGTTTCGCATTCATATACTATTTGTATGAGAGGAGAAAAAAAGAGAGAGAGAGAGAGAGAGAGAGAGAGAGAGATGAGAGACACACACGAGAGGACAGAGACCCAGACACAGACAGAGAGAGACAGAGGTAGTCTGGTTAAGGGTGAGAGGGAAAGGGAAATAAAACACCACAATAAATTGATGAAAATATACACCGCACACACATACCAACACCCAAACACAACAACACATCACACAGCAGACAGCCCAGCGCGCACTCCACGCACTTAACTCAACACGCGCCACGCACAACACTAATCAAGAAGAATGGAATAGAATTTGTGCAGACAGCAAGAACCAGTGAAGATTAATAGTTATTATTGCATTAAGCGCTTTTTAATGTTTAAAAAACCCGTTTATTCCCATCCTATTTAATAGGAGATTAACTTGATATTGACAAAAGAGAGAAAGATAGTGAGGGTGTGAGTGAATGGAGACATAGAGAGAGAAGAGAGGGGAGAGAGAGAGTAGAGGAGGGAGAGGAGAGTAGAGTGCAGTGAGACAGACAGATAATAGACAGACACGGCAGACAGACAGGTTATAGTTGAGGTAACATGCTTGTCAGGAGATCAAGACACTATGTTGAAGGGTGTGTGTGAGTGTGGTGTGTGGGGAGGGGGGGGGGGCTCGTGTTGTCCGTTCCGTAATGTTACATATTTGTGTGTGAATGTGTGTGTGTGTGTGTGTGTGGAGAGCCGCGTGTGTGCGTGCGTGTGCGTGCGTGTATGTGTAGCATGCGTATTTATGTGTATGTATGTATATGTATGTAGTCCGTGCGTGCGTGCTTGCAATCTGCTGTGTGCGCGTGCATGTGGGCATGCGTATGTATATGTTTTTGGAGTGTATGTGCGTGTTTTTTTTTTGATGTGTGTATGTACGTGGCGTGCGTACTTTGCATCGTTGCGTGTGTGCGCGTTATGTGTCATGCGCTATGTATGTGGTGTGTGTGTGTGTGCGTGTGCTTGCTTGCATGCCGTGCGTGTAGTGTGTAATGTGTGGATGGTTGTGTGTGTGTTTCGTCCTAGGCATTAATCTATACTAATATAACCGGATATTTATATAGCGCTTTTTAGCAGCACAAGCGCTTTACAAGTCAGCTTTGAAAAACTCACACACGCACACACACGCACAACAGACACACACGCAACTACGTGCACGCACGAGAGTGAACGCTTATTGAAACGGCTACACACACACATACCCACACACATTTCTCAAACACACCTCAACACATTCTCACTGAACGCACACAAACTTACTCAAGCTACACTTGTACAAACACTCGCACACGCGCGCACTCACACGACACACACACACACACACACACACACACCACACACACACACACACACACACACACAACATACACCACGCGCGCGCCGCACACGCGCACTCACATACCAAAACACTCGCGTGTAACTCACACTCACAGACACATGCTCACATACCCCCCCCCCCCGCGCAGGAGATTCTATAACAACTGTCTCTTATATTTATAATTAGTGTCCTATTCTGTTCATGTTGCTGTCGTTAGGGATGAGTTATGTATGGGTTAGGGTCGATGATTTCTGTCATGTGTCAGTTTATTAGTCTGTTACAGTCCCGTCAACAGCTATAGTTTTCTCGGACTGTCACCGCTTGAGTGTCGACCACGTACAACAACACACATCAACGATTCTTAACGACATCCAAAAACTGAAAGAAAAAAACACAGTACAATATGCACGACATGGCATTTCATCATTGTACCTATAGCACGTAATTGCACCCAGTGCTGAGACAATAAATCCGGTTCAGAAATCCCGCTTTTGATGTCGCCCGGTTCACGATTATTATCAAAGGAGGCTGGTTTTCTTTCGTGTTCGACAGACAATGCGGCGATGAGGGGTTTAAACCGAGGCGTGGTTCCGCTACACCTATCTATATTGTTAAAAACTCGGACTTTAGCTGTTGTTGCACTGCCTCCGGGCATTGCAGCCAGCATTGTTCCCACCATCTTTTATTTCCAATGTCCCATAGTGTCTATGACCGGAGGACGTAAGAACTCATTTTTCATTAATAATAAAACAAAATAATGCCATTGTGACAAACCATCCTGCATTGCTAATTTCCGCAGGAACGGCTGGCCGGTGCATTTCTCGTGTCTCCCGTGGACCCCAACCGCATTTCAAGTAAGTCACCTTCCGCGCTTTCCGTACATGGGTTTATACGCCGCTTTTGACAAACATACCCGGGTCAGAAATCCGCGCTTTTGAATGTCGCCTGTTCACATACATCAAAGTAGCTGGTTTCCTTTCCCTGTCCCAAAACAGGAGGCTTGCTCATCAACAGGAAGAGGATTAACGTGTCTGGGTCTTTTTGTTG
>CM065691.1:44800457-44802957 GCA_017654935.2 Phymorhynchus buccinoides
TAATATAGCGTATATATATATGTATCTATAAATGTATATATAAATGTATATATAACTGTATATATAATGGATATATATATGTGTTATATATAAATTTTGTATATTGTATATATAGTATGTATAATATGATATGTAATATCTATGTATAGATATATGTTATGTAATATGTTAATGTATATGTATATGTATATTGTATATGTAGTAATATATATATAATAAATGTTATATAAAATGTAATATATTATATATAGTATATATCTATATGTATATATCTATAGTATATATATATAGTATATATATGTAATCTATAAATTTGTATATATAAAGGTATATATAACATGTATATAATAAATGTATATCTAAAGGTTATATACATGTATATATGTATATATACATGTATATATAACTGATAAATACATGCCTACCTCTCTCATCTCTCTCTCTCTATGCTATATATATTACAGACTCTACTGTTATTTACCATTGTCTCTTCCCTTGTCTTTCCCTGTCTCTCTGTCTTCTCCCGTCTCTCTCCCGTCTTCTCTGTCTTCTCCCTGTCTCTCTCCCTTCTTCTCTCCTGTCTCTTCTCCCTGTCTTCTCCGGTCTCTCTGTCTCTTCCATGTTCTCTCTTCCCTGTCTCCTCCCGTCTCTCTCCCTGTCTCTATCTGTCTCTATCTGTCTCTATCTGTTCTATCTGTCCTCTCCCTTGTGTGTTTTTGTACCACCCCCCTTGTCCTCTCGTTCTCTCTACCTGTCTCTCTCCCTGTCTCTCTCTGTTGTAATCTCTCCTGTTTTCTCCCTGGGGTCTCTCTAGTCTCTCTGTCTCCTGTTCTGTCTCTCATTCTGTCTCTGTCTCTGTCTCTCTCTGTGTCTACTCTATGTCTCTCTCTGTCTTCTCTTCACTCTCTCTGCTTCTTGTATCTAGTCGTCTTGTCTCATGTATCTCTAAATATATCCTACCCTGGTTTGTTCTTCAATAATAACTCTCTCTATAACTTCCCTCTATTCATTCTATCCATAGTCTATAAATCTGTCTATCCCTGTCTCGAAACCATGTCTCTCCATGTCTCTCTCCCTCTTTCTCTCTCCCCTATGTATATATCACTTGTGTACGATCTCAAGTATCTCTCTCAAAGAGATCTTCGGGATCTATCACTGTCTTCTCTCCCTGTTATATCCAATCCCATGGTTAATCTCTCACTGTCTCTCTTATCTATCTATCTATCTCTACCTGTCCTCTCTCCCGTCTCTCTTATCCCTGTCTTCTCTTCCCCTTGTTCTCTCTTCCCTGTCTCTCTCCCTGCCCTTCCCTTCTGTCTGCCTCTCATTGTCTCTCTCCTGTTCTCTCTCTGCTCTCTCCTGTCTCTCTCCCTGTCTCTCTCCCTGTCTCCCTGTCTTCTCACCATGTCCTCCTCTCCCTGTCTCTCTGCCCCTCCTCTTTTGTCTTATCGGTCTCTATCTGTCTCTATTCTGTCTCTCTCCTGTCTCTCTCCCTTTGTCTCTCTCCCTTGTGTCTCTCTCCCTACTGTCTCTCTGTCTCTCTCCCTCTCTGTCTACTTCCCTGTCTCTCTCCCTGTCTCTCTCCTGTCTCTCTCTCTCAGTCTCTCTCCCTTGTCTCTCTCTCTGTCTCCTCCCCTGTCTCTCTCCCTGTATCTTCCTGTCTCTCTATCTGTCTGCTCCTCCCTGGTCTCTCTCTGGTTCTCTCTCTGGCTCTCTCTTGGGTCTCTCTCTGCTACTGTGTCTCGCTCTCGTCCTCTATTTCTCTGTCTCTCTCTATGTCTCTCTCCTCGTATCTCTCTCTGTCTCTCCTCGTGTCTCTCCCTCCTGTCTCTCTACCTGTCTCTGTTCTCGCTCTATATCGCTCTATCTTCGCTCTCTCCCTTCTCTCTCTCTGTACTCTCTCTCCGTCTCTCTCCGTCTCTCTCTCCCGTCTCTCTCCTCGCTCTTCTCTCTCATCTCTCTCTGTCTCTGTCTCTGATCTCTGTCTCTGTCTCTGTCTTCGTCTCTGGTCTAGTCTCTGTCTCTGTCTTGTTTCTCTTTCTCTCTCTCTCTCTCTCTTCTCTCTCTCTCTGTCTCTCTCTCTCTCTCTCTCCTCTCTACTCTCTCTCTGTCTCTGTCTTGTCTCTGTGCTCTGTCTATGTCTCGTCTCTGTCTCTGTCTCTCTCTCTCTCTCTTCTCTCTATCTCTCGCTCTCAACTTGTCAATTGCGCTTCTCTTGTGTTCTTACCACTCTACACTTCCCTCTTCTCCTTTCTCCCCATCACAGCTCCCTCTTCTCCCCACTCTCTCTCTCTCCCCCCACCCTCTCTCTCTCTCTCTCTCTCCCTCTCCCCACTCATTCACTCCAAATATACCCTATCTCCCCCATTACTTTTCGGCAATTAAGCTTCCATTATTGCGCCATTCACTCGATCATGGGGGGGGGACAGCACACCTTTCGATCCATCACTCTGGTTCTATCGATCCTGAGCTTGGCAAAGTGCTGTGTGGTGTGTGGGGT
>CM065691.1:44810457-44815457 GCA_017654935.2 Phymorhynchus buccinoides
CGGTTAAAAACCTTTCCGGCCGGACATCAACTCGATATCAATCAAACGCAGCTGGCATTGTAGAAGACCTAAAAAAAACCACCAAGAAGGTTTATGGCCGCGAGTCAGTGATTCTGTTTAGAACAAACAAGCGGGAATCTTATTTCGCAAACAACTCTTCCAACCTGGATCAATGATGGTGGTAGTGCTGAAGGCTATCAACATCCCTCACTCCCAGACTAGGCTGCAAAGAGAAGAGAAACAAATGAATTAATCGAACACACAAACACACACACGCGCACACACGAACACACACGCACACGCACGCACACACACGCACACACGTGCGCGCCGCACGCGCGCACGTGCTACACGTCACAGGGGCACACAATGCACATGCACACACACATACACACATACACACACACACATACACGCACAGACACGCACACAGACACACACTACAGACACAGACACACACACACACACACACACAGACACACACGCACACACACACGCACACACACAGACATACACTACAGACACAGACACACAGACACACACACACACACGGACACGCACGCACACACACGCACAGCGCCCCACGCACACGCGCACACTAGGGGGCACACACACACACACCCACACAACACACACACACACACAACACACACACAAACACGATATGTTTGCGCATCATCAGCAAGTGTTTGCACCCAACTATATATCCCCTCTCGTCACCGCGGTGAACGGATCCTAGATTCTGTGTATTTCAGATCGATGAAGATTTGGTTGAGTCTCCCTTTTTGTGTGTGTAGTCCAAGTGATATAAGAACGGGACTACATTACGTTGGGGACGAGGGCTGTGCGTTTCTCTGCTGTCTGTATGTCTGTATGTGTGTGTGTGTCTGTCTGTGCGTGCGTGCGCGCGCGTGCGTGCGTGCGTGCGTGCGTGCATGTGTGTGTGTGCGTGCGTGCGTGTGCGCGTGTGCGTGCGTTCGTACGTACGTGCGTGCGTGCTTGTGTGTGTGTGTGAACACAAATCGATGGATATTTCAGAATAGAAAACTGTGCACACAGGAGCCATGCGCGTGAGACTGCAAAAACAACAAAAAACAAAGAATATTTCAGAATAGAAACATTTGCACGTAGGGGCTATGAACTAACACGAAACCCATAATTAAACAAACAAACAAATAAACAAACAAAAAAAAAAACTTGGCAGAATATACCGACACTGGTTTTTTTATTTTTTTATCAATTCAGATTTTTAGAATGGGTCTGAATTGTAACGAGATCGATTTGCATGTCGATAAAACGTGCAAAATGGACAGGAAACACAAATAATAAAATCTTGGTATTGGATAGTGCTGAGCATGGAACCGGAAAAGGGAAGGAGATAGAAGGATGAGAGACAAAGAGGAGAGAAGAGTGATAAAGAAATAGAGAGAGAGAGAGAGAGAACAGAGAGAGACAGAGAGAGATGGGGAGAAGAGGGACAGAGAGGGAGAGGGAGAGAGGAGAGGAATGAGAGGGACGGGTAGAGAGGGAGAGGGAGAGAGGAAGCGGGAGAGAGGGTGGTGGGGAGAGAGGGAAAGAGAGAGAGAGAGAGAAGAGAGAAGAGAGAGAGAGAGATGATATATATAGAGAAATAGAGAGAGAGAGATATATTTATATAATGGTATATATAGGATATAGAGGAGAGGGGAGAGAGATGGGGAGAGACAGGAGTGAGAGTGAGAGAGAGAGTGTAATATAGAGAGAGAAGAGAGAGAGAGACATTGGAAGTTGAGAGAGAGAGTGAGAGAGAGAGAGAGAGAGAGAGAGAGAGAGCGAGAGAGAAGAGAGAGAGAGAGAGAGAGAGAGATAGAGAGAGAGAGAGAGAGAGAGAGAAGAGAGAGAGAGAGAGAGAGAGAGAGAGAGAGAGAGAGAGAGCGACAGAGGCAGAGACAAATCACTTTTGATTAAACTATACTCTGCTCTGCGAGTAATACCTCGTCGTAAGCCCAAATAAAAAACAACAAGAAAATGAATGATTGACATAATAATAATAATAATAATAATAATAATAATAACGCATTATGCGAATAATCGAATACGAATCGATATGTATTTCAATATTTAAAAGCATAGTTACTCATGAAAACGCGAACATAGAATTATTACTCAGGAAGCTCAAATTCCCTCCCCCCCCCCCCCCCCCCCCCCCCCCCCCATGCGAAATTAGCTTTTAACGATTTGGGGTTTTCTGCGCGATCCAGTAGAACTGATTTTAGATCTAGCCCAGACAGCTTGTGGCAGAAAGGCCTAGCAGACGATTGAAATACGAAGAACGTCATTATATTAACCTACTGATAAATAACGGTTGTGTTCACGCACGCGTCATCATTTTAATGCGTCATCTCACCCCCTAAATGAGATTTTAAAGGGTAAATCTCACGGGCACAGTTTCAGATTCTAGGGGGTGATTTGAGAGCTCTAGTGCGTAAATTACGCACAATCTGTACGTTTTCAGAAGCCCTGTGTAAAACAGACACAAACCGAAACGGATAACAGGCACATAAAAGGTAAAACTATATTACATTTTACTCTGTAGTGGAAGTAACAGACGACTGATATCTGTTCAATTCCGCAATTTTGAGTTTTAAACAATGACCTTGCACACGACTGGCTATCAAATTTCCACAGCCTTGAAAATGATTTGAAAAAAAAATATGACCTATCAATCCAATCGAAAACAAAACCCCAAAGAAAATCAGATTACGATGGTGTTGAATCTTTTACTGAATATTTGTGTTCCAATGGTGGTACTCTATCAGCATGTTTCTATGGCTGCACCTCGTTTCAGCGCCCTTCATTGTAACCTCGTTTCAGCGCCATTCATTGTAACCTCGTTTCAGCGCCCTTCATTGTAACCTCGTTTCAGCGCCATTCATTGTAACCTCGTTTCAGCGCCATTCATTGTAACCTCGTTTCAGCGCCCTTCATTGTAACCTCGTTTCAGCGCCCTTCATTGTAACCTCGTTTCAGCGCCATTCATTGTAACCTCGTTTCAGCGCCCTTCGATTGTAACCTCGTTTCAGCGCCATTCATTGTAACCTCGTTTCAGCGCCCTTCATTGTAACCTCGTTTCAGCGCCCTTCATTGTAACCTCGTTTCAGCGCCCTTCATTGTAACCTCGTTTCAGCGCCCATTCATTGTAACCTCGTTTCAGCGCCATTCATTGTAACCTCGTTTCAGCGCCCTTCATTGTAACCTCGTTTCAGCGCCATTCATTGTAACCTAGTTTCAGCGCCCTTCATTGTAACCTCGTTTCAGCGCCATTCATTGTAACCTCGTTTCAGCGCCCTTCATTGTAACCTCGTTTCAGCGCCATTCATTGTAACCTCGTTTCAGCGCCATTCATTGTAACCTCGTTTCAGCGCCATTCATTGTAACCTCGTTTCAGCGCCATTCATTGTAACCTCGTTTCAGCGCCATTTCAGTTTCGGCCAAGATTTCAATGTTCAATTTCAAAGTATAGCAGGACGCTGGTGTCAAATGTAAAACACATCATTCCATTCTGATCAATGAACCCTAACCCTAACCCTCTAACCCCTAACCCTCTAACCCTAACCCTAACAACTTACTTTACTTCGATATTAACACTCCCGGGGACTTGTCGGCGAGTGGCGCTGAAACAAGCGTGACTGGCGCTGAAACGAGGTGCTCCCGTTTCTATCTATCGCCTTATTGAACAGTCCGGAATGATCGCTAAAAACTAAAACACCAAAGGGGTAATCCGGAATACCTCTCCATAACATTAACCCTTTCGCCGCCAGCCATTTTTTTTTTTTTTTTTTAGCCAAAAAATACCATTAAGCTTAACAGCGTAGAGAGAAAAAGAAATCTGCAATATTGCGAATTCCTTTGTGACATGCATAACATTAGGCCTATCCTTACCTCCCAAATCAAGAAAATAGGGTCTTTGGATAACAGGTCCCTGATTTGATGCTTTTTAGTGACAAATGGGTGTTAAACCACTGTGGTGCATAAAATGCGACATTGGCAGAGTGAAAGGGTTAATGACACTGAATATACTGTAAATGAACATGAAAATGTTATATGGCCTTATAGCAGCAACAAAAAACAAACCCTACCCATTCAGTCCTAGGGACGCGAGCCTTGACAGACTCATAAAACAAAAACTATAGCCTTTCTGGGGGAAAAAGGTGAGAGAATCAATTTTAGATATTAGTCAGAGGAACATTTTCATCTCTTAACCCTTTCGTCGCCAGCCAGTTTTAACCCCAAATACCATTAAACTTAACTGGGTATAGGGAAAAACAAAAATCTGCAATATTGGGGATTCCTTTGTGGCATGGACAACCATCATCAGCCCTATCCTTACCTCTCAAAGTTAAGAAAATAGGGTCTTCGGATAACAGACCCTGATTTGATGCTTTTTATTGGCATGGGTGTTAAACCATTGTGGTGCAAAAATGCGACATTGGCGGTGAAAGGGTTAAGCATTATTCAAAGTTGAAGTGGAAAAAACCACTAATGCCCCATTTTTGTGCACTTGATGTTGCTTTTCCGAAAAAACTTAATTTCATGGGATATACTGGCTGCCCTGAAGAAAAAAGTCCAAGAAAGAAATGCATTCAAACTTTTCATTTTCCACATGCAGGGGCTTCGGTTGTGTCACCTGTGTATCTATTTGCGCAAAGTATCAACACTTTTGCCCATAACAGCACTAAACCTGGGGCGTCCCATATATGGGGCCGGGACGCAAGACACAAATGGGTTTAAAACTTAAAGACCCACCACGTCACGTGTCAAAATCGGGGCAAGAGCATAATAGAATGTTAGTTAGGGTGGATACAACGAAGAAGAAGAAACAGAAGGAGAGAGAGGGAGAGAGAGAGAGGGAGAGAGAGAGAGAGAGAGAGAGAGAGAGAGAGAGAGAGAGAGAGAGAGAGAGAGAGAGAGAGAGAGAGAGAGAGAGAGAGAGAGAGAGAGAGAGAGAGAGATAGAGAACT
>CM065691.1:44820457-44822957 GCA_017654935.2 Phymorhynchus buccinoides
CGCGCTTGTTTTCTTGTTCTTTTCTTTATTGCAAGTATTTATGTCATTACTCGCCATTTTACACTGCCACACACAATTTGAAGCCATTCTACCCACTGGTTCGTGAGATACAGCCCGGGACATGAAAGGAAGAACATTGATGATAATAATAATAATAATACTGAACATTTATATAGCGCTTTACTCCCTTTGCAGGGAGCTCAAAGCGCTTTACATAGACAATACAACACAAATAAGTTAACATTGTACACATAAGACTATTTAAACAAAGCCCTTCGGTTTTGTGAGTCTTCCTTGGCGGAGGTTTGCACTGGCGGTTCAAAATTCGGGATCTGAATACATATTTGTTGTGACATGCTGATCAAGGATATAATTATATGGTTATTGGAGACCCTGGGGTTATTGTAGGTCATGGTATCCGCGATAGGACAAATGTTCGCGAAAGGACTTAAAGGCTCACCAGATCACGTGTTAAAATCACGGGTTTCACGGGTTTTCCCTCTTATAGCTGGAAATAAATCTTGTTTGGACCAGGCTTGACTCCCATACAAATGCCCCCAAATTCAAACCGAAACATCATTTTAAAGAGCAGCCTCAGTTTGAAGTTGGTGACATCCGTATGTGGGTCACAGCTACCCAAAAAAACCCACCCAAGGGACTTCATCGTGGTTCGTCAGTGTCTTTAACACCCGACCCTGCCCTGCATAACAGCGATCGCCTCCTGTGCTGTGTTATCTGGAAGTCATTGTCGGATACAACTGATTGACATATCCAAGTGGCCTGTGTTTGACAAACCGGTTTTTTTCCTTCTGAAATTGACCCTGAACAAGCGCGGATTCGCAATCGTTTGTGGCGTGCGACAAGTATTGAAAACGAAACATCATTTGAAAGAGCAGCCTCGATTTGAAGTGCAACAATTTTGTCAGCCTCGATTTGAAGTGCGACAATTTTGGACCGACCGACCGACCGACCGACCGACAGACCGACCGACAAAGTGAGTTATAGGTTTGTGGCTTGTGCCACAAACAAAAACAGGTGTCATGTTTGTTGGTTGTTGGCTTAGTATCTTAGCTTAAAAAGGCTCCAGGGATCATCCCAACAGCCGAAGCACTTGAACACTATGGTACAAATGCAATCAGCTAGGGGTGAGAACATTACGTGTGTGACCGGTTTTAAATTACCCCGAATAACGTCATGCCATGTCTGATCTCAAAATAAGAAAAAAAATAAGAAAACAGGTAGTCATGCTAACGTAAGCTTACCTAGAATGTAATGAAGTTATGAGTAAATTATACCACAAAACACTACCAACCCTCCATGCACTGTAGAAATGTGGCTTGAAAAGGCTTGAGATACTGTAGCTTAAAATGCCACTGTTAATAGTGGTGGATCCATAAAGGATGCCAGTGGTTCTACCCATAATGGAGATAATATTTGATCAAAGAAACCACAAACACCACTAACTGTGTATACTTTTTGAAGGTAGCTCTGTGCTGTGAAAAGAATAAAATAAAAGTAAAAGATTGTGCTGGTTTTACCATGCTCATACACTATCTGTCCCCCATTGGGACAAAAAGTAAACCAGCACAATCTTTTTACTTTTATTTTATTCTTTTCACAGCACAGAGCTACCTTCAAAAAGTATACGCAGTTAGTGGTGTTTGTGGTTTCTTTGATCAACTAGAATGTAATGAAGCTGAGGAAAACAAATTCAACTTTTAGACAAGTGTACCGAAAGAAATATAAAGGAATAAGAATACGATGTCTAATAAAAATCGTTGAAGAGATATATACGTCATGTCAAACCACACAAACTAATATCAAGCGATGACCTTATAAGCGAGTTCGCAAAGTATGTACACGATCAATTGCCTTAAATTATCCCCATTAGTAGTGTAGCCACTCAAGGAAAGAAAATCATTACAAAAACAATAACTACGTTTTTCATAACCGAAAATGTTGTTTACTCGCAATTTATTATTGTTATTATTATTGTTAGGCCTATTGTTATTCTTATTGTCATTATTATTTCTTCTTCTTCTTCTTCTTCTTCTTCTTCTTCTTCTTATTATTATTATTATTATTATTATTATTATTATTATTATCACAGTGGCTACGGGTACGGCTTTGTTGCAACACTCAGACCATGTTCAGGGAGAGTAACTCTTCCAAGTCGAAGTTTTCGCCAACAAAATTGCATTTTCTTATTTCGTATATTTAACGCATCTTGATAAGGAATAGGGTTGGGGATAGGGTTAGGAACATGTCAGAGTTAATGTTAGTAGTTTCTGAAGACATTTGCGCACAATTTTTGCGTCCCGTGATTGAGCCCCGTACACGTAGCCTGTAGAATGTCAAATACGGGCCCGTACCTCTAGCCTCTGCCTATGGAATATTAATATTCCACTAGCGCAACGCCGAGTACCAGTAACGCCTAGTAACGGTAACACCAAGTACTGGTAACGCTGAGTACAGCAAATTTGAAGAGATTTGGTTAAGA
>CM065691.1:44827957-44842957 GCA_017654935.2 Phymorhynchus buccinoides
CAATAGGACTTTTGGAAGAGCTTCTAAGTTAGCATGATGCTAAGTCTCATGCTACCTCAACGTGAATACAGGCCCTGGCTAATACAAAGCATCTCTCTTCTTTCAGTCTGTGTTTTTCTCACACCTGTTGACATGTCATTCACACCGACTGGCTGTGCGTTGTGTACGCATTTGGTCCGCTGTCGCCCATGTTGTTTGGGTCTTGGGTGAAGGGAGTTACCAAAAGAAGCAGACCCGCTTGTGTGTTAATATAGCCTGTCAGCGAGTCAAAAGCAACAAGGCGTGCGCTACCTTCCACACGATTGTCATCAAACATGCTGGGTCCTCGGTAGAACACAGATGGACACCGAGCATAACTTGGTGGAAGACGTGTTTGTGGTTCTGCTTCTTCTTCCCCCAGTTAGTGAATGTCCGGGGGGTCTGTCTAGCGTGAAATAACCTGGCATTAGTCTTGTCTGAGAAAGTGCCGGTGTTCACACGTTTTACTACTACTACTACCAAAGACACTGAAAAGAAAAGACTAACATCCGGCCCCTTTTCCCTATATGAGTAGTGAGGACAGAAACACTGGTTATGTCCCTTTTAAACGTGACACATTTAGGTTACATGACTCTTTTTTTTAAACCTGAGAGAGTTAGGGGAAGACGGGGTAAAAAGCGCATGGGCGGGTAAGAAGCCCACCCCAATTAACTCATGAAATGAAGCAAATTTCAGTCTCATTTTGCCCATGAGACGAGCGTTAATGTCTAGCATTCGTCTCATGGGCAAATTTGACTGAAATGTTCTTTATTTCATGAGATAAATGGGGTGGGCTTCTTACCCGCCCATGCGCTTTTTACCCCGTCTTCCCCTATCTTTTCATGAGTCAGTTATACTTTGGATAGCCGCCATTGTGAATGGCGTAACTACCCCACTAACGATAACGATATCAGCCCGGCTCGCCGTAACTCTTAAGTAGTCCATCGTACCCTTTTATAGTCTTTGCTACTACTACTACTACTACCAAGAACGCTATATAGTATTCATGCTACTACTACACCTAAAGGCCCTGCCTCACGCATCCAATCGAAGTCGCACGACTATCCAGCCGTGCCAATATCTGTGAGGCATGAATGTGATGAAATCTTTTTTCGTTTTTGTTTTTCGTTCTCTGTATTCCCCGCTACACGAATCTGATCAAATGTCTCATACAGAAATACGGATAGTTCATCAGTTTCGATTCAATTCAGTTCAATTTAAAAACTTTATTGCCCATTAAAACAAGGTTTACATGGAAAATGTTCTTCCACAGCATGTGCAAGCAGAGTAAAAACAAACTAGTAAAAGATATGATCACACACACACACACACACACACACACACGCATGCGCGCGAACGCACGTGAAATAGCATATTGCAACAAATAATGGCATAAAATTGACATAATTGCACAAAATTTTTTTTTTTTTTATTGCGTTATGATCCGTATGCAATAAGGATGTACTCTTACGGGCAATATTATGCACGCGCGCGCACACACATACACACACACACGCGCACACGCACACACACACACACACACACACACACACACACTTATATACACACACATACACATCCCACCCCACCCCACATATATTTAACATCATCCCAAACAATAAAAAGGAAAAGAAAAAGAGGCAATATCATTGTCACAGTCATCATATAATAAAAAGGCAAGGTTGTGTGTGTGTGTGTGTGTGTGTGTGTGTGTGTGTGTGTGTGTGTGTGTGTGTGTGTGTGTGTGTGTGTGTGTGTGTGTGTGTGTGTGTGTGTGTGTGTGTGTGTGTGTGTGTGTGTCTGGTGTGTGTGTGTGTGAAACACAAAACGGGCCTTATAACTCCGCCGTTTTTCGACCGAATCGCTTCAAATTTGCTGTGAGCCCTAACGGGGCGATGGCAACGGCAACCGAGGCGGCCGTATCATTTGCGCAGTTTGGCAAATGCGCGAAACGTGTACTATCCGTGTACTATCCGTGTACTATCCGTGTACCAAATTGAAAGCGAATCGATTTATAAACGCGCGCGATAAGTGCCGCTTCACCTTTTCACAAACCGTGGCGTATACAGACCGGACATTGACTCATAATTTGGAACGTGCATGCCCACGGACAGTGACTATCTGGGTGGAAAATTTCTAAGCCATCCATTCATAAACGCGCGCGATATGAGCCAATTTCCATTTGCGCGGAGATAAAGGGGGTCCGGAAACCAGGAACCCCCCCTCCCTAGATCCGCCCTGATATTCAAAGAGAATTGCTGATGTTGGAATGGACTGCCCGTTCTGCTGGTTTGACGATTGCCGGCTTGCTTCATGTCTGGGCCGGGTTGGGGATGGGTGGGGGTGGGGGTGGGTGTTGGGGAGGGGTTTGAGGGGAGTTGGGGGTGGTTGGGGGAGGGTGCAGTGGGGAGTACAGCCCTATGAGAGAAGAAGATCGAAGGAAGGAAAGACACAAAAGTAATAGCGGATGGGTGGGGGTGGGGCATAGGTGGGGTGGGGGTGGTAGGGCAGGGGGGGGGGGGGGGTAGGAGGGGCGGAGGATGGTGGGGGGGGGGGGGGGGGGTGGGTAGAGCATGATGAGAGAAGAAGATGGAAAGAAGGAGAGACACAAAAGTAATAATATAATATGTCCTGGACCCTTAAAAACCTGCTGCTCAGCATTACCGGTACTTGGCATTACCGGTCCTAGGCATTACCGGTGCTCGATATTTCCGGTACTAGGCGTACTAGTAGTTACTAATCAGTAGATCACACACACACACACACACACACACACACACACACACACACACACACACACACACACACACACACACACACTCACTCACTCTCTCTCTCTCTCTCTCTCTCTCTCTCTCTCTCTCTCTCTCTCTCTCTCTCTCTCTCTCTCTCTCGATTCAGATTAGGGTCTACAAAATAAATGAAAGTAGAGGTTATGTTCGAGAGAATCAAAGATTTATCATCATACATTAATCAAATAAACAGCGGCCTCCAAGCGTTGCCGGAAATGCAGACTTGGCATTTCATTCACGGTCGTCATTTGTTACGGGAATCTCCCATGCTGTACTGTGCGGCGACACTGAATGGCGACGCTGAATGAAGAGGGTATTACGTTCGTTGTCTCCTTGCTGCTTAATATGTTAATGTCTCAAACTTTCTACGGCATGAATATATCCCTCAACTGATTCTAACCATATATCTCATTACCCAATGAAGTACAGGAGATTTAACCTGGGTTTATGGGAAATTTTCCTCTCATTTTGCACTTGGCCTTACGGTCTGAACGTGGAGTCTTTCGGACGAGACGATAAACCGAGGTTCCGTGTGCCCATGCACTTAGCATACGATAAACCCAGTGGCAACAAAAAAGTTGTCATTAGGTAAAAATTTACTCCCCCCCCCCCCCCACCCCGTTCTTTCCTCATCAGTCACACAAAAATCGCATGCAACCTAAAATATAAATATATTGGGTGGCGCGCCTCTGGCTGAATTTCACAGAGACGCCTCTGTGATTATGAAGTACCTAATACCTAATACACACGTTGGGCGAAAAGAAAGGCTCAGGCAATTTCGGATACGCTCGTGGGAGTTAACCTGAAAGTAGTAGGACCAATGGTAGGACATTGGTCAGATTCATCTAGACAGTAGTATCTGATCCGATCCATGTCTCTCATAACGTCGTCATAGTTTGATAGCCGTGCAACTGAAATTGCAAGTGTGAAGCAGGGACTTAAAGGGCCACCCTGACGGATGACTTTTTGTGTGCAAGAAGCACGTCGAGATCACCAGGAAGACACCCTTTACAGAGATCGCAACACTCACGTTGCTCTGGTTTCCTAGAAGTCAAACCGTCAATTTCAAATTTCAATTTCAGTTTCATTCCATTTTCAATTTCAATTTCTATGTTATTGTTCTTGTTGCAGCTTGGTTGTTCGTGTACACTTGTATGCTATCATTTTCATTATTATGTTCTGTTCCATTCTATTATTACTTGTGGCAGCCAATATTGTATAATCTACTTGTGTTTGAGCGCCTTGTATAAGCTTTACACATGTGCTCGTTTTCATTTGTTTATGTTGCTGTTTTACTATGTGTTATTCAATAAAAATTCGTTTAAACCGTCAAATTGGCGATTCCTCCTTGGCGGAGGTGCTGGAAGTATAACATTAATTATTTCAGTGAAAGCGAAGGCATGGGGAAGGTATGTGCCTTCTCTTTTCTTATAGCCGCCTCAATTTAAACCAAATCGTTTGCACGAAATGTTCACAATACAAGCCTTTTTATTTACTTTTTTTAAATTGTATATACACCTTACCTAAAGGAGTTTCGCTCACAACAAACGAAATAGCTCAATTTGTTTTTTCACTGCACAACCAAGACAAAAAAAAGCTTCAACCACAATAAGTGGTCTCCACCCACCCCGTCCAAAATGGCTTCTCTCTCCGGCATCTCCGCCAAGGAGGAATCGCCGTTGTTGACGGTTTGGAGTTCTAGGAAACCAGAGCAAAGTGAGTGCTCCGATCCTTCAAAAAGGCTGTCTTTCTGGTGATCTCGACGCGTTTCTTGCAACAACAACAAAACTCATCCGTCAGGGTCCACCTTTAAGTCTCCCTCCAGTAGAATGGCATGCAATGGGAATGCTGCCAACGTGGCTACATTATGGCATGCTCTCTTTTGTCTTGCCTGGGCGATTGTTGCTCCATCAAGCATGCCTTGATCATAATAATTAGCATGGGGTGTCTCTGTGGGAGGTAGGTTACGTAGGTGGTTAGTTAATTAGTCAGGGGGATAAGGACTGTAAGACAGCAAAGGTGCGAAACAAAAAGTACCCACAGTTCTTGGACACACAAAATGAAGGTGCTTAGTTCAAAGACTGAATCTAGAAATCGTAGATAATAACTGCACCAAGTATTTTGTTTGTAAAATCGTTGCCTGTATATTCTTCATTGTACACTACTCACAAAAAGTTAAGGATCACTATGAGAAAACAGGTGCGCAATAAACTCCGTTCGCTCCTGTTATTTTTTTCTCAGTCAAGCCAAATTGTTATGAATTCTTGTTCAGCTGTAAGTGGGCGATGTTGTGTTAGTGGAAACATTGCACGTGATTCTCTATTACTGAGCTTGGCAGCAAAAGAAAAAGCGGAAACTTGCGAAAAAGGACCTTGTTTTGGATCGTTCTGCATGAACACATTGCACAAGCCAGATGGAAAAACCATTATGCACGTGCAAGCACTGCTGTTTATGTGTGAGATGCTGTCTCTTGCTTGGCTTTATAAGAAGACATACCACCAGTATTAGGCCTGATTTGACAATGCCTCCACGACGAAAATTGAGCGAGTTGGATAGGGGACGAGCTGTTGCATGGTTCCAAGATGGTGTTCCCAAGCGAGAAGTGGCCAGGCGACTTCAGGTGTCCATCTCGGTCATTGTCAGACTGATTCAACGCTTCACAGCCACTGGGAGGGTCCATGAAAGACGCAGATCTGGTCGACCGAAGAAGACAACTCCACGTGAAGATCGTCTCATTGAACGACAAGCCCTGCAGACAAGAACAGCCTCTTCCAGCATCATTCGAAGGCAGCTGAGGGTGGCTACTAACATCAACATCAGCCAGCAGACCATACGGAACCGCCTTCATGGGTTTAAACTCCGTTCTCGTCGCCCAGCTGTACGGCCACGCTTAACTCCAGCCCATAGGGCAGCACGCCGCGCCTTCTGCAGACGTCACGTGAGGTGGACACGTCAGCAATGGTCCCAGTTCCTGTTCAGTGATGAATCACGCTTCACCCTGAACCACAACGACGGCCGACTGAGGGTCTGGAGGCGCCCAGGGGAACGCTTTATTGACGCCACTGTCCAAGAAAAGGTGGCCTTTGGTGGAGGTTCTGTAATGGTCTGGGGGGCCTTCAGCCTTCACCACAGAACACCCTTGTATCATGTACAGGGTAACCTGACTGGCCTCCGATAACGGGATGAGATCCTTCGACCGCTGGCTGTGCCTACACTGCAGCAGATGGGACCGCCGGCTGTCTACCAGGATGACAACGCTCGCCCCCACAGGGCAAGGGTGGTCAACGACTTCCTGCAGCAGTCTGGAGTCAACAGAATGGAGTGGCCAGCATGCAGTCCCGATCTCAACCCGATTGAGAACCTCTGGGATGAGCTGGATCGCAAAGTGAGGAGCAACCACCCCCCTCCCAGGGATGCCCAGCACCTCTACAAGATGCTGCAGGCTGAGTGGCAGGCGCTTCCACAGAGGATCTTCACCACCCTGGTCAACTCCATGAGGACTCGCTGCGTCGAGTGCCAGAACAGCCATGGCGGATACACGCATTACTGAACTTTTGGGAGCATTGTGGATAGCTTATTTTTGATGAAAAATAATTCAAAGAGCAACACACCTTGATTGGAGTTTCAAAGTGCCACTCACCTTCTCTGTATGTTGGCTAAATTGGTACCGCTACATTTTACAGATTCAACATGCGGGTCTCCCAGCCTCTTTCAGCCAACACATTCCTGTGATTTAGGAGGAGCTGAAAAAAGAAAATTATTTGGAAGACGTTTTTTTTTTAAGAAAAAAAAGGCAGGAGAAAAAAAGGGGAACATAGTAGATGATAGTAAGAATCTGACGAAAAGGCAGAATCAAAGAGAGTAGAGATAAGAGGAAGTTGCAAGCACAGAACTTCCAGAAGATGGGGAAACTGTTTGTACTCAAAGACTCCCCGGTATCCCCACAGGGAGAGACTTGTGGATGGGACTGGGTCATCCAGCTCCCCATATGGAGGCACGAGGCATTCACCCATAGGCTGTACCCATCACTTCAAATTCTCATCATACTTTCTGCATTTTCTCTACATTCTCCGGGAAATGGGGTACCGACAGTTGCTCCTTGATAATTGCTCCTCGACATTTGCTCCCAAACAATTGCCCCTTGACAATTGCTCCTAGGTGTAATTCCTCCCGAAGCATTTGCTCCTTGGATAATTGCTCCTCGAAGAGTTGCTCCTTGGATTTGTGCCCCTCGGAAAATTGCTCCTAGACTATGTGATAATACATTATTGCTCCTTGCCCAGAACCCACTCACCCCTCCCCACATACACATGCAATCATGCTTCTATTTAATAGTAGCAGTTGTAGTAGTAGTGATGGTGGCAAAAGTATAGAAAGTAGTCGTAGCAAGAGCAGAATGGAAGACTAGGCTCTTCTTAAATTCTTAATCCTTAAGAAATATAGTTTTGAAGTCTGAAGTCTGAAATCTCTCTCTCCGTCCTTCCTGAATATTAAAGATTGCAGCAGTGTGAAATGCTTACATTTATTTTATTTATTACATCATTCAAAAGTATCGTTAAAACATATACATCTCCCCTCCTCTCTCTCTCTCTCTCTCTCTCTCTCTCTCTCTCTCTCTCTCTCTCTCTCTCTCTCTCTCTCTCTCTGTTGCGTCGAGAAATCCATAGTGATAATAGGGTTTTACGCCCTCTTCAGTCTTTCGGCCATGTGGGGCAGGATAAATCCATAATAATGGTCCTTGTATTTTGTAGCCACCCAATGACATGGGCCTACGGCCTATTCATTAAGCACGTTCAGTGTTCTCTCTCTCTCTCTCTAGGCTCTCTCTCTCTCTCTCTCTCCGTCCTACCTGAAAGTTAAAGACTGTAGCAATGTGAAATGCCCCAACCCCTGAAAGATATATTTTTAAAGATACCTTTCATACCAATGGACGAGAAAAAAAGAAAATTAGGAGCAACTGTCCGAGGAGCAAAACACCTAAGAAGCTAATGTGCGAGGAGCAATTGTTCAAGGGGCAATTAGTAACCAGGAGAAAGTATCCCAAGGAGCAGATTATCAAGGAGTAATTGTCGCCAGGCAATTGTCGAGGAGCAATTATCAAGAGAGCAAATGTCGTGGATATTTCCTGTCACGAAATCCCCCGCTCGATCCTGATCAGAGATCGGGAGAGGGAAATCGCGAACCCCGAGGAGAGTCACGCACGCCCAGACAGACAAACTCGCAGGAGAAGGCACACGCGCACACCAGAAGTACAATACAAAACAAGACTATTTATTATAAGCAAGCACACACACACACTTACACAATTCAATACACTCAATGTTTAACAAATTATCTACACAATATACATGGCATTCAAAAGTTTGTCCAAAGAATAAACTAAAGCCGGCAACTTAACTGAATAACTAAAAGAGAGTTTGTATGCAGAAACACAAAATTGAAGGGAAAAACGACGAAAGGGCAGACGAAGAAAAGAAGTCCAACAAAAACAGCAGAGCGTCCGAAGAAGAAGACAAAGGGGAAAACAAAAGTCAGTAGAAAAACTGCTCCCCCTCCTGGGGCAGGCTACAGCAGCAGAAACAAAAGATGAGAGACGGCAGAGGTCGCCCCCAGACTCCTCAACAGGAACGTCGAAGCCTGGCCCGAACGCACAGACAGGCCCACAGATCGGGCCTAACACGGGGCCAGACAGAAAGGCGGGCGGCCTCCCACAGCCGGAAACGGAGAAAAGAGCGGTTGACCGGGCGGTCAACCAGGCAGCAACAGGTCAGGTCAGGTTCAGGTCAGGTCAGGATCAGGATCAGGCTCAGGATCAGGACTGTATGAAAAACCAAAACAAAAACCTAGTTTTGAACACCCAGAGTAACAACAGTTTTGTGTTTACCCAAAAACTAATTCCCCAACAGTCCTCTTCAGGGATGTAAAAACCCACCCTCTTTAAACTTGGTTCTCTCCAAGAACCCCAAAACGCTGAACAACACTTTCTTTACAATCCTTTTCACACGACTCAGTCTAGGGGTAATATTTCATCAAAAGGATTAACTAAAAGGTTTCACTTTTTCTGGAACAACAAGGCTTTCATACATTTAGAAAATTCTAGCCTTTCAAATACAAAAATTAACAATTACATTCTTCTGAAAATTTCACAGCTTTTCAGGTACAAGAATGGACACTTAAATTCTTCTGAAAATATCACATAAAATTTCACCACCAAAAATATGTCCTTTCCATTCTCATTTCTTCCAGAAGGCGGACGAACTACAGGCAAAGAATGTATTTCCCCAAAATGGCATTCACAATGTACTTCAAAAGGTCAAAAAGCCTTGAAAACATTAATTACACTTTCTCTCAAAAATAAAAACAGAAACGGGTATGAACGCTTTACAAAGCCCCTATCAGCATAGCTAGAAGCGCAACTGGAATAACCCTCTGTTATCCAGCTCTCCGCAGAGTCTCTTAATACCTAATTAAGCTAGGACGATGACCGCGAGGCTAAACATAGGTCGCGAGGCTAAACATATACCACAAGGCTAAACATAGGCCGCGAGGCTAAACATAGGCCGCGAGGCTAAACATATACCGCAACAAGGAATAATGCGCGCGCGTGCACGCATTTAGGATTCTGAATCTCTGTGAACTCAAATACGCTTTGCACCGAAAAACGATTTGCACGGCCTAAACACACAATGGCGAGCCAAAACATTGATTCAAAAATATGTGCCGAGTTCAAGTACCAAATTCTACGACCGGCAAAAACCTATCCAACTGACAAGTCATGACCCAGCCAGTCAGTTCCTTAGCCCCTTATGCAAAAATCAAGAAAATAATAAGAAAAATGAACCAAAGAAAACGCACACAAATATACATGTTAGCAAACCTATAACTAGCTATTCTACATTGTTACGCGCGCGTTGTTGTACGAGTTTTAACGGGATTAATACTAATTTTATGCAGCTACTGACCAAACTTCCAAGTGGCGGAATGAAGAAGAAGAATCCTCCCCACAAGACAGTCGCAGCTCTGGTCTCGCCAAGGGCTCGGGGTAAGCGCGAGCAGGTGGAAGGGGTTCCGGACCGGCCACAGCTTTCTTCCAGGACTCCAGTGAACGCCAGGGACGATGACGGGGAAGGGAGGACAATGAGGAACCAAATAAAAAAGGGGTGAAGATGGAGATGAGGATGAAGAGGAGAAACGATGTCAGCCGAAGCTCTACAGCTTCGCTATCCCCACGTCTAGGACTCGTGCAGGATAAACAATTGATAACAGGATCCTTCAGGGACGTGGCCCACACCACACCTCAGCACTGGGCGGCCGTAGGTGGACAGAACGATGAAAAGGAGAAAGGATGAAGCGATGAAGCGATGTTGCTTAACTGAAGGAAAAATATGGAGTGACGTTTGACCGGTCTAAAACTCACGAAGTCGCCAGTTGAATGTGGAGTCTCGCGAGAGGTCAGAGCTAACACGGGTTGCACGGATTTCACAAGTAGGTTGTCTCGATTAGGTTCAAAGAAAAGGAAAGATCTCGGGGTCCTTTGCGATCGAGTGGTAGACTGTGCCTTTCTCTGTCTGTCCAGAAGAACAATGTCACAAACTCGTGACAGAGAGAGAGAGAGAGACAGACAGACAGACAGACATAAGGAATGAGCAGGGTGAGAGGAATGGATGAAAGACAGAGGGTTGCTACTCAACGCAACCCAACGCCCACACGTATCTAAAACAAATAATAACAACCAAAGTCTCTTTATCTTTAATCAGCCCTTAATTAAATAACAGCATGCTGGGGCATAGAAGAGCAATAAACAAAAGAAGAGATAGCAGAGATAGGAAGAAGCCGCACAGGTGCCAATGACTCGCTTGCCAGATCTTGTTTTATTATTATAATAGACGACCTTCGGAGAGAAAAGACAAACAAGATCAACCGAGGGGAGAGCACTTCGTGAGGTAAAGGTAAAGATGTGCCACCCTGCCCCCCCCCCCCCCCCCCCCCCCCCCCCCCCTGCGTTTCTCGGTTAATTCCACTTTTTTTTTTTTTTTTTTTTTTTTTTGCCTTTCTTACCAGACATAAAGCTGTATTTTATGAACCTTTTCAGCTAATTATTTTTTTGGGGAATAATAACCCTAACCCTAACCCTAACCCTAGCCCTAACCCTACCCCCCTCCCCCCTCTGTACTGCAGTACACCGCACATTTGTCACAGTCGTGGTTCATTGCGTTTTCCCGTCTTATAGGGGGGGGGGGGGGGGGTTAGGGTTAGGGTTAGGGATAGGGTTAGGGTTAGGATTAGGGTTATTATTCCAAAAAGATAATTAGCTGAAAAGGTTCATAAAATACAGCTTTATGTTTGGTAAGAAAGGCAAAAACGGAAAAATGGAATTAACCGAGAAATGTAGGGGAGGGGGGCACATATAGAAACTTACAAACTTTTTTTTTTCTCATAGAGATAAATGAAGGGTGGAAAGGGGCAACCAAAAAACCCTGACCGAAATGCGATGTAAAAATATAAATGACGTCAACTTTAGAACGACGCACTGTGACTCTTCGTCACGTGTCCTAGTCAAACGCAGGAGGCGAGAGCTACTTCAGCCAATGTAACTTCCTGTTTGTCCTAACTCTGCCAAGCAAGATACACTCCCACACACCATGGGATTACTCCCCTTAATTGTTTCCGAACAATTCCTACTGACCTCTGTGCGTAGTTCCAGTTGTTTGATAAAAGTTGTGGTTTGCAACTGAGTTAACCCTTTTTCGCCGCCAGCCATTTTTCAGCCCCAAAAATACCATTTAAACTTAACGGGGTAGAGAGAAATAATATTTCTGCAATATTGCGAATTCATCTGTGGCATGTATAACATTAGGCCTATCCTTAGCTCCCAAAATTAAGAAAATAGGGTGTTTGGATAACAGGCCCTGATTTGATGCCTTTTAGTGACATGGGTGTTAAACCATTGTGGTGCTAAAATGTGACATTGGCGGTTAAAGGGTTAATCAATTGGTGTTTTGTTTGTCTGTCTGTCTGTCTGCCTGTCTGCCTGTCTGCCTTTCTATTAGAACTAACTCGATCTCCAGTGTTAACCCTTTCGCCGCCAGCCATTTTTCAGCAAAGAAATTCCATTAAGCTTACCTGAGTAAAGAAACAAATCTGTCTGTAATATTGGGGATTCTTCTGTGACATTTTTAAAGTAAGGCCTATCCTTACCTCCCAAAATTAAGAGAATAGGGTCTTTGGATAACAGACCCTGATTTGATGCCTTTTAGTGACATGGGTTGTTAAATCATTGTGGTGCAAAAATGCGACGTTGGCGGTGAAAGGGTTAATATTGTTGTTGTTGTTTTTTCGTTCCCCCGGAGTTTCTTTAGATTTTCTTGTTCCACGAAACGGACTAGACAACTTGACCTTGAATTGGATCAGTACTCAAAAATCAGACTTACCATACACTAACACACCTGCATAATGAAGCTTGAACATTGTACTACGTTCAATGATGTCAAATATGATATTGCCACAAGAAGACATTTCCGTTTTCAAGGTCAAACCTCAAGGTCAAGCTCAGCATGGCTATTATTATTTTCTTTACGGAACCATCCCGGTACTGTGATACACCACCACACACAATTTGAAGCGATTCTGTTCACTGGTTCATGAGATACAGCTTGGACATGAAATATATAGCCCAAAGAAGGAAATTTCAGTTTTCAAGGTCAAACGTCAAGGTCAAGGTCAGCACAGTCATGAATATCTCAAGGAACCTTCCTTTTCAAGATGTCTAACCCCGCTACCAAATTTAATTAAAATCCCTCCAATATTGTTTTGAGAAAATCGACTTACAGACAGACAGACAGACAGATCCGATCACGATAGTTCCCACTCGGGAACTAATAAAACAAACACAAAAAGTAAAAGAACTAGGCTACCTTGCCGGGCAAGAACGAGGTACTACGCGAGGTCTATTTTGGTACAGCGCGTATATGATAGGCTATTAGAAGTTCCTAGTTTATGATAGTACCGTCTAGGTTTTGTTTTTTCGAAATGGTCGCACACAGGCCTACTGATAACGTCATATGGTGAGCTTTGCCAAAGCTGATATCCCTTCCCCAAATCTGACCTGTGCCCCTAGTGGGTATGATCGAAATAAAACATTTGCCTTGCCTTGCCTTGCCTTGCCTTGCCTTGGCTTGCCTTGCCAACCACACATAAGGCTCCGTGTACATCTCGTGTCCTGGGACTGTATTCACGTTGAGATAGCATGAGACTTAGCATCATGCTAACTTAGAAGCTCTTCCAAAAGTCCTATTAAATCCTATAGGACATTGGAAGAGCTTCTAAGTTAGCATCATGCTAAGTCTCATGCTATCTCAATGTGAATACAGGCCCAGGCTAATGCAAAGCATCTGTTTTGTGTCAGTCTGTGTTTTTCTCACACCTGCTGCCATGTCATTCGCACCTACTGGCCGTGCGTTGTGTACGCATTTGGTCCGCTGTCGCCCATGTTGTTTGGGTCTTGGGGGAAGGGAGTTACCCAAAGAAGCAGACCCGCTTGTGTGTGTTAATATAGCCTGTCAGCGAGTCCAAAGCAACAAGGCGTGGTGACGTTTGTCAAACGATTGTCAAACATGTTCTGTAGTACCCACGACACTGATGAACACCCTGCTTAAGACGTCCACCCACCCCTCTATTCCTGTGCTGTGCGCTCCGATGCTGTTGCCCGTCTGTCGCTTCCGACAATGACTGCCAGATAGCATAGAGAGGGGTCTGCTGCTCTTCCGGCGGGCTGGGTTACAATTTGTTTTCTAGCGGAGAAGCTTTGCTCAGGGTACATCCCCACTCTCTCGGCCAAAAGGGATTTGAGGACGAGAGTTGGCGTTGGGGAAGGTCCCCTAAAAGGCCAACCAATCCCATTGGCTGCAGCACTAGAGCCGGTGCAAATACCATGGCCCCCTTAGTTAGAGAGTCATAGTCGTGCACGAAAGCTGTACCATGATATTCTAATACTATCGAATATCATATACAGTACAGCTGTCATTTTACTATTGGCCCTCTCTACGGGCCAATGTCAGCCAGTGGTAAAAGCCATTACAGACCCCCCACGTCACGTGTCACATTCCCTCTTATGCTTGGAAGATTTGCTAAGATTTCTTACCAGCTATAAGAGGGAAAACACGTGAAAACCATGATTTTGACACGTGACGTGCTGGGTCTTTAATTTGAGTATCTCTATTCCGTCCCTTCTCTCTAGCTCTCTTTCGGATTCTCTGTCTGTCTGTGTGTCTGTCTCTCTTTGTATTTTTCTCTCTGTCTCTCACTGCCTGTATCTGTCATTGTCTCTTTCTGCCTGCCTTCATGCCTGCCTGCTTGTAAGTCGATCTGTCTGTCTGTCTGTCTGTCTGTCTGTCTGTCTGTCTGTCTGTCTGTCTGTCTGTCTGTCTCTCTCTCTCTCTCTCTCTCTCTCTCTCTCTCTCTCTCTCTCTCTCTCTCTCTCTTCTCTGTCTGTGTCTCATGTCTCTCTGTCTCTCTGTCTCTCTCTCTCTCTCTCTCTTCTCTCTCTCTCTCTCTATCTCTCTGTCTGTCTCTCTTTCTCTCTCTCTCATACTTTTGAAATTTTGTATTGTTATTCTTGATGATGGTTTGAAGGATTGCTTTGATGCTTATATGTTACTTTATAATGTTTTTGCAATACTTATATGTTGGTCTGTTAGTTTTCTTGTTTGGCCACAGGGCTGAGTGTAAAAAAGCAGCTTATCTCATTACCCTGTATAAATAAAAATTATTTTCTTTTCGTTTCGTCTCTCTCTCTCTCTCTCTCTCTCTCTCTCTCTCTCTCTCTCTCTCTCTCTCTCTCTCTCTCTCTCTCTCTATCTCTCTCTCTCTCATCTCTCTCCTCTCCCTCTCTCTCCCTCTCTCCCCCCTCGCTCCACCCCCTCCCCATCCCATCATCCCTCTCGCCCTTCCCTTTCTTCACCCCTACAAAGACATGATCTCATAATGGGAAAAAAAGGGACCATTTTCAGACCCACCCCCCCCCCACCCCCAGAAGAACACACACCACTCCTCCCCGGACATCAAAAATGAAAACGACGAGTCAAAAAAGTAACTGCCCTCTCTGCTCACGAGGCGGAAGACCAGGTTCTGTCAATACCAAAAGAAATGTGATAAGTCACTGGAGAGGAATCAAGGTTGGGGGTAGATAGAT
>CM065691.1:44852957-44855457 GCA_017654935.2 Phymorhynchus buccinoides
GTTTCTGAGGTTCACAAATACAGACATTGGACACAAAAAGTGTTATCAAAGCAAACTATCTATCTATCTATCTATCTATCTATCTATCTATCTATCTATCTATCTATCTATCTATCTATCTATCTATCTATCTATCTATCTATCTATCTATCTATCCATCCATCTATCCATCCATCCATCCATCCATCTATCTATGTATCTATGTATGCATCTAGCTATCTATCCATCTATGTATCTATCTATCTATCTATCTATCTATCTATCTATCTATCAAAGGTACTGAAATTTGATAGCATACGAAATACGAATGTTTTATTGAGGGTAAAAAGGATAAGCTACAATAGCTTCTTTGCACCTGGCCCTCTCACTCACACACACTCACACCATGCATCAGGCAATGGAAAATTGACATAAAAACAATCAAGTCAAGAAAATGAAACAAAAAATTGTCACATGAAATAATTGATAGAGAATCAAATTGGGACATTAATACAAATATACAGAGAGACATAAAAGATTTACAAGAATCTTGGCATAAGTTGATATTTGTAGTAAAACTCATTAACATAACTGATGGACAAGATTGTCCATTATGTACTTGTGATAAGATTTGCGAAAGGAAGATACACTAGTTATTAGTCCCCGAGCCGTGAACTATTGTTTTTGGTCTGGTCCGTCCGTCCGTCCGGTGTCCGTCCGTCCGTCCGTCCGTCCGGCGTGCCTCCGTCCGTCCGTCCGGGTATTCGTCCGTTTTTCTCAAAATCTATTCAGTCTATCATCATCAAATTTGGTATACTAGTTTGCCAAGATACAAGCTATCCACTGATGTATTTAGTTTTACATTAAGGTCAAGGTCGCGCCAGTTACGGGGCTCAAACCCCGAAACACATAATCGCTAATATCTCGCGAAGTTTTGCATGTATTTTAATGCAGTTTTTTTCACAACATTTCTTGATGAATGGTCTATAACACAGTTGTCATCCATGTTTCTGTGTGCGCGTGTGCGCATGATCGCGCGCGCTCAAATCACGGGTCCGAACCCCAAGGCTATATATAACAAAACTATTCAGTTAGGTGCTGTTTTGATGCGTTTTGATGTAGTTACGTGCTGTTTTGATGCGTTTTTATGTATGTGCACAGCCGACACATTCCGATTTCCGAGTACCTCGGCGATGCTGCGAGGGGACTTTGCTACCGCTCAGCGTTGCACTTGTTTTATTTTTGATACTATCAGGGATGTCCGGTGCGCCCCGGTTCGCATATTGCCGTTTCGCATACTGCCGCTTCGCATACAAAGCTTTGTGGACATGGCATTTCGCATAAAACTCAGAAAGTTAGGGATAGGGTTAGGGATAGGTTAGGGATAGGTTAGGGATAGGTTAGGGATAGGGTTAGGGATAGTAAGAAAGTAACAGAAAGTCACGTAGAGTGCATTAGAACCTGCAAGAGTGCATAATACGCCAAATGGCAAACCCGTTTACGCGAACTGCCAGGTTTTTTTGGGGGAAGAGACACTCGACTTGCGCCCGCGGCTCTGATCAAAGGAGTATGCGAAACGCATTATGCGAACCGGTGGGCACCCGGGATGTCAGGCATAAACCTAATGAATGAGAAGGGAACTGCTGAGAAAGAGGTACAGGATACAGATCAGAAAGAGAGACAGACGGACAGACAGGCAGGGTCATGTGGAAGAAAGAACGAAAGGAGGAAGAAAATTAAAAAAGATGAGAAAGGGACGGGAAATGGACGAAAATAATGCTCTACGGTTTTTTCGACGCGTTGATATTAATACTTTATGGCGGGTATCTCGCGCTTCGATGAACGGATATCTCATGAATTTAACTTCGATACATGCCTGTCTGTCTGCTTGCCTGCCTGTCTGTCTTTCTGTTGTCTGTCTGCCTGTCTGTCTGATTGACTGTTTTTTCTCGTTTTTTTCCCTCTCCCCCTGCTCGCTTTACAACTATGTCTTGATGCTCTACCACTCTCTGATTCTTGATCTCTCTCTCACTCATCTTTCTCTCTCTCTCTCTCTCTCTCTCTCTCTCTCTCTCTCTCTCTCTCTCTCTCTCTCTCTCTCTCTCTCTCTCTCTCTCTCTCTCTCTCTCTCTCTCTCTCTCTCTCTCTCTCTGTCTGTCTGTCTGTCTGTCTCTCTCTCTCTCTCTCTCTTCTCTCTCTCTCTCTCTCTCTCTCTCTCTCTCTCTCTCTCTCTCTCTCTCTCTCTCTGTCTCTCTCTCTCTCTCTCTGTCTCTCTCTGTCTGTCTGTCTGTCTGTCTCTCTCTGTCTGTCTGTCTCTCTCTCTCTCTCTCTGTCTCTCTCTCTCTCTCTCTCTCTCTCTCTCTCTCTCTCTCTCTCTCTCTCTCTCTCTCTCTCTCTCTCTCTCTCTCTCTCTCTCTCTCTCTCTCTCTCTCTCTCTCTCTCTTTCACCTCTCTCTCTCTCTCTCTTCTCTCTCTCTCTCTCTCTCTCTCTCTCTCTCTCTCTCTCTCTCTTCTCTGTCTC
>CM065691.1:44872957-44880457 GCA_017654935.2 Phymorhynchus buccinoides
GCCGGACGGAGGCATGCCGGACGGAGGCGGACGGACGCCGGACGGACGCCGGACGGACGCCGCCGGACGGTCGCCGCCGGACGGACGCCGCCGGACGGACCAGACAGAAACAATAGTTCCCCGAACCTTCGGCTCGGGGACTAATAATAAGACCTCTGATAACACGGATTGGCACACAAAAAAGGATTGGCAAAACAAAAAAGGGATTGGCAAAACAAAATAGAGGGATTGGCAAAACAAAAGAGAGAGAGAGAGAGAGAGAGAGAGAGAGAGAGAGAGAGAGAGAGAGAGAGAGAGAGAGAGAGAGAGAGAGAGAGAGAGAGAGAGAGAGAGAGAGAGAGAGAGAGAGAGAGAGAGAGAGAGAAAGAGTAAAACTTCAAAAGGCTATAACATCAAATCTAAACAAGTCAACTCAATTCTGTTTTCTGTGTTTGGGCCGGGAATCGTCGGGCCATCTTGGGAAAAACAAAATCTCAATTTATGTCAAAATTCCATTATGTCTTTTTTTTTTTCCCCCATGCGCTATATCACAATTGCCGCACTTTTGATACAGAGTAGGCTACACGAGGCATTTGTCTTGAACCATTCTCATCAATGACTCCCTCCCGGCCGATCCCACTCTTACTTATTTCACCCTCACTTCCCTCCTCACTCTCACTCTCGTTCCCCCCCCCCCTCTTTTTTCTCTCTCTCTCTCTCTCTCTCTCTCTCTCTCTCTCTCTCTCTTCTCTCTCTCTCTCTCTAATATCTCTCTCTCTCTCTCCTTCACCTCTTTTTACCATTGTTAATTGTTTGTTGTCGTACCCTGGCTTAAAGACTCCAGGGAACATCCCAACAGCCGAAGCACTTGAACACTATGGTACAAAAATGCACCAGCTAGGGGTGAGAACATTACGCGTGCGACCGTTTTTTTCGTTGATTACCCCGCCACATGAGCAGCCACACTCCGACTTCGGAGGATCTTAGACTGATGGCATTATGCTAGGAGCTTGCCATGGCTACAGACAGTCCCCGCATAACTATCCATAGCACGAGAACATTTTGATGTAGCCTTGGTGTTCTAGCCTATGTTAATGGGTCTGACGCAGCCTTATGCCAGGGCGAACCAATGTTGATAAATGGCAGTAATATGCAGATCGCAGAAAGATACGGAACATGCCGTTTCTCAGACGACACAAAAGAATCATTTATCACAAATCCATTGCCTTAATTTTCTTTCCCCAACCGGGTGTTTTTCTCTCTCCAGCCTCTGTGTCTTCTTATCATAGATTATAAATGGACGGAGAGAGAGAGAGAGAGAGAGAGAGAGAGAGAGAGAGAGGGAGAGAGAGAGAGAGAGAGAGAGAGAGAGAGAGAGAGAGAGAGAGAGAGTAGAGAGATAGAGAGAGAGGGAAGATCAGAGAGAGAGAGAGAGGGGGGGGGGGGGAGAGAGAGAGAGAGGGGGGAGAGAGAGAGGGAGAGAGAGAGAGAGAGAGAGAGAGAGAGAGGGGCGAGAGAGAGAGAGAGAGAGAGAGAAGGAGAGAACAGAGAGAGTGAGAGAGAAAGAGAGAGAGAGAGAGAGAGAGAGAGAGAGAGAGGGATAGAGAGAGAGATAGAGAGAGAGAGAGAGAGAGACGGGGGAGAGAGAGAGAGAGGGGTGAGAGAGAGAGAGAAGAGAATGGAGAGAGAGGGAGAGAGAGAGAGCGAGAGGGGGAGAGAGTGAGAGAGAGAGGGAGAGGAGGAGAGAGAGAGAGAGAGAGAGGTGAGGAGAAAGAGAGAGAGAGAGTAGAGAGAGAGATGAGGAAAGAGAGAGAGAGAGAGAGAGAAAGGATGAGAGAGAGAGAGAGAAGAGATAGAGAAGAGAGAGAGAGAGAGAGAGAAGGAGAGAGAGAAGAGATAGAGAGAGGAGAGAGAGAGAGGAGAGAGAGAGAGAGAGAGAGAGAGAGAGCAGAGAGAGAAGGAGAGAGAGAGAGACAGAAAGAAAGAATGAGAGAGAGAGATAAGGAGAGAGGAAGGAAAGAGAGAAGGGGGAGAGAGAGAGTTTGGACAGAGAGAGTCTCTTGAAGGATGTCTGAGAAGGAGTCTCTGATCTGATAGAGAGAGAGAGAGAGACAGAGGTAGATGTGTCTCTCTCCACCTCCCTCCCTGGGGGGGGCAGAGAGGGCCTACGCAATGTAGATTAATATGAGAGAGACATAGACAGGAGCCCCCCTCCACCCCCCCCCCTCTCTCTATCTCTCTCTCGCTCTCTCTCTCCTCTCTCTCTCTTCTCCCCTCTCTCTCTCCGGGGGGGGGGATCAGAGGAGGGAGACAGTTTGTTCTCCACCTCCACATGCCCCTAGTATGGACCCCCCCCCTCTCCTCTGATTCTGCTTATGTCTGTCCCCCTGTCTTCTCTCTCTCTCCTCTCTCTGTCCTCTGTCTCGATCTCTGTCTCTCTCCACCTCCCTCTGCCCCCCATATCTCCTCTCTCTCTCCCTCTCTCTCTCCCTCTCCTCTCTCCTCTCTCCCTCCCTCTCTCTCTCCGTCAATGTAGAATCACAATGCGATGCGATTTTGACGATGTGTCTCTCTCCACCTCCCTTCTCTCTACTCTCCTCCACTCCATCTCTCTCTAACCTGACTCTCGTAGCTCTCCCCCTCACTCTCTCTTCTTCTCTCTCTCTCTCTCTCTCTCAATGTAGATATAACTCTGCGATTTTGCAGAGATAATGGATCTCTCTCTCTCTCTCTCTCTCTCTCTCTCTCTGTTCTCTCTCTCTCTCTCTCCCTCTCCAGTCTCTCTCTCTCCGTCAATGTAGAGATCACAATGCGATGCGATTTTGAGACGATGTGTCTCTCTCCACATGGCATATCCCTCCCATCTCCTGCCATCCCCCCCCCCCCACCTCTTTTTCTTTCTCATCTCTCTCTCATCTCTAATCTCTCTCCTCTCTCTCTCTCTCTCTCTCTCTCCCTCTCTCTCTCCGTCAAATGGTAGAATCACAATGCGATGCGAATTTTGACGATGTGTCTATCTCCTTCTCTCCAGCACCTCCCTCCATTCCCCCCCTCCCACCCCCCTCTCTCTCTCTCTGTCTCTCTCTCTCTCTCTCTCTCTCTCTCTCTACTCTCTCATCTCTCTCTCTCTACTCTCTCCTTCGAACATCTACAATCACAATGGCCTCTACCCTTCACTGACTACTTCGTCTCTTTTATCTGCTGCCTCAAAAAAAAAAAAAAAAAAATCCCTTACTATCCCTCCACTCCCTCTCTCTCTCTCTGTCTCTCTCTAATCTATCTCTCTCTCCTCTGTCTCCCTCTCTCTCTATCTCTCCATGACTCTCTCTCTCCGTCTCATGTAAGAATAACAATTGCGATGCGATTTTGACGATGTGTCTCCTCCACCTCCATCTCTGCCCCCCCTCCCTCTTCCACCCCCACAACCCCTCTCTCTCTCTCGTCTCTCATTCCCTTCTCTCTAGGGGTCCCCTCTCTCCTTCTCGTCTCTCTCTCTCTCGTCAATGTAGATCACAATGCGATTGCGATTTCTTTGACGATGTGTCTCTCTTCCACCCCTCCATCTCCTGCCCTCCCATCCCCGCTCCCATCCCCCCCTCCCCCACCCCTCTCCTCTCTCTCTCTCTCTATCTCTCTCTCAGTCTAATGTCTCTCTCTCATCTCTCTCTCTCATCTGGTCTCTCTCTCTCTCTCTTCGTTCTCCCTCTCTCTCTCCGTCAATGTAGAATCACAATGCGATGCGATTTGGACGATGTGTCTCTCTTCCACCTTCCATCTCTGCCCCCCCCACCCCCTATCTCCCCTCCCTCTCTCTCTCTCTCTCTACTTCTCCCTCTCTCTCTCTCTCCTCTCTCTTCTCTCTCTCTCCATTCAATATCAAAATGTATTGTTGTAGAAACGCGCTCTCTCTCTCTCCACTCCGTCTCCCTCCAACCCCTCTCTCGCCTCTCTCTTCTCTCTTCTCTCTCTCTCTCCGTCAATGTAGAATCACAATGCGATGCGATTTTGACGATGTCTGTCTTGCGCTCCATCTCTCGATACCCGTCACCACCACCCTCTCTCTCTCCACTCCTTCTCTCTCTCTCTCTCTCTCCCTCTCTCTCTCTCTCTGTTTCTCTCTCTCTCTCCTCACCCCCTCCCTCCCTCCCTCCCTCCCTCCCTCCCTCTCTCTGTCTCCTCTCTCGATCTGCTCGCTCTCCACCTACATCTCTCCTCTTCTCTCTCTCTCTCTCTCTCAATCTCTCTCTCTCTCTCTCTCTCTAAGTCCGTCAATGTAGAATCGCAATGCGATGCGATGTTGACGATGTGTCTCTCTCCACCTCCATCCCTGCCCCCATCCCCTCTCTCTCTCTCTCTCTCCCTCTCTCTCGCTCTCTCTACTCTCTCTCTCGCTCTCTCTATCTCTCTCTCTCAAGATACCTCTCTCTCTCTCTACTCTCTCTCTCTCAATGTTTAGAATCGCAATGCGATGCGAATGTTGACGAATGTGTCTCTCTCCTCCTCTACTCCCTGCCCCCCTCCACCCCCTCTCTCTCTCTCTCTCTCCTTCTCTCTCTCTCTCTCTCTCCGTAATGTAGAATCACAATGCGATGCGATTTTGACGATTGTGTCGCAGTCTCCACCTCCCTCCCTGCCATCCCCCTCCACCCCCACCAAATCCCCTTCCCTCTCCTCTCTCTCTCCCTCAATGTAGAATCATCAATGCTCGATCTGACGATTGTGACTCTCACCTATCCCGTGTCCCCCCCTACACACTGCCCCCTCTCTCTCGATCGTCTCTCTTCTCTCTCTCTCTTTCCTTCTCCGCTCTCTCTCTCGTCTCTCTCTCTCTCTCTCTCTCCTCAGACTCGTGTTCGTGTATTTAATTTGTCAATTTGGACGTAAATCTATTTGGAAAGCAAGGGAAGACAGCATCTGCCTATGGTCAATCCACAGGAGCTCCTCTCCGAAGCAGAGCAAAATCAGCTCTCACGTACACTCATTGATCGTGGGTGGGTCCTGACGTTCGCACTCACCCCTTGCCCAAACTCGTTCGACAACTGCAGACAGTCGCCTCATAATTAGGTATGATGATGGAGATAGCATTGACATTTCCACCGCGCACTTTTAGCATAGGAAGAAGGGAGTAGAGAGAGAGAGAGAACTCAGAACTTCAAAACAGTTTTAATGATTAGGCCATCTGCCCGTATCAAGTGAAGTGGAGGTGAAGGGTGGAGGTGAGGGGAAGGGGTGTTTGTGTAGATAGCCATTTGATCATTCATAGATTAAGGAGAGAGAGAGAGAGAAGGAGAGACGAGAGGAGAAGTCGAGATGAGAGAGAGAGAGAGGATGGGGTAGAGAGAGGAGAGAGATGGAGGAGAGAAGAGAGAGTCAAATTTGAAGATGAGAGAGAGATTGACAGAGAGAGGTCTGAGAGGAGATGAAGGAGGACCGAGAGGAGAGAGATGAGAGAGAGACCGAGAGAGGAGAGAGACTCTTCAGACGCATGTCAGAATCGTTTTTAATTGACATTGACATGTACAGTCCTTAATGTCAAGGGGGATTATCATATTTGCAGCGTCAGGAATTCATGCAAAAAAACGAAAATGAGTAAATGTATTATGAATAAAGGCTAATTGAGTCAACGTTGGACACAATATAACAACATATAATACGAATATGTTTATAAAGAAAGACCAATAACATGTACAGTGATAACAATTGTCGTAATATTCGAATACATGAACAAATCTAAAGAGAGAGAGAGAGAGGGAAGTCAGACGAGGAGGAGAGGACGAGAGAGAGGGAGAGAAGACGAGAAGAGAGGAGAGAGAGAAAGACTGAGGAGAGAGATGAGATCGAGTAAGAGCCGAGAGAGAGGAGAGAGATTGAGAGAGGAGAGAACGAGAGAGAGAGAGAGAGAGAGAGACGTTGAGAAGAGACAGAAACAGAGAGACAAAGACCAGAGACAGACTGGATAGAGAGGGGAGAGAGCTTTGGAACAGATGAGAAAAGAGACAGAGACCAGACCACACACACACACACACAGACAGAAAGTGCAAATGCAGATAGTTCTATTCAATGGCCATTGGCCCCTTGTGATGGGTAAATGTAAATAAATATAGGTCAAACAACATGCATGAACACATGCATAGTCTCAGTGATTGCTATTTGTACTTTACACTGCATATCTTGCATGCTTTGGATGTGTTGCAACACCATGTTTCTGCAAAAAAGAATTTAACACAAAAAAACCGAACGATAATATCATGCGGTGACCCAGCACCACGAAAGGGACATTAAATCCCTGGGCCCTAGATTTTCACAACAGGCTTCGGACAGTACAAAAATCAAATGTTTTGGGTATGAATTTGAGTTCTAGGTATTTACGTGTTCTCTAACATCTTATCTTTCTTAACTTATCAAGGATAATCTTTAATATGATCTCTAAATAGTCTTATAACGTGTTTTAAAACGAGTAGGTCGATGCATTTTCTTCAGCTAGGCTAGACTTTAAGGGCTTCGCACACTAGCGTCAAGATCTCGAGATCGCAGTACGGCGATTTTTTGCTGCAAGGCGCAGTTTGATGCGCCGCTTGCGTGTGAGAGATTCGCGGGCGCGGCAGGATTTTTGATGCGTAGCTGCGCGATTTTTTGTTGCTCGAGAATAGAACCGGCTCTAATTTTGATGCTCAAGATCGCAGAGATCGTGAAACTAGCCAATCACAACGGACGGAAGGACCATAACTCTGATTGAGAAAAAAAAAATGGCAGACTTGCTCGAACAAGAAATGTGTTGCTGTGATGCAGGCGGGTCAACAGCGTCCAAAGGCGTTGCGTTTGCCTTGAGAAACAATTGACGCCTGATGCTATTGTGCGCAAGGCCTTTAGAGACTGTGTTTTCTCAAAATGGTCAACGCTCACCCTTCTGACTTTAATGCTCGTAACTCTGGAACGAAAAAAAAAGATACGAGAATGGTTGTTGTATCATTAGAAAGAAAATTATCTAAAGTTTTCAAATGTAAAGTTCTCTCAGAATGGTCAGTTGGACTAACTTTAATGTCCCTTTCGTGGTGCTGGGTCACAAATAAGCAGAGGCGTTCAACATATACGTAGAAGCACGTCGCGTCGCGGGGGGGTGGGGGGGGAATTTGCGCGTGCTTGGGTCAGAAAATACTTCGAGCATAAATGGGCCCGCTAACACACGCACACACGATTCGCATCTGAATGCGATGCGATTTTGACGATGCGAGTCATGATTCACGTGAAATACTTCCGTAGTATTGATGTCTACTTATTAGCAGAGCGAGCGAATATGGTAGAATTGGTTTTAGACGGAAGTATTTTGTAAAGCGCATAGAGCTTAAAGGTATTCGCTATGAGAAAACGTCTGAATACATACATAATACATAAATTTCACGTGAATCATGGACATGACTCACGTGACCAAATCGCATCGCATCCCCATGCGATTTTACGCGTGTGGTGGCACGGCTTAAGAGCGTTATATTTTAATCCTAACTACTTATAAACGTTCATGCA
>CM065691.1:44885457-44892957 GCA_017654935.2 Phymorhynchus buccinoides
TTTTATTTTTTATTTTTGTACATAATTATTTATACATCCTCTTCACTGAAGGAACTAATTAGGGTTGTGACTGTTTGATGACCTTTCATTGCCCATTAGTTAAGTTGGGTTTTTGTGTCAGTTGGGTTATCTTTTTTTGTCCTTTAGAGCTTTAAAGGTGCACCCTGACGGATGAGATTTTTGCAAGAAACACGTCGAGATCAGCAGAAAGACAGCCTTTTTAACCATTTCACCGCCAGCCATATTTCAGCCAAAAATTTCCATTAAATTTACCTGGGTAGAGAACAAAATCCATCTGCAGTATTGGGGATTCTTCTGTGACATATATAAAATAAGGTCTATCCTTACTTCCCCAAACTAACACAATAGGGTCTTTGGATAATAGACCCCAGTTTGATGCCTTTTAGTGACCTAGGTGTTAAATCACTATGGTGCTAAAATGCGACTTTGGCAGTGAAAGGGTTAAAGGATCGGAACACTCACTTTGCTCTGGATTCCTAGAAATCAAACCGTCAAAACGGCGATTCCTCCTTGGCGGAGATGCCGGAGAGGGGTGGGTGGAGGCCACTGATTGTGGTTGAAGCTTTTTTCTTCCTTGTAGTGCAGTAAAAACATATTGGGGCTATTTCCTTTGGTGTGAGAGAAACTCCTTTGGGTAAACTGTATAACATTTAAAAATAAATAAACAAAAAGGCTTATATTGTGGACATTTCCTGCAAACGATTTGGTCTAAACTCAGGCGGTCATTATTTCACTGAAATAATTTGACTTCCAGCACCTCCGCCAAGGAGGAATCGCCGATTTGACGGTTTGATTTCTAGGAAACCACAGCAAAGTGAGTGGCGCGACCTCTGTAAAGGGTGATCTCGACGCGATTCTTGCACAAGAAAACCTCATCCGTCAGGGTGCCCCTTTAAGGATTCAAGTAAAACGTCAATAATAAATCAGTGGATTAAAACCAAGAGAAAATAAAATGAGTGCAACTTTTTTTTTGGGAGAGTTATTACAAAACTCTTTTCGTTATTACGTATTCTTCTGTATCTCCGTCCAAACTGTGAGTATGTTATCTTCTCCTTTTGAACTAAAACAAATCCAGGGCCTGTATTCACGTTGAGATAGCATGAGACTTAGCATGATGCTAACTTAGAAGCTCTTCCAAAAGTCCTATTAAATCCTATAGGACTTTTGGAAGAGCTTCTAAGTTAGCATCATGCTAAGTCTCATGCTATCTCAACGTGAATACAGGCCCAGGTAATGAGGTAACCCCTAACCCAGAAAAGTCAGTATGTAATGAGAGAGACGGACAAACAGAGAGAAAGACGAGAGAGCGTAAGAAGATGACAATGAACAGGAAGTGAACGCATAAATAACCCTCCGGTCGCATTTAAGATTAGTCCCCGAGCCGAAGGTTCGGGGAACTATTGTTTCTGTCTGGTCCGTCCGGTGTCCGTCCCTCCGTCCGTGTTCCTCAAAAACTATTCAGTCTATCATCATCAGATTCGGTATACTAGTTTGCCAAGATGCAAGCTATCCACTGATGTATTTAGTTTTACATTACCCGCTGTGTCCTAGGCCCTTTGTGTCACAGGTCCGCCGTTTTTTCTCAAAAACTATTCAGTCTATCATCATCAAATTTGGTATACTAGTTTGCCAAGATGCAAGCTATCCACTGATGTATTTAGTTTAAACATGGGATAAGCCCGCTGTGCCCTAGGCCCTTTGTGTCACAGGCCCGCTATGTCCCACTTCTTTCCGGCCGTCCATCCGTCCGTGCGTGCGTCCTGTTTTCAGTTCTCAATGGTCTCCCCGCTGTGTGTACAGCCGACACATTCCGATTTCGGAGTAGCTCGGCGATGCTGCGAGGGGACTTTGCAGACGCTCGGCGTTGCACTTGTTTCTTTTGTTTCCAACTCATTCTTTATCCCGTTTCATATTTTCACAACATTAAAAGGTTCTCATTAACCTCACGACCATTATGACCATATGTGACCCAGCACCACGAAAGGGACATTAAGTGTCAAACTGACAATTCTGAGAAAATGATACATTTGACAGATTCAGACAATTCTCTTTCTAACGATACAAGATCCATTCTCGTATCGTTTTCCGTTCCAGAGTTATGAGCATTTAAAGTTAGCAGGGTGAGCGTTGGTCATTTTGAGAAAACGGTCTAAAAGCTAGCCTAGCTGTAGAAAATGCATTGACCTACTCGGTTTAAAACACTTATAAGACCATAATTATATAGAGACCATAGTAAAGATTATCCTGTATAAACATGACAGATAAGATGTTAGAGAACACAAAAATACACATAACTCAAAATTAAGCCCCCAAAATGAGATTTTTGACTTTGCAAGCCTGTTGTGAGAAACCAGCCCAGCGACTTGATGTCCCTTTCGTGGTGCTGGGTCACATATGGTCTGGGAACGCAGAAGAAGAAGACTACGACCCTCCCTCGTGCTCTGCTTGAAGCAAAGACACTGAAAAGAAAAGACTAGCATCCGGTCCCTTTTCCCTATATGAGTAGTGAGGACAGAAACACTGGTTATGTCCCTTTTAAACGTGACACATTTTGCACGTCGATAGGCCAGTTGAATTCTCCGTGCAAATTCCAGTCTGAGTCTTTGGATAGCCAGCCCGCCGCTGTGAATGGTGTATAACTACCCCACTAACGATAAACTCTATCAGCCCGGCTCGCCGTAACTCTTAAGTAGTCCATCTTACCCTTGTAGAGTCTTTGCATGAAGGAAGAAAAAACTCGCCATCAGTTTTAGCATCGCAAGCCCCGCCCCCACCCCCCCCCCCCCCCCCCCCCCCCCCTCTTCTCCCCCCAATCCACCCTTTCCACTTTTGAACTTCAAAACAAACCTTTCTTTCAAAGTGACAGAAAAAACCTAGATTTAAAAAAAAAAAATTCTTCGACGAGCACAAGAACAACAAAAAAGTTAGAAGAAAAAGCAAACCAAAAGAAGAAAAAAATGCAAGCAAGGGGAAAGAACTATACAACTCGAAAGCGAAGAAAAGGGAAAAGCGAAGGCAGAGGGGGGGGGGGGGGGGGGGAGGAGGAGGAAGGGGATGGGGGATGGTAATGAGGGTGATGGCGTGCTAAAGACCCACCAGATCACGTGTCAAAATCACGGGTTTTGCGCGTGTTTTCCCTCATATTACTTTTAAGCATAATTTGATATGATGAGAAACAAATGTTAATTCGGTTGCTTGTTTTCCTGCTGTTTTTGTTCACTGCTGGTGTCATCTGGTTTGCATAACATTAGTAATGGGAGTATGATTGATTCTGGAAGTCTTGACAACGATTAACAAGGGCGTCGCCGAGCGGCAGACATGTCCGTCACCAGCAATGCCACGCACTTGCGACACCCCGTAGCAGTCACATCCTGACACAAAATTGGAAGGGATTCTGTCTTCTAGTTCACGAGATACAGCTTGAAGAAGAAACATATAGCGCAAAGAAGGAAATTTCAGTTTTCAAGGTCACACTTCAAGGTCAAGATCAGCATGGCGATAAGGTATGCTCGGATGTGTTCTTCTCTAGGGTATACAGTACCACACACAATCTGAAGCGCTTCTGTCAAGGACAAATGTGGAAAATATGGCTTAAAACCCAATTTGTAGACCCTACCACTTTCAAGGCCTACCGATCTCCCGGACCGTGACCTTGACCTTGATCGGTATGCCACCATCAGAACGGGCATAAGCCAAAGTACTTACATGCCAAATTGGAAGACTCTAACACCAACGGTGTGGGAGTTATGGCCCCTTAAATATTTTCGGTTTACACGGTCGTACGCCAAGGTCAAGGTCACGACGGCAAATATTTTTGCGCGGATGCCTTCCTCTCATGGTGATACACCAGTACACAACATGTGACGCGATTCGGTCAAGCGGTTCGGGAGATATCCTTGGTACAGACAGGAAAAAAGAAAGAAAAAAAATACAAACCAGCCCATCGCAAAGTCCTATCACCTATGGTGACGGACAATAAATCGCAATGCTGACATATGCTGAGCTTTTTGTGCTTTGCCCCCCCCCCCCCCCCCCCCCCCCCCCCCCCCCCCTCAGATCTGTCTTATATAGCTGGTAAGGAATCTTGTTTTGACCAGGTTTGACTCCCATACAAACGCCCCCAAATTGAAAACGACACATCGTTTCAAATTAAAGAGCAGCCTCAATTTGAAGTTGGGGACATTCGTATGTGACTCACAGCTACCCAGAAGAGAAAAAAAAAAAAACCCACAAGGGACTTAATCGTGGTGGGTCAGTGGGTCTTTAAATAAGAATTGGCAAAGAACAAACCAGTGAAGCGAGCATTCAATAATATTCCCTAAAGTTCAGAGACAAAATAATACACACAAAAACAACAACAAAACAGGAAGAAACGTTACGTTTGTGACACTTCGAATCAGTCAGGCACGAAGTGGCTGCAACGTTGCGTCAAATGAATAGCAAACATTATGTCATTAGAAATTGAATTTCTGGGTGAACTTGCTAGCTTTGACAGGCACCGGAAAAAAGAAGATTGATTGATTGATTGATTGATTGATTTGGGTTAATAGGCACATTGAAGTGTGTGTTTGTAAATATTAGTTCTGCCCAAGCGAAAAAAAAAAATCCATAATTAAACAAACTTTAACATGAAGTGTGAAGTGTCTGCAAATGCCTTGGCATGAGGCTGTGTCAGACCAGTTGACATAAGCTAGAACGCCAAGGCTACATCAAAATGTTGTTATGCTCTGAATGGTTGTGCGGGGATTGTCTCAAGCCATGACAAGCTCCCAGCATAACATCGTCAGTCTCAAATCCCCCCGAAGACGGAGTGTGGCTGCCCACATGGCGGGGTAATCAAAAACGGTCACACACCGTACTGTTCTCATCCCTAGCTGATGCATTTGTACCATTTGCTTACTGTTAGTGTTCAAGTGCGTTTCTCGCTGTTTAGAAATTGGATGATCCCTGGAGTCTTTTAGCCAGGTGGTAAGCCAACCATAATTAAACCAACCAAGTGTCTGCAACGTTTCGTCAAATGAAAAGCAAACATATTATGTCATTAGAAATTGATTTTTGGGGCGAACTTGCTTGCTTTGACAGGCACCGGAAAAAAGAACATTGATTGATTGATTTGGGTTAATATGCACAGTTAAGGTGGTGTTGTTTTTAAAATTCTGCCCAAGCAAAAAAAAATCCAAAATTAACCCTTTCGCCGCCAGCCATTTTTCAGCCAAAAAATACCATTAAACTTAACTGGGTAGAAAAAACATTTTCTGCAATATTGCGAATTCCTCAGTGACATCCATAACATTAGGCCTATCCTTATCTCCCAAAATTAAGAAAATAGGGTCTTTGGATAACAGGCCTGGTTTGGATGTCTTTTGTGACATGGGTGTTAAACCATTGTGGTGCTAAAATGCGACATTGGCGGTGAAAGGGTTAAACAAACTTTAACAAGGAACGTTTAAGAAAAAAGAAAAAAGAAAAGATAACAGCATGAAACAGTAAAAAACAAAAACTGAACCGCAAGCGTTGCACACAAACGTTAAAATAGTCGATTAGTACAAAATGTCATTATATATATATACATAAAATATTGGTTTAACGTTTTGGTACTATGATGTCGCGTCACGAGCTTTACCCTACACAGATATTTCTGAATAAGTGTGGGAAATTTGGCTGTGATTATGTACAGCGTGAACTAGAGCTAGTGGAAACGCTAATATATCACCAGCTGAGTGGCAGCATTTTCGGCTCTAGTGACCTTGACCTTTGACCAGTGACCATCTTCCAACCTAGCCTTGATATCCTAACTGTCTATCCGCACGCAAAATTTGAAGGTCCTTGGTCCACCGTTCAAACGCTATCACACACACCGAAAAAGATTTCTCTTTCATATGGCCGCTTGAGTCGCTTACACCAAATCAGGAAATGTCCACAATACAAGCCTTTTTATTTACAGTTTACCCAAAAGAGTTTCGCTCACCACAAAGGAAATAGCTCTAATGTTGTTTTTACTGCAATACAAAGAAGAAAAAAGCTTCAACCACACTCAGTGGCCTCCACCCACCCCGTCCAAAATGGCTTCTCTCTCCGGCAACTCCGCCAAGGAGGAATCGCCGACTAGGAAAACAGATCAAAGTTAGTGAGCAAAATGCTGTCTTTCTGGTGATCTCGACGCGTTTCTTGCACAAAAAAACTCATCCGTCAGGGTGTCCCTTTAAACAACATTCGCCTTGATGTACTCTTAAAAGGTGTTTTTTTCTCTAAAGTACAGAGAGACTATTTTCGTTCCCAGATCAAAGTCTTCCCGCATACGCAGAACCGCTGTGATTCCCTGAGGCTTAATGGCCTGCTACACTACATACGCTTCGCTGTCAATGCGATGCGATTGTGACGATCCGAGTCATGATTCACTTAATAATAATAATAATAATAATAATTGGAATTTATATAGCGCTCTTTCTCACATGAGCTCAGTGCGCTTTACATTAATAACAAGAACATTAAAGGCAAACAAATAATTAATCATTAGAAAGTAAAATAAGCACGATGCTTGCACGCAACGTTCTCTTACTTCCTTACACACACACACACACACACACACACACACACACACACACACACACACACACACACACACACACACACACACACACGCACACACACACACGCACACAACACACACAACACACACACACACACACACACACACACACACGCGCGCGCGCACACATTCACACACATGCATGCGCACACACACACTCACACACAATTAATTATACAAGAGTAAAATAGTTACAATATGAACATTCTAAGAAGAAACATAGAGACCACATTCACATTCTCAATCAAGTTTGAATACAATACTGCAACTTGAAATAAAATCATACTGCCATCGACATACCAATTACATGACTAATTATAATAGACAAATTTTGCAAAAACAAAAATACTCTTCTACCTCATTTACAAGCATTTAAAGTTTACAAGACGTAGACATTCTACATACAAAATACGAATTCTAAAATAATTGTAAATACATTTTTTACAAGATTTCTGCAATCAAACGGACCCCCCCCCCCCCCCCCCCCCCCCCCCCCCCCCCCACCACACACACACACACCTCACACACAAACACTAATCAATCATAATATGTCCGAAACAAGTGAGTTTTAAGGGCAGAGCGAAAGGCGGAGATAGAGTCAGATGAGCGGACATGTTGTGGGAGGGAATTCCATAAGTGAGGTGCTAAATAGTTGAAGGATCGTTCACCAAACGATTTCGTGTGGACCCGAGGAACCTTGAGTGGAATACTTCCGTCTAAAAAAAATAAGTCTACTACTGTCGCTCTATAATGATACTCAAGCAGACTCAATGCACGGACTTCGCACGACTCATGACTCGCATCGTCACAATCGCATCGCATTGGCAGCGAATCGTATGTTGTTTCCTGTCTGTCGTTTCCGACAATGACTGCCAGATAGCAGAAGGGGG
>CM065691.1:44897957-44900457 GCA_017654935.2 Phymorhynchus buccinoides
CACCCGATCACGTGTGAAAATCACGGGTTTCACCTCTTATAGCTGGTAAGAAATCTTGTTTTTGACCAGGTTTGACTCCCATACAAATGCCCCCAGATTGAAAATAAAACATAATTTTAAAGAGCAGCCTCAATTTGAAGTTGGGGGGCATATGTATGTGGGTCACAGCTACCCAGAAAAAAACCCCAAGGGACTTAATCGTGGTGGGTCAGTGGGTCTTTCAGGGGACCATGGAAATACCCGTACACCAATACTGACCACTAAGCTGCTGATTCAGCGTAATATGTACTTCATTATATCGAACTTCGCCATTCCTGAAAATCGGCAAGGATTTACAGCTTTTCTTCACAAACTCAGCCAAATTAATGGTAGCCGAATTCGTGAAACTAATCTGCAAAAAAAAAGAAGATTTGTTTTTGGTTCGGCGGACGCACACATACACATTCATTCATTCTCTCTCTCTCTCTCTCTCTCTCTCTCTCTCTCTCTCTCTCTCTCTCTCTCTCTCTCTCTCTGTCTGTCTGTCTGTCTCTCTGTCTGTCTGTCTGTCTCTCTCTCTGTCTGCTCTCTCTCTCTCCTGCCTGCCTGTCTGTCTGCCTGCCTGTCTGTCTGTCTGTCTGTCTGTCTGTCTGCCTGCCTGCCTGCCTGCCTGCCTGCCTGCCTGCCTGCCTGCCTGCCTGCCTGCCTGCCTGCCTGCCTGCCTGCCTGCCTGTCTGTCTGTCTGTCTGTCTGTCTGTCTGTCTGCCTGTCTCTCTCTCTCTCTCTCTCTCTCTCTCTCTCTCTCTCTCTCTCTCTCTCTCTCTCTCTCTCTCTCTCTCTCTCTCTCTCTCTCTCCCCCCGCCCCTCTCTGTCTATCATCACTGCCGATTCCGCGGAATCGGCAATTGCACAAGTTCGGCACGACACGCACGCTTCCACTCAAACCATCCAGTACTACAACAGTGCGTTTTCTTTCACCTACCTGTGGTCCCAGTCCTTCGCCCTGTCTCCGAAGAATAGTCGTCTTCCCGTTCAGTTTGACCTCGCCTATGAACCGCCACGCTCGTAGATCCCGGTTGCGATGCCAAGCTGGACTCACTTCCTCCCTGGTAACGACGGTGGTCGCAGCCTCCAGTTTCAAAGAATGCACCTTCCGCCATTAGTAGAGCGCCAAGAAGGAATAATCACGTGATGTCTTGGTCAACTGGCACACCGAAACTTTCGAGTAATCAACCAACACGCTTGGCAAAAGCTGCTTCTTTGCACAGCCAAACGCTTTGAGATCGGCGAAAACACTTTCAACGTTCCTTTTGTTTTCACACGCTTGGCAAAAGCTGCTTCTTCGCAAAGCCAAACGCTTTGAAATCGGCGAAAACACTTTCAACGTTCCTTTTTTTTTAAATTCTTTTTCATGCTTGGCAAAAGCTGCTTCTTTGCAAAGTCGAACGCTTTGAGATCGGCGAAAAAAACCTTCCAACGTTCCTTTTCTTTCAGATGACTCGATGATAATTTCAAGGTTTATTTCGCATCAGAAACATACACGTGGCTTTCCAGAATGGGTTTGCGAGATCGCACATTTTCCAAATGCGTTAACACAATGCTTGTTCAGTAAGTTTACCTTTCAAAACATAGTCCCGCAGACAATAATTCAAGATGGCGGCGGAAGTGTGTTTAGGTGCGCCGCACGATAGTAGAGATCATGAATTCGTTCCTCTCACGGACCACCAGAGACTGGAATGAACTGCGGCAGTAGGACTCCCTCAGCTCCTTCACTGTTGTCGCCTAGGTGCGCCGCACGATAGTAGAGATCATGAATTCGTTCCTCTCACGGACCACCAGAGACTGGAATGACCTGCGGCAGTAGGACTCCCTCAGCTCCTTCACTGCTGTCGCCCCCAGTAAGCTTACGTCGTTGTTGCAGGAGGATGAACAGTAACCCGCCAGTGTCTTCCGTCCACCCGCTCACTCTTCGTCTTACCCCTCCACATACTTTCTCGCATCCTGGATCTGGATCTGGATGTATCCTTTGTAGGAGCCTATGAAGGCTATTGGCCACTGCAACCTGCAACAACCATGTTTTGCTAGAGTGAATGCCCTTGGTAACTGCTTGAGTACTAACCAAATAAAGGCATAACTCTCGCCAATAACCCTATTTGAGGCCACTAAATGGTTGCCTTTCACAAGAGTGAATGCCTTGTTCAGTACTGACCACAAGGGCTTCACTATCATTGTCAAGGGCGTTAATAACCCTAGTTGCAGAGGCCCATACACACAGCATTAACACGGGTTATCACGGTGAAACCCGCTGAAAGGGGTGTTAGGTTTAGCGACACCAAAAAAAACCCATAGCCGTTAGGTTTTCAAGTCCCATCATTCTGTGTCTTTCATTTATGTAAACACAGTAATGTCCAGGTTTGTCGTACACTCATTAGGTATTAGGTACTTTATAGTCACAGAGGCGTCTCTGTGAAATTCGGGTTGCTCCCACCTGGAGAGCGCGTCGCAGCCAGAGGCGCGCCAC
>CM065691.1:44905457-44910457 GCA_017654935.2 Phymorhynchus buccinoides
GATCAATAATATATATGGTTATGGGAGACCCCTAGGCTTATTGTAGGTCATGGTATCCGCGAAAGTACAATACAAATAAATGTGACAGTGCATGGGAAAACCAGACATAATGGAAGTTTGGCATAAATTGAGATTTTACTTGTTCATGGTGGCGCAAAGGTTCCTTGTTAATACGCAAAAGACCGAAGTGAGTTATCTTGTCTAGTGTTTATTTTATAATTATTTGACGTTTGGCATTCGAAATAGATCATTGGCAGAAATCGGGCATAGAATATACAACTTTGCCTCTTTGTTTCTATTGACTTGATTTATGAAAACAATCAAATAAACAAATAAATCATTCAAAATTGTCTTTTATGTTGTGGATGCTGGTAGAACACATATAAATAGACAACAAATTAAAACAAAGTCGAAATTACAACCCAGAACAAACGGTTTAATGATAAATTAAAAAAAACCCACACAGAGCAAAACAAAACACGACGTTTTGCACTGGACAACGCGTTGAACCCGAAACGTCGTGTTTTGTTTTTGCTCTGTGTCTTTTTGTTTGTGGCTCAAGCCACAAACCTATAACTCACTTTGTCAGTCGGTCTGTCGGTCGGTCTGTCTGTCGTTCCAAAATTGTCGCACATTTTGACAAAATTGTCGCACTTCAAATCGAGGCTACACTTCAAAATTAACTGAGGCCGCTCTTTAAAATGATGTATTTTAAAAGCGTACAAAATAATAAACATACGTAATACAGACACTACAACAGACACGACGAGTATGCGGTGCTTCTTTCGATGAGTATAAGTAGGATACATAGTTTTAAATGTTTTCCAAAAGATATGAAAAGTGACGAAATGGTGCAGAGATAACATTCTGGTTTACAGATTAAAATTATTGAAAAGCCAGGGGAGGTAACTCATGATTGGAGTGGTAAAAATAGACCGCGTGCCACAAACTATTGCGATTTCGCGCTTGTTTTTGGGTTTTAATTTCGACTTTGTTTTAATTTGTTGTGAATTTTATTGAACCCAACAGTCCTCTTCGTTTCTTCACGTCATATAAATAGACATAAATATGCCCTAAATAGAAAATGGGTATTTTGAGGGTTGTTGACTATTTTTGGCTTTATGTATGTATATACGAGCGACTTATGTAGGTTTTTCCTATGCACCGTCACAAATGTCCGCGAGAGGACTTAACAGACGTCTGTCTAGCTTAATGTAATGTAATGGAGCTTTGCCGACGACGACCGACGACAACACGCCACAGCGGAATGAATAATTCAGCTTCACGAGGTCTAGGAATGAAGGAAAATCAGAGATTCTGTACCGGTTCCGATCCAAGTTTAAACACCAAACTTAAAACAAGATGGAAATGCATTGAAAAGTTGTCCCGGTAGATCCTGATTTTTTTAAAGGTTTTTTTTAGGTTGTTGTTGGTTTTTTTTTGGGGGGGGAGCACTGGACAACGATTTTGAACCCGAAACGTCGTGATTTGTTTTTCTCTGTTTTTGTTGTTGTTATTAACCCCTTGACTGCCAGAGAAAATTAAAGACAAAATAATTGGGCAAATCATGCCATCAAAAAGACAACTGATAGAGCCAATCTAACAAAATGGTCTGGGGATATAACTCTCTTGACTGTGTTAGAGCAAAAACCAACATAGCAGGGCTATTCCTCTTCATCTGATGACATTATCAGTGATGTCATCAGGTCAGTACGTAATACGTTGGTGGCAGTCAAGGGGTTAAACCTTTTATTTTGGGTTTCAATTTCGACTCTGTTTTAATTTGTTGTGAAGATGTTTGATTGAGCCCAGCAGTCATCTTCGTTTTTTTAATTTTTAATAATGAAAACGTCCTTGTGCCTCGAACACTCTTTTAACCCTGTCATCGCCAAAGTGGCATTTTAGCACCACAGCGATTTAACACCTATGTCACTAAAAGGCATCAAATTGGGGTCTATTATCCAAAGACCCTCTATTGTCATAGTTTTGGGAAGTAAGGATAGACCTTATTTTATGTGTCACAGAAGAATCCCCAATACTGCAGATGGATTTTGTTCTCCAACCAGGTTAATTTAATGGACATTTTGGCTGAAATAATGTCTGGTGGTGAAAGGGTTAAAGCTTAGATACAAAATCCATGTCATTTCTACAAGTTCACGTACGTCCCAAACCTGCTTTAATCCTTTTTAATCCTCACGTTTACGACTCTTGATCTCAAAGCGAAGTCTGGTTGCTTCAGTCTCTTGCGAGATAACCGTAGGCTGATCCCAACCTAATCGTTTTCCCGAGGACAGAACTTTGCTTCTTAGTGAAAATGGTCAATGCGGTGTGTGTGGGTGTCTAAACTGAAACTTAGCCGTAAACTAGATTAACCCTTTCACCGCCAAAGTCGCATTTTAGCACCACAGTGATTTAACACCTATGTCACTAAATGGCATCAAATTGGGGTCTATTATCCAAAGACCCTATTGTCTTAGCTTTGGGAAGTAAGAACAGACCTTACGTTATGTATGTCACAGAAGAATCCCCCAATACTGCAGATGGATTTTTTGTTCTCTACCCAGGTAAACTTAATGGAAATGCTTGGCTGAAATGTGGCTGGCGGTGAAAGGGTTAAGCAATGGCTGGCACTTCTTCTTCTTCAGTGGCACAGCGGCATGCAGCGCGTTCGACTCGTGTCAAGTAAACCCGAGTTCGAACCTGGGTACAGGGGATTTTTTCCTCTCATTTTGCACTAGGCCTTACTGTCTGAATGTGGAGTCTTTCGGATGAGGCGATACACCGAGGTCCCGTGTGCCCATGCACTTAGCACACGTTAACCCCAGCGGCAACGAAAAAGTTGTCATTTGGTCAAAATTTACCCCCCACCACCACCACCCCCTTTCCTTCATCATCAGTCACACAAAAATCGCATTAAAAAACAAGCGCGAAATCGCAATAGTTTGTGGCACGCGGTCTATTTTTACCACTCCAATCATGAGTTACCTCCCCTGGCTTTTCAATAATTTTAATCTGTAAACCAGAATGTTATCTCTGCACCATTTCGTAACTCTTTATATCTTTTGGAAAACATTTAAAACTATGTATCCTACTTATGCTCATCGAAAGAAGCACCGCATACTCGTCGTGTCTGTTGTAGTGTCTGTATTACGTATGTTTATTATTTTGTACGCTTTTAAAATACATCATTTTAAAGAGCGGCCAGAAGTGTAGCCTCGATTTGAAGTGCGACAATTTTGTCAAAATGTGCGACAATTTTGGACGACAGACAGACCGACAGACCGATTGACGACCGACAAAGTGAGTTATAGGTTTGTGGCTTGAGCCACAAACAAAAAAGGGTGGCGAGCCTCTGGCTGCAACGCGCACTCCGAATTTCACAGAGACGCCTCTGTGACTATACAATAGCCATAATGTGTAAGGTACGTAATATGTGTCCGGTTTTCAGTTTTCACAAGCCGACACATTCCGATTTTGGAGGAGCTCAAAGGGGAAAAAAACACGTATTTGGAAGACGTTATTATTTTTTCAAAAGGCAAGAGAGTTTACCTCATAAGTCAGAAAGCTAGTAGATGATAAAAAGCAAAGGGAAAAGGCAGAGTCAAAGAGAGTGGCAGGTTAGAGGACGTTACAAGCACAGAACTTCCAGAATTCCTCCTTGGCGGAGGTGCTGGAAATCAAATTCTTTCAGTGAAAGTTTGGCCGCCTGAGTTTAGACCAAATCGTTTGCACATTTCCACAATACAAGCCTTTTTATTTTTTTTTTTAAATTTTATACAGTTTACCAAAAAGAGTTTTGCTCACAACAAAGGGAATAGCTCCTTTTTTTTTTTACTGCACTACAAAGAAGAAGCTTCAACCACAACGAGTGACCTCAAAGCATCAACCACTCTCAGTGGCCTCCACCCACCCCGTCCAAAATGGTTTCTCTCTCGATCTCAGGCACCTCCGCCAAGGAGGAATCGCCGTTTTGACACGTAGCTTTTGTGCGATACAATCGTCCGACAGTTTTGAAAACACTAAATCAGGATTTGAATTTGCAGCAAACGTTTCACGATGATTCATTCTACCGGCGAAACTATGGCTCCAACCCACCTGCGTGCGCATCTCGACCATTCCAACGGAAGTGTCGCCATCTTAGTCCTTATTTGTGTGTAAACAAAGTGAAAATGTTATCTAAATGTGTAAAAGAAAACATCCAGATGTTATAAATACAATTTAGATAAGTTTCGAATTGGAACAGCCAAATACGCAGCATCGATCTGGCATTTTTCAAAAAAAGGTAAGTACTAAGATGGCGGTATCCCATAATATGGCGCTCCTTGTGGCCGGATATGACGACACGTGGGTACCAGCCATATGGGACTGTAGAGAAAAGGAAGGAAGGAAAATATGCTTTGGTCACTGTGGTGGTACAGTGGATTGGAAACAGCTGAGTGAAAGAGCAAAAGAGTGCGTTCTACCAAAATGTGAAGGATTGGACTGAACCCACGCCCTCCAAAATACTAGGCGATCATAACTGCACTTGGTCATCTCCAAACTTGGAACATTCAAATTTTAGTAAAGTTTTTTTTGGGGTGTGTATTTGACGGTTTAAGGTTTTGGTTAGGGTTAGGGTTAGGGTTAGGGCTAGAGTCAGTTTAATTTAAGATTGAAGGGTTAACGGATACACATTCTAAAGTTTTACTGAAAACCGACATTGTCAAGCGAAAGGCGTCACTTTCCATATTTGGAGATGACCAAGTGCAGCATTGAACGTCTTGTATCCAAAATTGCTTATCTCTCCGACATCTCCGCCAAGGAGGAATCGCCGTTTTGACGGTTTGATTTCTAGGAAACCAGAGCAAAGTGAATGTGTGATCTCTGTAAAGGGTGTTTTCCTGGTGATCTCGACGTGTTTCTTGCAAAAAAAACTCATCCATCAGGGTGCCCCTGTTTTTAAAAAAAGAAGAAAAAAAAGAAGGGGAATCATGGGCGGAAGCGTCCAAAATCACCGGAAA
>CM065691.1:44925457-44930457 GCA_017654935.2 Phymorhynchus buccinoides
GACGTGCGAGTGGGTACAAGAGGGGTCTGCTACCTACTTGTCCACTGGGATGATCACATCGCGACGACATCGACTCCCCGGTACGGAGCAGGTCGCCCGCTGGTCCTGAGGACAGGCCTTTAGAAGGGAGGACCTTCCAATACCAGCAGCACCTCGACGCCAACGGCAACGACAACGACTACAACAAGCAAAACTACAGGAGCACCCAGAGATACCTTTTGGCAGTCTCACAATGCTAAAGTCTCCTATCGCCTCAACAGATGCTCGCATCTACGCCCTTAACCTTGACGATGCTAACGCCAGCATCACGTACCAGTTCCACGACTCGGATCCCGTCCGAAATGTTCCCGCAGCCGACAGCGTGTCCGCGAGTCCAGGGTTCGCAACGTGTTCCAGGAATCATCCACGACGACGTCTGCCACGTCACGAACTCCGATCTCACTTTCCACGGCCTCCATCATCATCATCAGCAGCAGCAGCAGCAGCAGCATCATCATCATCATCACCATCATCATCATCACCATCATCATCATCACCACCATCATCACCATCATCATCACCATCATCATCACCATCATCATCATCATTGTGACGTAAGTGTCCCGCGCGACCCGCTTTCTTTATTTCTTATCTACCCCCACACCCCCCCCTTTCTTCTCCCCCCCCCCCCTTCCTTTTCTTTTCTCTTACTTGGCCGCCACGTTAATTGCCACCCACCATCTAAAGAATGCCGATTCCGGGATAGGTCCTTTTCAAGTTCGAATTGTCTACCCGGTCAGCAGGTACCACCTACCGAGGTTATCTCCCTTCACCCCCCCCCTTTCTACCGTCTCATCACAAGAAAGTGACAACCGAGGTTATCTCCCTTTGAACACGGTTTTTCCTTTTCAATCACAAGGTTAGGAATGTCAGGAATGTGCTAAGGATGGAATAGGCGCGTGATTGTTCAGTACATTTAGAACAGCAAATTGTGACGTGTGGACTGTAATACACCAATAGCAGGCTTTCATTGTTTGAAAGTGAAGGCTATAATTGGAGTGGTGAGAAAAAGTTGTCACACAAGATGCTGAAACGTAGCTAGAGCAACACTCACAACCAGTCATCATAAGCCCACTAGTAAGTATTATTGATGGCAGGTGATTGAGATCTGGTTTGTTTGACTCTAGTTTTGATCTAGATCCTATGTTCAATGATGAATAGGGGGGGGGGGGAGTTTTTTAGATAGATATGTTATAGAAAAGAAGTGGTAAACATTCTATTCTATTTATGTGCACTGATTATTTGTGTGTGTGTGTTTTTTGACTTGAACACTTTTGGTACCAGAACCGGAGTTTATGCCTACTAACCCTTTTGTCTATTTTTAGTAGGAAACCTATGGGCCGCAATCTTGCACTTTATGATACCATTCCTTTCCAGGTGTTGGATGGAGAATGATGTTGTCTTGATCACCTTTTATGTTTTACTGATCTCAGTTTGTTAACTGAAATTCAGTTTATTTATTAACTACATGTAGTGCTATTGTACAAGGGAAGCCTTCTAGCCGGTTGGGATTCACTAATTCCCTGCCGACTGAAGCCCCTTGTCTCTAAGCCATAGAGATCTACATCCACCTTCTCCTGTGATTATCAGCAGGGCATCGTGGGCCGGAGGATCATCCCGGACTCCACCAAGCACCAAGACGGGTCCGTCGCCAAGACAACCTGCACCCAGAATCCGCGAGGAGACCACGCTTGAACCGTGCCATCCCGCGAAGCCGTAATAGGAACGACTGGGAGCTACTCTCACCTGACGAGCAAGCCCAGAACTTCAAACAGCTAAGTCTACCTGACTGCGCCAATCATTTGAACTTTCCTACGGACACCGAAAATAATTAGTAACCCTTCCGGCATGGGGCGAACCTTATAGAAAGACAAAAGTCTTGTAAATCCTTTCGGATTTCATTGTTTTTTATTCCATATTTTGTTTTGGCGCCATTGAGCTGCTTTATTATTATTGTTGCATAATCTTATGCAGATTTTGGGAGTAAATAAAATACAAGTGTCAAATAATCCTGAACCCTTTGGTCAGACTGATGAGAGTGGAAGTCTTGTAATTTCATGTAAAACCCTACTTCTCTCTGTCTGCCATTTAGAGCAATTCAACCACTTGTATTTATTACAACCATCTGACGAGCCAGAACCCGGGCAAAAATATAAATTTATTAGATGAAAAGGGGCCGGGAAAGTTGCTCATCTCCCATACCCTAGAGAAGTGGGCTAAAGGCAAATTATCTAAAGTCTTCCCTAGAGACTTAGCCTTTTAACCCATTACCTCGTCACATCTAATTGGGGGCTCGCGTCCGGGATATTTTTTTCATAAAGTCTAACAAATTTCAATTCAAACGGTAGTTCCTTTTCAAAACTGATCTTGTGTCCACTGGGAAAGTTATTGTGATTTGGTTCACTGTGTTTTGATTTGATTTGTTTGAATGCTATTTATGACTTTATTTTGATGTGCATGCTATTTCTGTTTATGCTGAAATAGTTAAGTGTTGTTTGATACATTCAACTCAGCAGCTTTGTTTTTATTTTGAATAGTTGTATTTACAACCATGGCTGAGATTGTTAAACTTAGGAGGGAACTTAAAGAATGGGGAGAGTCTCTAGGATTGTCAGGCCAAGAGTTAGCAAATTTTGTCATATCTGAATATGACAAAGAGAAAACTCGCGAGGAGGCCGAGAAAGACAAACAGAGAGCTCATGAGGCTCAAGAGGCTGATAAAGCTCGGGAGGAGGCCGAGAAAGACAAACAGAGAGCTCATGAGGCTCAAGAGGCTGATAAAGCTCGGGAGGAAGCTGAGAAAGACAAACAGAGAGCTCATGAGGCGCAAGAGGCTGATAAAGATCGCGACACTCAGGAGCAAGAGAAAATCCGTACTCATGAGTTAAGGCAGAGACAACTAGTGCAGGATGCCAAAAATAAAGAACTCGAACTTGAGGCCACTGAGCGAGAAAAGGCACGAGACCATGAACTAGCTATGAAGCAGCTTGAAAACTCAGCAGACTCTGAGACTGCTGCCCCTCAAAATTTTCCCCCTCCCATTCATACCTCAGCCATGACCTTCACATTGGAGGCATTCAATGAGGCAACCGAGTCTATCGATGCATTCCTCGATAGATTTGAAAGACTGGCCCAGGAATTTGAGCTTGCTCCGGAAAAGTTCAACCTCAAGCTTGCCCAAAGTCTCAGGGGTGTGGCTTATGAGGTATACAGCAAACTTCCGTCAAGCCAAATTACCGACTACCCAGCTTTGAAAGAAGCCCTGCTCAACAGATACGAGTTGACAGCTGACGCCTACCGGAAAAAGTTCCGGTCAACCAGAAAAGGTAGGGGAGAGTCCTATGCCCAATTTTCAGATAGACTGGGGAACTATCTGACTAAATGGGTGTCCCTTTCTGCCAAATCAGAGTCCTATGAGGATCTCCGGGAACTGATGGTTGGCGAGCAACTGCGCGAAACCATGTCCCCAGAGTTACGCACCTTTACTGCCGAACAATGTGCCACAACTCTGGCTGACCTCATCCAGCTAAGTGATAGGTACACTCTAGCCCATGATGAACCTAGCGCCCCTAAAAGGCCAAAACTACAGCAAGTAGTTGGGTCCACTGCTTCACAGCAGAGCAGGGGTAACCCCAACTCCAACAGTGGGTCAAACAGTTCTACCCATGAACGACAACCACTGGGACAACCCTTATTCTGCTCATACTGCAAGTCGAACACCCACAATCGGGATGACTGCAGGAAACTTGCTTACAAGCGGCAAAATGTTGCAACTATGCAAGTCGTCTCGACTTCGCAGAATTGCACAAACCCCTCCCCAGTACAGTGTCCAGGCACACCGTCAGTCGTTGGACAGGCGACTGTCAACAACATCCCTGTTCAGTGTCTCTATGACACTGGACTGTCATGCGACGCAATCGTCTGCAGATCCCTAGTCCCCGCATCGGCATACACGGGAGACTTCATCTCACTGCAAGGCCCTGATGCGATGCTGCAATCCCCCCATCCACTTTGCCAGTCGCCATAATCAATGTCGACACCAGATTTGTAAAGGGACCCATCAAGGCAGTGCTCATGGACAGTCCTGTCTATGACCTCATACTGGGATCACAGTATGTGTTTTTAGGGCACCCCTCTCAACCTGCCATAGTTTCAGCAGCATTCCCTTCTCCCCAATCCACAAACCAACTCCCTCCCTCCTTCCCAAAGAGCAAAACTCCCTCAGCGGGGAAGAAACCTCTCAACGCGGCAAACCAAATTGCCGCGCGAGCCAATCCAGATTGTCCCAAGTCCCCAAGTCCGCCACAACTTGGAAAATCCTTCCCAAGGAATGTCCGCCTAACGACCCAAGACCACTCGCCACAGGTACCTCAGGTGAAAGGCAGCACTGGACCCGCAAACACCCACCGAAGGTACTATCGGGACAGGCCGCCGCACGTACAGCCGTCACCTACCCCTCCCTTTCAGCGAGTGGCAGTCGACTTGGTCAGGCCTCTACCTCAACGGAAGAAGAAATTCCGGTACATAGTCACCGTGGTCGACATATGTACCATGAAGTGCGATGCCGCCCCAATCTCCTCACTTGATGCTAGTCAGATAGCCTGCGGCACTCAAAGCCATTTTCACCCGAATCGGCCTACCAAACCACATCATCAGCAATGATGAGTCCAGGCTAAAGGGGAAACTCAGGCAAGAGGTGTTTGCTATTCTGCAATCAACCTTGGGACAACTCAACACAGGATTGCCGCACCAACCTCAGTCGGAATCCATTCCACTGATCTCTAACCCACCTGCTCCTTTGAACTCTGTGTTGCGACCAGATGTTCCACCATTCCAGCCGACCCAGTCTCCCCACTAATTTGTCCCTGTCGCCCAAGTCGAAAGTGGAGTCGGCGTTCCACAGGAAGATTCCGGTACCAGAATCTTTTCTTCGGGGGGCCTCTGTGACGTAAGTGTCCCGC
>CM065691.1:44935457-44937957 GCA_017654935.2 Phymorhynchus buccinoides
TGACGTTGACTGTGCAGACCTCGCTCAATAAATCACTAGATTGACCTGCACCCCCCCCCCCCCCCCCCCTCCCCACCCCATACCCCCGTCCCCTAAACACCCCCACCCCACACCCCCCCACGCACACACATCTAATGCTCGGTGTCCATCTGTGTTCTACCGAGGACCCAGCATGTTTGACAATCGTGTGAAAGGTAGCACACGCCTTGTTGCTTTTGACTTGCTGACAGGTTATACACACAAGCAGGTCTGCTTCTTTTTTGGTCTCCCTTCCCCAAGACCCAAACAACATGGGCGACAGCAGGACCAAAATGCGTACACAACGCACGCCAGTCGGTGTGAATGACATGGCAGCAGGTGTGAGAAAAAACACAGAATGAAACAAAACAGATGCTTTGTATTAGCCAGAACACAAGATGTCAGCGAGTCAAAAGCAACAAGGCGTGTGCTACCTGTCACACGATTGTCAAACATGCTGGGTCCTCGGTAGAACACAGATGGACACCGAGCATTAGCCCCCCCCCCCCCCCCCCCCCCCCCCCTCTCCTTTCCTTCCTCCTCTTTCTCTCCTTTTCGTTTCTTTCTCCTCCGTCTGTCCTTCCCTTCTCTCTCTCTTTTCCTTTTCTCGTGTTTTTTCTTCTTCTTCCTCCTCCTTCTATTCCTCCTCCTTCTCCTTCTTCTTCTTCTTCTTCTTCTTCTTCTTCTTCTTCTTCTTCTGTTATCCAACCCCACCACCCCCACCCCACCCCTCTCTCTCTCTCTCTCCGCTTCCTTCACCTTTTCCATTTTTTTCCTACATCACCTTATTCTTCTTCGTCTTCTTCTTCTTCTTCTTCGTCTTCTTTCTTCTATTGTCATAAGAAAACCAGAGGTTTTGTGGGAGACAAATGGCTAAAACATTGACGACACCATTACACTGGTGCATGTTCATTGTCATTTCAGTTGCTTTCGTCTTCATCACCAACATCATCAACATCTTTTTTTAACTGGGAAAACATCTGGGACACAAATGGCTAAAACATTGACGACACCATTACACTGGTGCATGTTCATTGTCATTTTAGTTGCTTTCGTCTTCATCACCAACACTCTAACATTAAGAACATAATTGAACAAAGGGTAATTACTCTCTTTTTCTAATTAACTCCCCTCCACCAAAGCTGATTACGATACCATTCACCTAGCAGTGCGTGGGTCAGAACCAAAGTGAGACAAGCAAAGCATCATTCTTAAACTTTGGTGGAGGGGAGTTAATTAGAAAAAAGAGAGAAATTAGCCTTTGTTCAATGTCGTCATCTCCTCTCTTGGCCTCACTATTTCATTCTTTGAATAAGAGCACAATATGCTTCAGTTCTTTATATCCATTACTATTATAATTATTTTCTCCGATGAAAAGCAATTGATCTCAGGTCATAATGGAGTAAACAGCACCATCAACATTTGCCTCTGCATTTCATTATTATTGATAAACCAATTTACATTGCCCGTGTGTGGCAATTGCAGTTGCTTTGACCGGTAAAGTGCAAAACCGGACACCCTCGGGCTGTTTCCCTGTCATGCGGCCTGCTGTTATACTACTATATTATTAATATACGAGTGATAATGATTGATGTAACTGCTGCCGGCCATTGTAGAGGCCGAATGCAATCGTTAGGGCGTGGGGGTGGGAGTGGGGGACATTTGCATGGGGGACTATATTATAAACACACATACACCCACGCGTGCGCACGCGCGCGCACTCACACACACACACACACACACGCACACACATGTATACACACACACACACACACACACACACACACACACACACACACACACACACACACACACACACACACACACACACACACACATGTATACACACACACACACACACACACACACACACACACACACACACACACACACACACACACACACACACACACACACACACACACACACACACACACACACACACACACACACACACACACACACACACACACACACACACACACACACACACACACACACACACACGCGCGCGCGCGCGCGCGCGCGCGATTGGAAAAAAAGCTTTATCAGCTTATTCTTTAACCCTCAATAAATATGATTTTGACTTGACGTGACTTCACACACACACACACACACACACACACGCGCGCGCACGCACGCACGCACGCACGCACGCACACGCACACACGCGCACACACACACACAAGCGCGCACTAGACTAAGCACATACATTACCAATTCATTACGACGCAAGTTTACTCACTTTACGTACGAGTCGGAACTAGCATCGTATGATATCAAGAACTTACATACAAGAAATGCATTGATTTGATAACCTGACCACACACACTCTGTCAACGATGTTAGTCATACTATGATAATATAAAACCCCGTCCTTAATAGACGAATTTCGGAGGAAAACCCCCACTAGGGGAGAGTACTTCGTGAAAATTAGAGTTGTCTACCTTACTTACTCGGTAAAATACCATAGCAGCGATGG
>CM065691.1:44942957-44955457 GCA_017654935.2 Phymorhynchus buccinoides
ATTTGCATTCATGCAAAATGCGTGTTGATTCTCAAATTTGGCGTTGATTCTCACACAAGATCAAAACAATGTTAGAATAATGAACGTGTTTTCCCTCACCGGTTCACAAACAATTTGGAACTGCTTGTTTCTTAGAAGCGCAAAGTGGTGAGAGCGGGTGGCCCTTCATGTTGCGAACGAATGAAAGCATGCAGTGTTTGTAGAAACGCGAATCAGTCTCTGATCTTAATTAAAACGAATGTGCCAATTATTCCAATCAAAGCACCGCTTCGTCATCTATTTCCTTCCTTATTTCAACACCCCCCCCCCCCCCCCCACCCTCCTTCCTCCGTATTTCCCTCTTTGGAACACCCTCCCACCCACCCCCCAGCCACACGCCCATTACATTACCCTGCTCAAACAGCCCATTTATTTCAGCACCATTTAACAGGCGAAACGGCTTTTATATTTCTGACTCTGAATTGGCAGAGACGGGGAGAGAGAGAGAGGGGGGGGGGGGGGGGGTAGAAAGAGAGAGAGAGAGAGAGAGAGAGAGAGAGAGAGAGAGAGAGAGAGAGAGAGAGAGAGAGAAAGAGAGAGAGAGAGAGAGAAAGAAAGAGAGAGAGAGAGAGAGAGAGAGAGAGAGAGAGAGAGAGAGAGAGAGAGAGAGAGAGAGAGAGAGAGAGAACACTGAACACTGAATGTTTGATTTGTACATTGGCCTTAGGCGAGAAATGAAGGGGGGTGGCACATCTTTACCTTTACAGAAGTAATACTATGAGAGAGAGAGAGAGAGTGAGAGAGTGAGAGAGAGAGAGAGAGAGAGAGAGAGAGAGAGAGAGAGAGAGAGAGAGAGAGAGAGACAGACAGACAGACAGGCAGGCAGGCAGACAGACAGACAGAGAGAGAGAGAGAGAGAGAGGAGAGAGAGAGAGAGAGAGAGAGAGAGAGAGAGAGAGAGAGAGAGAGAGAGAGAGAGAGAGAGAGACAGAGACAGAGCGAGACACACAGTGAGACAGAAAGAGAGAGAGACAGACAGACAAACGGACAGAACGAGAGGGAAAATGATAGTGAGAAAAAAACGAAAAAGCAAAAAGGACAAAAAAGACAAACCTAGCAACTTTGCATTTCAGCATTTCCTCTCTGAAAATGTCTCGCGCGCACTCCATCCATTTGTAACGGAAAGCCCGTACAGATGTTCAACGTAGCAGCCTTTCAGAACCCTTCCTGCTATCTATCAGGGGCTGTTAATTAGGGCTAACGCGAAAAACATGACTAAAAACGCCAACAAAAAACAACAACCTAGAGAGTGAGAACGCTACATAGCCAGCCGCGCGGCGTTATTTTCGGCTCCCGTGACCCTGACCTTTTAACCAAATGACCTTCATTTTTAGAACTTTGGTCTAGGCGGGCGTCCTAACTGACCACCTATCCGCATGCGAAGTTTGAGGATCCTAGGTCCCTCCGTTCACACGCTATCGTGGTCACACACACACACACACACACACACACACACACACACACACACACACACACACACACACACACACACACACACACACACACACACACACACACGCACACGCGCGCACGTACGCACTCACGCACGCATCTATGCACGCACGCACGCACGCACGCACACATACACACAGCCAGGAACTAACGTACACATTCCACTGAAAACATTAATAATCAGCTTTCGCTTTGCTGTTAGGTTAAGAAGAAGAAGAAGAAGAAGAAGAAGAAGAAGAAGAAGAAGAAGAAGAAGAAGAAGAAGAAGAAGAAGAAGAAGAAGAAGAAGAAGAAGAAGAAGAAGAAGAAGAAGAAGAAGAAGAAGAACAACAAAACAACAACAACAACAACAACAACAACAACAACAACAACAACAACAACAACAACAACTAGAAGAAGAAGAAGAAGAAGAAGAAGAAGAAGAAGAAGAAGAAGAAGAAGAAGAAGAAGAAGAAAAAGAAGAAGAAGAAGAAGAAGAAGAAAAAGAACAAGAACAAAAAGAAAAGAAGAAGAAGAAGAAGAAGAAGAAGAAGAAGAAGAAGAAGAAGAAGAAGAAGAAGAAGAAAAAGAACAAGAACAAAAAGAAAAGAAGAAGAAGAAGAAGAAGAAGAAGAAGAAGAAGAAGAAGAAGAAGAAGAAAGAAACAAACAAACAAAACGAAATAAACGAAGCGAAACGAAACAAAACGAAAGGCAAAGCATGCATTCCTACAAAGTTCACTTGTTTCTGATGTTCTTCATCCACAACACACGCACGACACACACACATATATCTTGTGTATATTATTAACCACCCATACCCTTCCCACCACCCCACCCCCTCCTCGCCCCAACAAACAATGACAGATTCCTCACCCCCCCTAAAACAAAAATGTTCCAAACAAAATCCAACGTGATTGCCTGAACCCCCCACACCCCACCCCCCAATTCCAGACCCCATCCCTCCCTCCCCAACCCCTAGACAGTGTCCATTCAGGGGGAAATTTGACGAGCGAACTGACATGCAAGACTCAGACTTCCGTAAAGGCTGAACCGAGGAAGGAAATGGGCAGGAAAGGGGTCGCCACGACCCAGAGAATTATTACGACTGGCCACAACATTTCGGACCTGTCTTTTTTTGTTTTCCTTTTGCTTTTTCGCTTCGATCATAATGTCATGATAAAGCTTCCCGTTTATTAGAAGTTGAAAGGAATTCGGTTTGTAGGGTCTACTTTTTCAACTAAGCAACCCTCAGGGAATGCTGTGTATGTTCTGTTAGGTTGGGTTTTTTGTTTGTGGCTCAAGCCACAAACCTATAGCTCACTTTGTCGGTCGGTCGGTCGGTCGGTCGGTCGGTCCAAAATTGTCGCACTTCAAATCGAGGCTACACTTCAAATTGAGGCCGCTCTTTAAAATGATGTATTTTAAAAGCGTACAAAATAATAAACATACGTAATACAGACACTACAACAGACACGACGAGTATGCGGTGCTTCTTTTGATGAGCATAAGTAGGATACATAGTTTTAAATGTTTTCCAAAAGATATAAAAAGTTACGAAATGGTGCAGAGATAACATTCTGGGCCTGTATTCACGTTGAGATAGCATGAGACTTAGCATCATGCTAACTTAGAAGCTCTTCCAAAAGTCCTATTAAATCCTATAGGACATTGGAAGAGCTTCTAAGTTAGCATCATGCTAAGTCTCATGCTATCTCAACGTGAATACGATTCCTGGTTTACAGATTAAAATTATTGAAAAGCCAGGGGAGGTGACTCATGATTGGAGTGGTAAAAATAGACCGCGTGCCACAAACTATTGCGATTTCGCGCTTGTTTTCATATTAAAGTTGTCCTTAAACAACTGGCTTCATTATTCGGGGAAACAAAACAACAACAAAACAACAACAACAACAACAAAACAAAAAGAAAAAAGAAAACAAGACGAATGATTTGACAAAGTATTAGGTAAAGATGTGCCCACACACACAAAAAAGGTAAAAAGATGTGCCCCCCCCCCCCCCCCCCCCCCCCCCCCCCCCCCCCCCCCCCCCCCCCGCCCCTGCATTTCTCGGTTAATTGCAATTTTCCGTTTTGGCCTTTCTTACCAAACATAAAGCTGTATTTTATTAACCTTTTTAGCTAATAACCTTTTTGGAATACTAACCCTATCCCTAACCCTAGCCCCCTACCCCCCCCCCCCCCCCCCCCCCCTATAAGACAGGAAAACGCAATGAACCACGACTGTGACAAATGGCGCCGTGTACTGCAATACATAGGGGGGGGGGGGGGGGGGGGAGGGGGTCCAATTAGATAATGGCCTAGGGTTAGGGATAGGGTTAGTATTCCAAAAAGGTTATTATCTAAAAAGGTTAATAAAATACAGCTTTATGTTTGGTAACAAAGGCAAAAACGGGAAAATGGAATTAACCGAGAAATGCAAGGGGGGGGGGGCACATCTTTATATTGACACTGGAAATATTCAGAATGCTTACTTGCAGAAATACCGTTAACACAACATGTCTCGGTGGCTTCTATACCTATAGGCTATAATTATCTCGTTGATGAACAATGTTCGATTTTTTCCGAAATTATAAAGGCTATAACCTTTGGGTATAATTATGTACAAGTCACATTTTCTAACTGGCCTGACGAGGAATCGAACGGCATAATTTGTAGCTCCGATCAACCATGATGACAACTTGTCTAATTCATTAGGAGAGAGAGAGAGAGAAAGAAAAAACAACACCACCGACAACCCACGAAGAACCAGCCCAACCTATGGATTATGCTTGCATCGAGAGATAAGCGTCCATTAGGAAATAAACAAGTGGAAGAAACTCTCTATAATTAACTCCACCAAAGTTATTTTCGGCACCGCTGTCGTGCAAAGCATGAGCAACAGCCAGAGGGAAGCAAACCTAAACTTCATCCTAAAAAAAAGGATGAGCCAGGGTTGCCTATTAGCCACTGCAACTAGGGTTATTAACGCCCTTGACGGCGCAGTTAAGCCCTTGTTGATCAGTATCCAAAAGGGCATTCACTCTTGCAAATGACAGCCATTAAGTGGCATCAAATAGGGTTATTGGCGAAAGTTATGGCCTTGTTTGATCAGTACTCAACCATCTTCCCCCCACCCACCAAGGGCATTCACTCTCGCAAAGGGTGTTCTTTGCAGTGGTCAGTATATATGACCTTCACCCCACACAGTACACAACAACAGTGGTGGAGAGAATCGCTTACAAAACAAGCGAACCAACAATCATTCAAGAATGGCAATCATAGCCTTCTAATCTTGAATACGTTACCACTTAGAACAACGCACAAAGCAGAACTGGTAGGCCTATGCCTTGATAGAAAATGACTTGGCGGAGGGAGTTAATTATGGAGAGTTTCTTCCCCAGGCTTATTTCCTTAGGGCAGCGATTTAATGCTCCAAACAAATAGATGATTTTGACCCAAAAAAAGATGCTTGTGGCAAAAGAAAAGACCATCTAACCCTAACCCTATCCCTAACCCTAACCCTAACCACGGAAAGAACCAAGAAATAGAGCAGGAGGGTGTAAATCTACATATTTGCCGATAAATCGATGTACAAAGCCATGCACTTATACTATTTTTTTGGCTGGAACCATTCCTTTTTTGGGGGTTGATAAATGTTAAGTCTTTACTTACCTCTTCTTTCTAGCCTCGCTGTTTCAATCTTCATGAAAAATGTCCTTGACTTCGCAATACGACAAAGCATTTGTGACACGTCACGACAAAATGAGTCGTGATGCCCCAGGGGATCATTTTTGAGTTATTAACAAATCATTATTCTGCACTGAAAGAGCTTTCCAACAAACCAAACATGTTGTTAATCGGACAATTTATTGCAAAGTTATAAAGATTTGGATTCTCATACTCAAGAATCGGTGTAGTGGTGTGCAGTAATGGGAAGCAACTCACCTCGCTTTAATGTTGCTGTGAAGAGTTATTCCCGTTTGTTGTGACGTCAAAATCGTATGTGATCTGACTGAATGTGTCTAATGAATGAAAGAATAAAAACAAATTATAGATGATGAGAGGTAAAGTTTTAAAATTATAATATAGTTTAGTTTTAGTTGTTCAAATTTTATTGTTGGGAATGCTTTCTGGCAGCTCATTATAATTGCATGTTTATAGCCTAGACTCTAGGCAACGATGTCCTTGATGTAAATGTCCTTGACTTCGAAATACGACAAAGCATTTGTGACCCGTCACGACAAAATGAGTCGTGATGCCCCAGGGGGTCACTTTTGAGTTATTAACAAACTCATTATTCTGCATTGAAAGAGCTTTCCAACAAACCAAACATGTTGTTAATCGGACAATTTGTTGCAAAGTTATAAAGATTTGGATTCGCATCCTCAAGAATCGGCATTATATTTATAACCATATACATCTGCATCGTTAAACATTCGGGACTTTCCTGGTGTTGCACTGCCTCCGGGCATTGCCTCCAGGATCGTTCCCACCATCTTTATATTTACTAATGCCCCATATGTGTCTGTTCCAGACCGGAGGACGTTAAGCAGAAATTCTTCTTCCTCAAGAATCGGCGGAATGAGGAAATGCAGCTGCCGGAAAGTTTCAAAATGTGTACAAAGCAGTCCCAGATGTTTCTGATATAAACACGTTTTAAGGCAGAAAGGATCATGTTTACACTTCAGTACTTCTGTGTGAGGTAATGGAAGACCCATTGTTTTATAATAAGTAAAATAATCTGGCAATTGATGATTTGTCCCACTTCCACCTAAAATTGCCCCTAGGGGGTATGCCAGCCAGGAACAACACGACTCATTTTGTGGCGACGGGTCACGTTTAACCCTTTCACCATCGCATTTTTGCACCACAATGATTCAACAACCATGTGGCATCGAATCAGGGTCTCTTATCCAAAGACCCTATTTTCTTAACTTTGGGGAGGTAGGGATAGGCCTTACTTTATTATACACGCCACAGAGGAATGTCCAATAATATTGCAGATGATTTTGTATCTCTAACCAGTTAAGATTAATGGAACATTTTCGCTGACTGACAAATTAGCTGGGGCTGGCGGGTGAAAGGGTTAACACACAAGAGCTGAGATAATCTAATCCATCGTAGTGAACAGAAAGCTAACTACCTCTGGCCCTGCTTTATAGCACTGCTCTCTGGGGGAGCGCAGGCCGGGGCGGTAATGGGATTGATGACACGGGTTTCCGGTCTAATTTGGCCCTGAGTGTTGTTGCTGAGTGTTGCCTTTTTGGTGTCGAGGAGGACACAGCCCATTTCGCGAAATTGTGGAAAACTCGGTGATCAATAACAGTGTTGTTGCTGCTGGCCCTCACATGAGGATTTCGCTCAAGGTCGGGTCTACTTTTCTCTCTGTATTTTCTTAACATCTCCTCCTCCTCCTCATTTTCATCATCATCATCATCATCATCATCATCATCTTCATCTACATCATCATCATCATCATCATCTCCACTGTCTGTCCCTATGTCTGTCTCTGTCTCTCTCTGTCTCTCTCTCTGTCTGTCTGTCTGTCTGTCTCTCTCTCTCTCTCTCTCTCTCTCTCTCTCTCTCTCTCTCTCTCTCTCTCTCTCTCTCTCTCTCTCTCTCTCTCTCTCTCTCTCTCTCTCTCGTTTTGTCTAGGGACAACAAATCAACACAATATACTGATGAAATGGTTTGTTTTAAAACAAGGTAATTTGCACTGTTATTTTGTGTTTAGTGGGTTTTTTTTAAATAACAAATTAATGTAATGTGCCTTTAAAAAAAAATTACTTCAGTATTGGTATTACCTTTATAGTCACAGATCAAGAAATTCGGGTCGCTTCCACCTGGAGAGCGCGTCGCAGCAAGTGCTGTCTAACCCAGAGAACAAGCAGTAAAATACAACAATTAAAGTATCAAGGGAATTTATTTTTCCGAGCCCGTACGTAATTACTGTCCTGGCATTCCAGGCAAAAACAGATATCATACCTGAAACATACAGAACGATTTAAGATTGGATCAATTATGTAAAAGCACAAAGCAAAACAACTGGCCAATGTATTAACATTTTGGAAGAAAAAACAAGTGCAACGCCGAGCGGCTGCAAAGTCCCCTCGCACCATCGCCGAGCTACTCCGAAATCGGAATGCGTCTGCTGTACACATACATAAAAACGCATAAAAACAGCACGTAACTACATAAAAACGCATCAAAACAGCACGCAACTGAATAGTTTTTGAGATATAGCCTTGGGGTTCGGACCCGTGATTTGAGCGCGCGCGATCATGCGCACACGCGCGCACAGAAAAATTCATGACAACCGTGTTGTAGACCATTCATCAAGAAATGTGAAAAAACAGCATTGAAATACATGCCAAACTTCGCGAGATATTAGCGATTATGTGTTTCGGGGTTTGAACCCCGTAACTGGCGCGACCTTGACCTTAATGTAAAACTAAATACATCAGTGGATAGCTTGCATCTTGGTAAACTAGTATACCAAAGTTGATGATGATAGACTGAATAGTTTTTGAGAGAAACGGACGAACAATAGCTCCCCGAACCTTCGGCTCGGGTACTAATAAAACAACACAACAGAATGTACACTTCTTATGGCGTATCATAGAGAGGAAACAACAATCCTTCTTGCCGCAAAAAAGCAACTACTTAACTGTCAGTTGCACACGTGTATTATCTTTTAGGTACTACTATTTCCTCTACTGCTCAACCATTTCCTCTGTCTATGTCTATGGTTTTGTCTGTCTGTCTGTCATTTTGAAAATGAGTATTGCGCCCTACATGATTCTAGTTGTCTTCCCTTTTCCTGCCTAGCGTTGTTTCAAGGTGTTGCACCATCGCTGATACATGGTATCGTGGTAATTCAATATGTTGCACCATCGCTGATGCGTACATAGCCATGGTAATTCAATATGTTGATGCGTACATAGCCACGGTAATTCAATATGTTGATGCGTACATAGCCACGGTAATTCAATATGTTGATGCGTACATAGCCATGGTAATTCAATATGTTGATGCGTACATAGCCATGGTAATTCAATATGTTGCACCATCGCTGATACGCGTTTAGCCATGGTACGCTCAACATATTGAATTACCATGGTTATGTACGCATCAGCGATGGTGCAACATATTGAATTACCATGGTTATGTACGTATCAGCGATGGTGCAACATATTGAATTACCATGGCTATGTACGTATCAACATATTGAATTACCATGGCTATTGGCATAATGAGGTTAACACCAACAGTGTTTGTTATAACTACCGTTTATATAAAGAAAATTCAATTTATTGGAAAATTACCTATTACTGCTTCCTAAAAAGCCAAGACAATCTATGTTGAAGTTTAGAACAACCAACAATAAACTACCGGTTCAAAAGCAGCGGTTTTCAAATGTTGCTAGAAATGAGCGGTAATTGTTTATGTTTGTAATAGAGACGAAATTGGCGACGAATTCCATTACGTATTGCAATGCCCATACGGGATTCCAGTAAAAGATAAAAAGAAAAGAATTGTTTTCAAAGTATTATAATCACCACCCAGCTATGTCCACAAATTTAAATCGTTACTGAGCCATGGTCAAACCCAAGAGTATTGAGAAAGTTATGGCAAGGATTTTTTACATTTTATTTTACATCTTTTCTAGTGGTGATGCATTTGTTGTTAGCACTGGTAATTACGTTTTTTGTATATGTTAATATCATATCAATTGCCATATTGTTCTGCACGTTTGTTTCATTGAATGTTTATGGGGACAAATTTGTTGTGAGTGTTTGTGTTTATGGCTTTGAAGTATCTCTGGGCTGGAAGTTGAAATAAAAACTTGAACTTGAAACTTGATGGTGCAACATATTGAATTACCATGGCTATGTACGTATCAACGATGGTGCAACGTATTGAATTACCATGGTTATGTACGTATCAGCGATGGTTCAACATATTGAATTACCACAATGCTAAGTGCATGAGCACACGGGACCTCGGTTTATCGTCTCATCCGAAAGACTAATGTCTTGGAGATGCGGGGTAGTCATGAGTGCGCGAGGTTAAGGCAACTAATCCGGGATGGCAAATGCAATTTAGTCTAAACTACCAGCCCGATTGGCATTTCCCATCCCGGATTATTAGTTTGTCTTAACCGCACTCGTGACTACATGCCCTGGCTCACGGTGATTACCGGGGGGGTGGCCTGGCTTCCTAACTCTTCGATTATCTGTCACGATTGTACATGGACGAGCGTCTGGAAGAGCCCCAACAAAACCTGGGGATTATATGGCTAAGTGGTCGTGACTGATAATGGTATAGACTACATTAACGCATGTAGAGAGAGCTGCGGACTGATAATGGCTTTGACACACGAAGAGGAAGCCGAGTCTGAAGCGTCTGTATGACCCCCCACGTCACGTGTCACATTCCCTCTTATGCTAGGAAACTTTCTCAAGATTTCTTACCAGCGATAAGAGGGAAACCGCGTGAAAACCGTGACTTTGACACGTGACGTGGTGGGTCTTTACCGTGACTACTACATCTTGCGTAATATCAAGATGCTTATCACATCTTTTGTTTACTTCGTCTTAAAGACCCACCAGGTCCGTGAGTGAAAATACCGGGTGTCACAGGTTTCCCTCTCTTGCTTGTAAGAAACCTTATTTTGACCAAGTGTGGCTCCCATACAAATTTCCTCACGCACGAAAACAAGACATCACTTTAAAGAGCAGCCTCGATCGTATAATGAGTAACATTTATATGTGGGCCATATCGACCCAGAAAAAAACAAGGGACTTACTTTAAGAAAAATGAAACGAAACTGTTATAGTTCCAGGTTTGAAGACTGACGAGAAATTCATCAAGTCTTCCTTTAAAAAAAATATGTTTTAGCGGGAATCTGAAGAAACACTCATTGATGCTTTCACTGTGCTCGTCTGAACAGTACTATTACTGGTCTTAGATATGTGACCCAGCACCACAAAAGGGACATTAAGTGTCAAACTGACCATTCTGAGAAAATTATACATTCGAAAACGTCAGACAATTATCTTTCTAATGATGCAAGAACCATTCTTGTATCTTTCTCCAGTCCAGAGTTATGAGCATTTAAAGTTAGTAGGGTGAGCGTCGGCCATTTTGAGAAAACAACAGTCTAAAGTCTAGCCTAGCTGAAGAAAATGCATTGACCTACTCATTTTAAAACACTTATAAGACCATTTAGAGACCATAGTAAAGATTGTTCTTGATAAATATGAAAGATAAGATGTTAGAGAACATGAAAATACCCATAACTCAAAATATGAGTTTTGATTTTCCAAGCCTGTTGTGAGAAACTAGCCCAGCGACTTAATGTCCCTTTCGTGGTGCTGGGTCACACATTTCCAGCTACCATGACACACTGACACAATTTAGGTAAAAAAACGTATGTACTTGTATGAATTCAATAGCATTGAACTTCAAAATTGCTTCCAAGAAACGTGTTCTTTGGTATCAAATTTATTCAAAAATTGTAATCGCGCACTCACATAAAGACAATACATTTTAGACAGTAAATTGGTACCTAGGAGTCAAGTCTGAGGTTGGCATGGCATCCTAAAACAAACAAAAGGCCTTCAGATTCAAAACAATATGATGAATGGGGGGGGGGGGGGGGTGTTATTCTCTGAAGACCCTCATTGTCCTAGATTTAATTTATGTGTTTATGCAACACAAACTTAACAACTCACATCCATTTATGATCTCTACTACGACAAGCCAGGTTTTAAAACAATGTAAAATAAGAAGAACAAACACAACAAAAACCAAGCAGACACCAATCCTTAAATGCAGACTGCAAGAGTTAGTTCATCCTTGGACAGGTATAAAAATGATCATCTCTGTTCCACCATGTTCAAGAATAATTTCCAGCACATAACATAATTTGGACAGGTTTAAGGTGATCATCCCCCCCCCCCCCCCCCCCCCCCCCCCCACCATGTTCAAGAATACTTTCCAGATCATAAAGTAATCTCAAGCAGGCACCAATCCTTAAATGCAGAATGAAAGAGTTAGTTCATCCTTGGACAGGTTTTAAATGATCATCCCCTTTTTTCCCCTCACCATGTTCAAGAATACTTTCCAGCACATAAAGTAATCTCAAGCAGGCCCCAATCCATAAATGCAGACTGTTATGGAGTTAGTTCATTCTTGGACAGGTTTAAAATGATCATCCCCCTTTTCACCATGTTCAAGAATAATTTCCAGCACATAAAGTAATCTCAAGCAGGCCCCAATCCATAAATGCAGACTGTTATGGAGTTAGTTCATTCTTGGACAGGTTTAAAATGATCATCCCCCTTTTCACCATGTTCAAGAATAATTTCCAGCACATAAAGTAATCTCAAGCAGGCCCCAATCCTTAAATGCAGACTGTTATGGAGTTAGTTCATTCTTGGACAGGTTTAAAATGATCATCCCCCTTTTCACCATGTTCAAGAATAATTTCCAGCACATAAAGTAATCTCAAGCAGGCCCCAATCCATAAATGCAGACTGTTATGGAGTTAGTTCATTCTTGGACAGGTTTAAAATGATCATCCCCCTTTTCACTATGTTCAAGAATAATTTCCAGCACATAAAGTAATCTCAAGCAGGCCCCAATCCATAAATGCAGACTGTTATGGAGTTAGTTCATTCTTGGACAGGTTTAAAATGATCATCCCCCTTTTCACCATGTTCAATAATAATTTCCAGCACATAAAGTAATCTCAAGCAGGCCCCAATCCATAAATGCAGACTGTTATGGAGTTAGTTCATTCTTGGACAGGTTTAAAATGATCATCCCCCTTTTCACTATGTTCAAGAATAATTTCCAGCACATAAAGTAATCTCAAGCAGGCCCCAATCCATAAATGCAGACTGTTATGGAGTTAGTTCATTCTTGGACAGGTTTAAAATGATCATCCCCCTTTTCACCATGTTCAATAATAATTTCCAGCACATAAAGTAATCTCAAGCAGGCCCCAATCCATAAATGCAG
>CM065691.1:44960457-44970457 GCA_017654935.2 Phymorhynchus buccinoides
CTTAAAATCTTGCGATGGCCGCTGTTATTAAGATACACTTAGAGAAGCTATAAAGGTCTACCTGAGAGAGAGAGAGAGAGAGAGAGAGAGAGAGAGAGAGAGAGAGAGAGAGAGAGAGAGAGAGAGAGAGAGAGAGAGAGAGAGTGAGTGAGAGAGAGAGAGAGTGAGTGAGAGAGAGAGAGAGAGAGAGAGAGAGAGAGAGAGAGAGAGAGAGAGAGAGAGAGAGAGAGAGAGAGAGAGAGAGAGAGAGAGATGCAGACAGACAGACAGAAAGACAGACTCACAAACCTTCATTCTAATTGCAGTACGCTCTTGGCTTAATATAAACAGCAAGTTCAAACGTAAACATACAGATGCAAAAAACAAAACGTCAAGACTTATAACCACATTATGTGCTGGCCATGGGCAAATACTAAGGATGCTGTGGGCGAAACGAGACACTCATTTGTGGGCGAAACGACACAGCCGACACAATAAATGCAAATGAAGCGGCAGATTACGTACATCAAAGAGTAGGCGAAACGACACAGCCGACACAATAAATGCAAATGAAGCGGCAGATTACGTACAACAAAGAGTAGGCGAAACGCGTGTAGGCGAAGTGGACTGTACCCTACAAAGTAGTTGATAAGCAGTACGTTGATTCTAAAGTAGGTTCTCTGAGAGCGTGACGTTGATTTATGCCCGTAGGGATATGCTCATGGTGTTGTGGAAGAGACTGAATGAACCAGAGTGTGTGGTTGATGGAGCTTGGACTGGTCAGCTCGTGTGCCATTCAGTTAGCCACTGTATGTATGTCTTGGAGAACAAGACAATAGTCGTTGAAACCGGATGAAAGATGAGCAAATTACGCCACGAGAGTGCTGTGCTTATTTTTATGAAGTTCTACTAAAGCTTAAGTGGGAAACTAACGTTGTTACTTTCTAAATTAAGTAAATCGGATTACTGACTATAGAAAGTAACAACGTTTAGTTTCCCACTTAACCTTTTCAACGCCAGCGCACCATTCTTCAGCCAAAACTCTCCATTAAACTTACCTGGGTAGAGAAAAGATTTTGTCCGCAGTATTGGGGATTCCTTTGTGACATGCATACAATAAGGCCTATCCTTACCTCCCAAAATTAAGAAGATATGTCATTGGATAACAGACCCTAATTTGACGCATTTCAGTGACATGGGTGTTAAATCATTGTGGTGCCAAGAGGCGACAGTGGCGATGAAAGGGTTAAGCTTTAATAGAACTTCATAAAATTAAGGGCTGTGATCACCAATACAATTAATAATCCGTTACCAGGAGTTACATTCCACGAGAGTGATGATAACTAGCAAGTAATCCGTTACCAGAACTTACATTCAGTATAGCGTTAACATGGGCGCAACGCTTCCTGGTATACAAGGCTTTTCTGGGCGGTTTTAGTCCCCGAGCCGAAGGTTCGGGGAGCTATTGTTTTTGTCTGGTCCGTCCGTCCGTCCGTCCGATGTCCGTCCGTCCGGCGTGCCTCCGTCCGTCCGGCTATTCGTCCGTTTTTCTCAAAAAACTATTCAGTCTATCATCATCAAATTTGGTATACTAGTTTGCCAAGATGCAAGCTATCCACTGATGTATTTAGTTTTACATTAAGGTCAAGGTCGCGCCAGTTACGGGGTTCAAACCCCGAAACACATAATCGCTAATATCTCGCGAAGTTTGGCATGTATTTCAATGCAGTTTTTGTCACAACATTTCTTGATGAATGGTCTATAACACAGTTGTCATGAATTTTTCTGTGCGCTCGTGTGCGCATGATTCGCGCGCGCTCAAATCACGGGTCCGAACCCCAAGGCTATATATGAAAAAAAACTATTCAGTTACGTGCTGTTTTGATGCGTTTTTATGTAGTTACGTGCTGTTTTGATGCGTTTTTATGTATGTGTACAACCGACACATTCCGATTTCGGAGTAGCTCGGCGATGCTGCGAGGGGACTTTGCATCCGCTCGGCGTTGCACTTGTTTAATTTGTCAAACAAGATCTTTGTGTGTCCACTGTATTTTTCAAACACATTAAAAGAAGCATTTGAATACATTGTTGAAAAAGCAAACTAAAATACCTTCATAAATCTTTTTTGTTTTCTTCAGCTGCAGGAGGACATTATCCCTACACCCCGGCCTTTCATTTTTCTTTCATTTTGTGAAGTTACACCCATGTGTCAATAAGCAAAGTCACGATGATAGACAAACAATGTAAACTTTTCCGATGTGGATATTCCCAAACTGCTTTAAACAAACAGTCAGTGAAAATCCCTTCATTTCGGCAAGTGACTTGAACATGGAATTACAAAAATAAGCTTTCGGTTTTATATTTGTGCCATGTTGTTTTATTTACATGATCATGTGAATCTCCTGATCTGTTGATCTCCTGTGTCTTCTCCCCTTCTGTTCACCCTCTGTGAGTTTTTGCTGAGTTGGACTATGTGTGAGTGCAGTGCGATAATGGGCTAATTGGTTTTTTTCATGGATTTTTGTATGGTTGTGTTTCCACTTTTGTATAATTATGTTGTTTTTCTTCATGATTATTGTATGTATGTTTTTTTGTAAAGCGCTGTGAGTCCTGCTGCGCCAGGAGAACGGCGCTATATAAGAGTTATTATTATTATTATCATGTGAAATGTATCCTTTGGAACGCTGTTCACAACCGTTCCGTTCCACACAAAATCAAGCCATCAAACCGATTCCAGAAATCTTAGATAAACACTGCAGCAAGCGATTGTTAGCAAACATATTTTGGCTGTATGTTCTTCATTATATTTTTAATATATTTCTTCCATCAGATTTATGTTAAAAACGTATTTTTGTTGAGCAGTATCATGCAACATAATTAGTAGCAAATGTTCTTGAATAATACACTTAGTATCGCAAACATAAAGAAAATTGCCCATCAGTGAAAATCGAGCAATACCAACTGAATACAACTAATATAGTCACATACTACAAAATAATTATTCGTGATTGTTATTTAGGAAAAGTTACTTATGGTAAACTAAAGTTGGCTTGAAAAAAACTTCTGATAATATAGATAAACTAAATGTTCCCTCCGAAACAGCTGTGTGTTTGTTTCTTTACTCAAAATCATACAAAGCAATGCTGGACTGTGTTGCTTACGAGCCATCTTCCACTCTCTCCTCATCGTCCACAAACCATCTATTTCTGTTTATGTTGGGAAACCATTGGAATCGACTTGAAAACAATGGCTATTATATTTTCATTGTTGCGTGAAACAAAATTGGGGGTTGGGGGGGGATAACTCAGCCTCGGAATCACAGTCGTTTACTTCAAACTCGCATGAAGCTTTGCTACCCAGCCACTGGTAAGCCTACCCCATTAGTGTGATATTCCGCTTCCCAATGGCTAAGCCTGCCAGTGTCCTCCTCTGTTATTAAGATCACGCTCGTTTGCCAATTGCTTGGAACCCATCAGTCTAAGCCATCCTATTAGTTCCACTTGCGGAGGGAAGATCACCGCCGACACGCGGAGGAATACATCACCGACGAGTGACCCCATCCAGTAGCAATCATATCCTCGTGAAGATAAGACCCGACCAGTTTGTGAAACCTTCCCGGGGTCTTGAGTTTTTCCTACGCAGCAGCGTGCGAACTGACAGGGAGACGTGATTGTACCGGAGGAACCACTGCCCCGGGGGATTAATTCGACGTGCCCCCATCACTACGTGTCCCCCCGTCTCTATGTGTGCCCCCCTTCATTGTGCCCCCCCCCCCCCCCCCCCCCGCCCCCCCGCCCCACCAAAAAAAAATTGTGTTTTTGGAGATCACGTGATCGAATCGTATCGTACAGTCGTACGATTTTAGTGGACGTGTGGGTGGCCTTTAGCACATAACTGCAAGTGAGAAGCTTCTGTGTAGTGTCAAAAGGCCTTTGGTAGTGTGTGTGTGTGTGTGTGTGTGTGTGTGTGTGTGTGTGTGTGTGTGTGTATAACAAGCCAGAACTTAGTGAGTGATGCAAATCGTTGATTCTGATTAAAAGTTGATTCTGATCGCTTCTCGGCCTTTTGGCTAAGACAGTGATTCAGGAACATAAATTTTTGTTTATACCCTGGTTGGTTTGTTCAGCTCGTCGTACATGGCGAAAGCCGATACGCGACGCTAAGCTGAACTTCCATCCATCCGAGTGATGCAAATGCCTCCAGAAGAGGTCTCAGAGTGGGGGCAAGCAATGGGCGGTTTGGGGCGGCTTGAATACGTACGCAGAGGCAACTCCTGGCTGGGCGGTTTGGGGCGGAATAAATGCAAGGGTTAGATAGAATTCGGGTTTCCGGTTAAGGTTAGGGATAGGGTTTCAGGTTAGGTTTAGAGTAAGGGTTAGGGTTACGCTTCTGTGTCACTTACAAACGGACAGATATATGAGAGGGAAATTATAGAGACTGGAAAATTATAGAGATGGGGACATGATGGAGACGGGGACACATAGAGACGGGGACATTGTAGAGACACATAGAGACGGGGACACATAGAGACGGGGACATTATAGAGACACACGGAGACGGGAACACATAGAGACGGGGACACATTAGAGACGGGGACACATGACACATAGAGACGGGGACACATAGAGACGGGGACATTATAGAGACACACGGAGACGGGAACACATAGAGACGGGGACATTATAGAGACACATGGAGACGGGAACACAGAGAGACGGGGACATTGTAGAGACGGGGACACACAGAGACGGGGACATTGTAGAGACATATAGAGACGGGGACACACAGAGACGGGGACATCATAGAGATGCATAGAGACAGGCCGGGCACATAGAAACGGGGACACATAGAAACGGGTACATGGACACATGGAGACGGGCCTGACACATAGAGACGGGGACATCATAGAGACACATAGAGACGGACCGGACATCTAGAAACGGGGACACATAGAGACGGGGACATACACAGGGACACAACTGGGGACAAAAAGAGATGAGGACACATATGTACGTACCGCCACAAGCAGCCAGGATCAGTCTGTCTCCTTCTGTAACGTCCATCTATGGTGCTGGGGTGGGTTCTGGTCCTTGTAAAAGAGACGGGTGCACAACGCTACGTACCGCCCTCAAGCAGTGAGAATCAGTTTATCTCCCTTGTCCATATATGGTGCTGGGATGGGTTCTGGTCCTTGTAAAAGAGACGGGTGCACAACGCTACGTACCGCCCTCAAGCAGTGAGAATCAGTTTATTTCCCTTATCCATATATGGTGCTGGGATGGGTTCTAGTCCTTGTAAAAGAGACGGGTGCACAACGCTACGTACCGCCCTCAAGCAGTGAGAATCAGTTTATCTCCCTTGTCCATATATGGTGCTGGGATGGGTTCTGGTCCTTGTAAAAGAGACGGGTGCACAACGCTACGTACCGCCTCAAGCAGTGAGGATCGGTTTATCTCCCTTGTCCATATATGGTGCTGGGATGGGTTCTGGTCCTTCTAAAAGAGACGGGTGCACAACGCTACGTACCGCCCCCAAGCAGTGAGCATCAGTTTATCTCCCTTGTCCATATATGGTGCTGTGATGGGTTCCTGTCCTTCTAAAAGAGACGGGTGCACAACGCTACGTACCGCCCCCAAGCAGTGAGGATCAGTTTATCTCCCTTGTCCATATATGGTGCTGGGATGGGTTCTGGTCCTTCTAAAACAGACGGGTGCACAACGCTACGTACCGCCGCCCCAAGCAGCCAGTATCAATCTGTCTCCCTTGTCCATAACATTGTGCTGGGGTGGGTTCTGGTCCTTCTGGACAAAAGAAACGTTACAGTAATTATGTTTACATAACATCAATCAGATAATGTTTCTGTATGTACGCTAATTTGCATACATGTAAAATAGTTCTAAAAGAATTAACCAAAATTCTGTATACAGAGTTTCTGTATTCTCATTTTATGCAAATTAGTTATAGCACACACACACACACGCACACGCGCACGCACACGCACACACACACACGCACACGCACGCACGCACACGCACACACACACACACACACACACACACACACACACACACACACACATCTATGGAAAACTCCGACACTCATGCCATACTTTTCATCCATCGTTCCAACACATCCATAGCTCTATCCACGCTTTACATCATTCTTCTTATTATTATTCTGCATTCCCAGGCCATACGGCCATAATGGTTAAGGTACATACGTGTCCGGTTTTCAGTTTTCACTGGTCTCCCCGCTGCCTACAGTCGACACATTCCGATTTGGGAGGAGCTCAATGGAGGAAAAATAGTGGGTTTTTTTTTAAAAAAGAAAGGCGGGATAATAGGGCCAATAAGTCCGAAATATAGTAGATGACATAAAGCAGAGTAGAAAAAGGCAGAGTCCAAGAGAGTGGCAGATTAGAGGAAGTTACAAGCACAGAACTTCCAGAAGGTGGGGGAACTATTTTTTTTTACGAAAGACCCCCCCCCCCCCCCACCACCACCACCACCCACCCCCCACCCCGGGTATCCCCACAGGGAGTTATTTCACTCAATACGCACTCGGTACCCCCCGCCTCCTACCACCTACAGACTCGGTCAAACACGATCAGTAAGTATTTTGTTTGGCTCACTCGTGTCAACGACACGAAGTGAGTCTATGTTCTCATGCTTCTTCGGTTTTCTCTGTGTGTGTGTGTGTGTGTGTGTGTGTGTGTGTGTGTGTGTGTGTGTGTGTGTGTGTGTGTGTGTGTGTGTGTGTGTGTGTGTGTGTGTGTGTGTGTGTGTGTGTGCGTGCGTGCGTGCGTGTGTGTGTGTGTGTGTGTGTGTGTGTGTAGGTCGAGGTCGCTTGCCATCGGTTCGAGTGACTGAGCTCCTCCCGCTTTTGTCTCTGTTTGCTGTGTTCTAGTGTGTGCTTGTTCTCCATACTGTGCATGATAGTTCATCATGTGGGACTTTTTATTTCCATGGGCTTTGTTTGTCCATCCGAGCTTTAGAATTCTTTTCATTCATATTTTTCTGTTGGCAAGAGCTGCCAATTTGAATCTGCCGGCACAGCCATTTTCGTCCAACGCCAGCTGTTTGCCTGTTCAGCAGTCCTGTTCAGCCAGGCAAGAACAGCCACTTTCCAATGCTCCTGTCATTGCTGACCGCGCTATACCAACTGACCACCAGCAACCATGCCATCAGACAAGAGAATGTGCTAGGCCTAACCCAATCCCAGACTGCGCGCGCATCAAGTACTCGCGCTCTGAGCTGTTGGCGATTCCATGTGCTCGCCTGCAAGCTAATTGTATCTCGCAGCTTCGCCTACTTGGCCTCGGCGTGTCTCTACCCAGAAAAAGATACCCCCGTAAAAACAAACACCGGACAAGTGTGCCAATTCTATCTGCGCCGCTTGCCTCAACTTCATCATCTGACCAACTCACTCCACCCTCACCATCTAGATGTTTGCCTCCTTCCACCTCTTCCTGCCTGCCTGACGACCATGACGACTCCACTCCTGTGCCACCACTCAACTTTCCTGTGTCTCCTGCTTCATCTGCCACAACCTCTCCTTCATCAGCCTTCCAGCACTGTGACTCTGTACCTGTTCTATCCTCCACCCCTTCATCCCCGTGTTGTGTTCCTGAACCATGTGTTGACAACTGCGTGACCAACGACTGTGACTCTGACTGTGATGTGTCTTCTAACCAGCCCTTTGCTTCTCTACTGCTGCCTTCAACGCCCAGATCTCCGTCTCCACCTCCCCCTACAGCACCCAGCCACCAGTGTGACGTATCATCTGTGTCACTGAACTCTATTCCATCCTCTGATAGTTTTAGTGTATGTGTATTTAATGCCCAGTCTGTCTGCCCTGAGAACAAAGCGGACTATATTGCGGACTATGTTTTTGAGCATGACTTTGATTTAGTTTTTATAACCGAAACGTGGCTCAAAAGTAATGGACATGAACCTAAACTAAAGCAGCTAACTCCTCCTGGCTACAAAATTAAATCCTTCCCCCGTTCTTCTTTAGGTGGGGGCCTCGCTGTACTGTATAGGGACGTGTTAGATAAATTCCTTTCCTTCAACACAACCCTCCCCTTCCCCCATCTGTCTTTCGAGGCTGTAGAAGTTGTTCTTAGCATGTCTGGTCAATCTGTTGTCTTCTCCTGTATCTATCGCCCTCCCCCTAGCAGAACTAACAATCTCACCGATTCAATGTTTCATCCCGAATTTGAAGCCCTCCTTGACTCCTATTCTCTGAACCGCAGTCCTCTTATTGTGCTAGGTGATTTTAATTTTCACTTCGACAACCAACAGTCCTCTCACACAAAGCGTCTCTGCCTCTCACTTGCTAACCACTCCCTCTCTCAGCTTGTAACTGAGCCTACACACAACAAGGGCCACATCATAGACTGGCTAATCGCGCGTGATTCCGACCAACTTGTTTCATCAGTGTCAGTGTCTAAGATCCTTTCCTCTGACCATTTTGCCGTCCTCGCCAGTCTTAATCTTTCCAAAACTCCCAGAAATAAACGTACGGTCACACGCCGTAATCTCAAGTCTATAGATATTCATACTTTCAGTTCAGAGGCAACAGAACTCCTTTCTAACATGAGCGTTTCAGACGATCCTGCCTCGACTTTTAATTCAACTATGAGTAACTTGCTTGATAAACACGCTCCCCCATCCACTCGTGTTGTGCCCGATCGTCCCTGCGCTCCCTGGTACACGCCTGAACTTAGAGTAAGTAAACGCACTAGTCGTAAGGCTGAGCGTCAGTGGCGGGCCTCAAAACTAGAAATACATCGTCAGATATATCAGTTTCTTCGTAACATCTTCACTCTTCTTCTGGCCAAGGCAAAAACAAGCTATTTTTCATCTAAAATTCTTGAAGCCAACACAACAAAAGTCCTGTTCTCCACCATGTCTGATCTGCTAGGCAACAAGAAATCAAGTCCTCTGCCATCAAATATCAGTCCTGACAAACTGCCAGAAACCTTTTCCTCCTTCTTCTCCACCAAGATTATCGATCTACGATCAAAAATCGACTCCATGCCTTTTCAACCAACTATTCCAGACCCATCATTCACTGGTGTCCCCCTTCTCTCTTTCAAGCCGGTGTCTGAGACCGAAGTTCTTTCTACTTTGAAAGAAATGCATTTTAAATCCTGTGATCTTGACCCCATCCCAGCCTCTCTTTTCTCACAAATCTATCAACACCTTCTGCCATCAATCACCAACATCATCAATTCTTCTTTAGTTTCAGGTGTGTTTCCTTCTGCTTTCAAAACCGCTCTTGTAAGGCCCCTTCTCAAGAAGAACAATCTGGATCCTAATAATCTGAAAAACTACAGACCTGTATCTAACCTCCCTTTTCTCTCCAAACTCCTTGAGAAGACTGTCCTGAAACAACTTAACGATCATCTATCCTCAAACAATCTTCATCATCCTTATCAGTCTGCCTATAGAACCAACCACAGTACAGAAACAGCCCTTGTTCAAATCGTCAATGACCTCTTACTTGCTTCTGATGCTGGTCAAATCTCTCTTTTGACACTTCTTGATCTCTCTGCTGCCTTTGATACCATAGACCACTCCATTCTTCTGTCTCGTCTTGAACATACTTTTGGAATTAAGGGCCCTGCTCTTTCTTGGTTTTCCTCTTACCTTTCTGATCGTTTTCAATCAGTTCTGGTCAATGGTCGTCAGTCTGAACAGGTTAGGCTTTCTTGTGGAGTCCCCCAGGGGTCTGTGCTTGGTCCTGTCTTGTTTACTTTGTATACGTCACCTCTTGCCAATGTCATCGATCAGCACAACATGAAACATCACTTCTATGCAGATGACTCACAACTCCAAAACAGTACAACCCCTGAAGATCTAGATTCCATTCTTACAGAAAGTAACAACTGCTATATTGATATTCAAAATTGGATGGTTCAAAATAAACTTCAATTAAATGGTGAAAAAACCGAAGCAATGCTTGTAGGGACAAAAAACAAACTAGCCTCTGTTTCCATAGAGTCAATCCAACTGGG
>CM065691.1:44975457-44990457 GCA_017654935.2 Phymorhynchus buccinoides
TGTATTTTAATAGCAAAAAAAACACCACGACTTGATTTTACCGAAACAGAGGCTGTTGGTTCTCTCTATACATCAACCTGAGTATGTTGATCATTCGTATGTCATATTTATATATATATAAAAAAAAAGCACCCTTCTATATGCTGACCTGTTGACACTTACAGCGAAGCCCAGACGGAGTTTCTGACCCCTTCCCATCATCCCGCGCCGTGGTAGGAACATACTGAACAAACATCATGAACTAATGTTGCATCCATCAGAACGGTCTGGCGAGTGTCAATCCAAGAAACGACCCTCGATCTGCAAGCGACATTTGAATTGGCCGCGTCACTTCCAGACCGTCGAGCGCATTATTCTAATGAAGTCAGCAGACAAGGAAAAACCATCTCCAGATGAGCTGGCACCATACCAACACCGCCAGATGCTCAGTCAAAAGAAATTGGGGAAGTGGGGGTGGTATTGGTATAGTTATGTCTGGTGACCAGTGATCCGGCACCTTGACTACTCTAAAAAATATGACCTGGCTGACAGAAACGTTCATATTCCCGATGTGCACTTCAACTGAATTAGAAATTAAAATGTGACGTTATAAACCTTTTCTCTGGTGCCAGAAAAGGTTTAGTGTCTTGAAGTTATAAGCAGACATTTGGTATGTAAATTAAATTTGGTCTGCCTCCCCTTTTTAACCCTTTCACCGCCAGCCATATTTCAGCCAGAAATGTCCATTAAAATGTACCTGGGTACAGAACAAAATCCATCTGCAGTACTGTGGATTCTTCTGTGACATATATATAAAATGAGGTCTATCCTTACTTCCCAAAACTAAGACAACAGGGCCTTTGGATAATAGACCCCAATTTGATGCCTCTTAATGACATAGGTGTTAAATCACTGTGGTGCTAAAATGCGACTTTGGCGGTGAAAGGGTTAAGGATTATTCATCCGGGGTATATCCCCATCCCATTTTCGGGATGATCATCGACCGTCTAATTACGTTTTGCAAATAATATGGATACTGATGTAAATTAACCCATCCCTCGTCCGTAATACAAAGCATCAATGTGAATGTATGTAACGCACTCGATTTCTGCTTCTGTCACGGACAATTTACTTCTTTCTTTTGTCTTTTTTTTTAGCGTTTTGTCTATTCGCTGCACTGAACGCAACAGTCTATTGTTTAGGCCTTAGGTGATAAGCTATACTAATAGGATTCGTAACTTCTGTGAAGGTGTTTCACAATTGTCGAATATGGATGGTTAATATTATGCTTCTTCAATTTCCATATTTTTACCAGTCGCGAAGCGAAGCTGGTATTGTTTTCACTTGGTCCGTCCGTCCGTCCGTGTTCAAATTTGCTCAAAATGCATATTTCGGTGTAAAATGTCCTCACATAGAGTTATCAGTGTGTTTCAACAACAAAAAACCAAATGTTTGTTTGTTTGTCTGTCTGTTTGTTTGTTTGTTTGTTTGTTTGTCTGTGACAGCGATAACTCGAGCACGCTTGGATATATCAACATGACAATTTACAGGTGGATACTAGGGGTCAAAAGCTTGGACAAGTTCGAATTGGAGCAAAATCGGGTTAGCGGTTAAGGGTTTAGGTTAAGATTAGGGTTAGGGTTAAGGTTAGGGGTGCAAGCGTGTGTCGCGACTGGGTCAGTTTACGCAAGTACTCTAGTCTTCTTTTGTTTTTATCTCCACCATGTACGTTGTGTTTGTCCTTTAATTGTCTGTTCGTTTTGCATGTACTTTCTCTTTTTCTTGATTTTGTTTTGGTTTTATATAGATAGATACATTTTTTTAAAAGACACAATGTCGGCTGTATTTAGGCTATTTTTGATGCAGAGTTATAGTACTGTATTACCGAAGTTTCAAGTTATGGTCATTCTTCTCTGTCAATTCATGACATCGTTCTATTTGCTTTGTTTGTGGCTTTAGCGTGCTGAATAAAAGAGCTATGAACAGAGTCATTCTGATAATTTAAGAAGAAAAAAAATGAGGATGCCATTTTAGTAGTTCATTTCTTATATTGCTGAATGAACCAGGGGAAGTTTTCGAGATTCGTGTTTTATTTGATAGATCTTTTTTGTTGTTGATTGCATATTAGATCAGCAAAGTTTCTGGGGGGGGGAAAGGTTGTGAACAAATTATCATGAAATGTTAAGAGGAGTTAAAAGGTTAACCTATAAAACAAATTAAATAAAATGTTGCGTTTATCGAGTATAATATTCTGAGAGAAAAACATTGTAATTGTTGCAGTGTTGACTTTTGAGGTACTGCATGAGGGTGATGTGGGTCCTATCTTCGAAGGAAAACAGTGGAGGGGACAGTTGAGGGATAGGAAGGAGCGAAGGGGAAGGGATCATTCATACGTTGAAATACGAGACGAGGTTGATGGTGTAAGTTGTAATCTTGAAGCCAATACGAAATACGAACCTCTGCAAATAAATAAAGACAACAATATCACTGAAAGCTATTTACAGAAATACGAGTAACGATTAACCAAATAACTAACAAACAATAACTGCTAACAGCTGATACTGTTCACGAATGAAAACCACCATAATGCATTTCCCAATACATCTACACTAATGTCAGTCAACTTGCCAAATGGATTTGAATTATATTCAAGTTACTATTTCAATATTTTAAGATCAATATTCACTTTAACAATATTGACTTTAACAACAACAATTCCAAGAAACTATAAAATTACTATTAAACAATAGAACAATAAGAAAACAATTCGCATCATTATCAAAACGACAATATGCTTGAAATAAAACATACATTTAGTTATTTAACAAACAAACAGTTTCCCTTACCTTGTCAGTGTGACTAGAGGCAAAATCAGTGAACGCCAAAAACAACTATAAACTAATAACAACACATCTGTTGAAACTACATCTTGCACGTCTGGGTCCTCAACTGAACTTAGTAGAAGAGACAAAGCTTTTAAACATACACAATCTGAGTAGCTTTAACTATATCAAAACGAGGCGAGCAAACTGCACGTGCTGTACAAATTGATTCAAGATACACACACACACACACACACACACACACACACACTAACCGACTCTGCCACATTCACCCCTGCCAACAAAATGACGTCCTCGTCATTTCCAAGCACTACTAAGGTGGATGACAACATTAAGATAATGATTCGCGAACAAACAATTGCGTATCGTAACTTGAAAAAACAAATAATCAATGCAAAAGGGATTTTATACAGTATAAGATATTTTGTAAGAGCAAAGACATAGAAAAACAAAAAAACGCATTCGAGAGTTACTACTTCAGGCAAAAAAGTATAATTAATTCACAGCTGAAATCCATGTCTACTTCGTAACAATGAATACTACTGTCAAGCAAACCTTAACCTTAAGCAAATATCAGTAACTACTAAGCATTTAATGTCTCAATAAAGTCACTCGTGATTTGTCTATTGCTAGAACATTATGCCACTAGTATGAGTTAAGTGTCTAGAACCGATTTGAACGTACTGATCAAGTCAGAAAGTAATTTCTGTTTGACATTCAAGTGTCCCACTTGGTTAACACTCGAGGTACCAGCTTCATATCGATCAGGTGGTTTCCTGATCCTTTGACTCCGGCGAAGCGATTATGCATTCTGTATTTCCTCTTGAATGTCCTGGTGCGGTGCGGCCTCATTTGGCACACCACTACTTCCGCTTGCCACACACACACTAACCGACTCTGCCACATAATTATCCACTGTCAACGACACACTACAAGCAATGGATTGTAAGCAAATTATTTTAATAACCTCCTGATCCCGAGTTGCTGTTCTTTGTATCTCATACAAAGTAAATTCGAGATGTTTTCGGGGCTGAGTTTTGCACTGCGTGAGTGCTTTCTATAGGATCTTCTCTTTCTTTCTTCTTCGTTTTTGCCCCTCTCGTTACAGAGCTCTGGGATACAGACAGTGAAAAATCGTTGGGGGCCAAAAGGGTGCTCAAGAGAGAAGAGAGAGAGAGAGAGAGAGAGAGAGAGAGAGAGAGAGAGAGAGAGAGAGAGAGAGAGAGAGAGAGAGAGAGAGAGAGAGAGAGAGAGAGAGAGAGAGATGGGGCAGGGTTGGGGGATTAAGACCCACCGGATCACGTGTCAAAATTACGGGTTTCACGTGTTTTCTCTCTTACAGCTAGTAAGAAATCTTGTTTTGACCAGGTTTGACTCCCGTACAAATGTCCCCAAATTGAAAACAAAATATCATTTTAAAGAGAAGCCTCAATGTGAAGTTGGGGACATTTGTATGTGGGTAAAAGCTACCTAGAAAGAAAAAACCAAGGGACTTAATCGAGGTGCGTCAGTGTGTCTTTAAAACACGGGCGACGTGAGTGCTTGGAACGAAAGATGGCCAGCGCACGGAAAGATCCGATTCGGAATTAGGGAAGTAATTGAATTCTCATTTTTCCTAACATGATCAATCTCGCGCCAGATTGGATTTAATTTGCACGTGGTTTTTTTATAGTTGGGTAACGAAGGGTGTTTGTCGATCAGACGATCGAGACGAGATTGCAGCAACGGCTCAGAATCTCAGAGCTGAATAATAATATAACGACATTGGAGAAGAAAAAAAACCTGGACCAGCATGCAACTTTTCTTTGCCCCAAAGTTCACCAAAAATGCTGACATCACCAACAAAAAAGTAGAGATAGGTGAAATTGCTTGGTTCTATTTTCGGAATCGCGGGTTGTGGTTGTGTTATGTTTCCTCCATGATTTGGGATTAGGTGGAGATGCGGTTAGGATTTCGGATTAGGATTCCAAACGGGGTTCAGAGGTCAACCCATTGCATACGATTCAATCCAAATGCGATCCGATTGTGACGATGTGTGTGAGTGATGATTCGTGTGAACAAATTCCGTCCAGAAATAATTCTACAATTTTCGTTCACTCTACTCGTGTAGACCCCAATACACGAATCACATCAAATGTCTGATACCAAAAATGCAGATATTTCGTCAGATTCCTGTAGTAGGGGATCTCCTAATATGGACCACTTTTTCATGTAGTGCAATATCTCAAAGACAAAACCATATACTTCAATGTAGATAGTTCCTGTTTATTGTTGTCAGTACTGACAACCAAACCACAGCCAATCTAAACGATGACTCTTCAAACTTTAACAAAAAGCTAAAAAAAAATGAACAAATTCAAGTGGTCCATATTTGGGGCCCTGGTGCCTAATATGGACCGGCGGAGTTCCTAATATGGACCGGCGGAGTTCCTAATATGGACCGGCGGAGTTCCTAATATGGACCGGCGGAGTTCCTAATATGGACCGGCGGAGTTCCTAATATGGACCGGCAGAGTTCCTAATATGGACCGGCAGAGTTCCTAATATGGACCGGCGGAGTTCCTAATATGGACCGGCGGAGTTCCTAATATGGACCGGCAGAGTTCCTAATATGGACCGGCGGAGTTCCTAATATGGACCGGCGGAGTTCCTAATATGGACCGGCGGAGTTCCTAATATGGACCGGCAGAGTTCCTAATATGGACCGGCAGAGTTCCTAATATGGACCGGCGGAGTTCCTAATATGGACCGGCAGAGTTCCTAATATGGACCGGCGGAGTTCCTAATATGGACCGGCAGAGTTCCTAATATGGACCGGCAGAGTTCCTAATATGGACCGGCGGAGTTCCTAATATGGACCGGCAGAGTTCCTAATATGGACCGGCGGAGTTCCTAATATGGACCGGCAGAGTTCCTAATATGGACCGGCGGAGTTCCTAATATGGACCAGGTCTTAATATGCATAAAATGAGAATCTATGCAAAGGAAAGCATCTGAAAACAAATTCTTCAGCATCAGAACTGGATAATCTGAATAGACTTTCAAAGAAATATTCTAAAATCATACATATCTTCACATAGTCATACGAGCACTTGCATATTCACATATGTGCACGCGCGCACACACGCACACGCACACACACACACACACGCACACGCACACACATACACACTCTCTCTCTCTCTCTCTCTCTCTCTCTCTCTCTCTCTCTCTCTCTCTCTCTCTCTCTCTCTCTCTCTCTCGCACTTAATTTTAGCTACAACTTAACGAAAAGTATGGACACAGTAGTTAAGGTAATGCGATGAACATGAGCAAAGCAAGCCAAATTTGTAATCAAACAAAGAGGAAAAACACTGGTCCATATTGAGAAACTTGGGTGGTCTATATTAGGGGGAATAGTGCTTACATAAAAACAAGCATTTTAAGCAGTAGGCTAAGCAGGGAACCCTTCACTTCAACTAATGAGGAGGGACAGGCATGTGATTATTTATCACGCCATTGCTGAAATGCTATTATTGTCCGTCACCTTAAGGTGATCGGACTTTGCGATGGGCTGGTTTGTATGTTTTTGTGTTTTTTGGTGTGTGTTTTTTCTGTCTGTCCCAAGGATATCTCCCGAACCGCTTCACCGAATCGCGTCACATTTTCTGTGGAGGTGTGCCACCTTAATAGGAAGAGATCCGCGCAAACCATTTCGCCGTCGTGACCTTGACCTTGACGTACGACCTTGAAAACCGAAAATCTATTTTTAGCCATATCTCGGGCACCGATGGACATAGGATGTTGAAACTTGTTATTATTAAAAAGATACTTCAGTAAACAAAAATGCACAGGCAAAATGTTAAACTGCAAAGCACTAAAATACATAAAGACTTATCGTTTTCGCGCGTCACGTTTTTCCGCCATGACGATGATCGTAAATAGTACAGGGGAAGCCACTCCACACTTCTATAGCGTTCAAATTTGTAAGAGTTGTATGACTTAGACAAAACGGTGGTGGTTCATATTAGGGGACTCTCCGCTACTGGGGACTACAAAACATAGTCAAGTCAAGTCAAGTCAAGTCAAGTCAAGTCAAAATGATCTTTATTGACGATAAAAGAATACGCTTAATAAAGCTTTTTTTACATCCTCACATTGTCTCCGTTTACGTGTGTCTCTGTCTCTCTGGGCCCCTGTCTTTAAATAATCGAATTGTATGCAGTGTAGCCGGCCTTTAACATGATCAATCTCACGCCTGATTGGGTTTAATTTGCACACTTTTGAGATTTGGGTAACGAAGGGTGTCTTGTCGATCGAGACGAGATTGCAGCAACGACTCAGAATCTCAGAGCTGAACAATAAATATAACGACATTGACGTAAAGCTTATAGACCAGCATGCAGCATTTCTTGGCCCAAAAGTTCACCAAAATGCTGACATCACCACCAACAAAAAATGGATATATTTCAGAGGTAGGTGAAATTGCTTGGTTCTATTTTCGGAATCGCGGGTTGTGCCCCGGCCGCAGCAGACAGCCAGGATTAATAATAATAAGTCTGCATTGCACACAAGAAAAGGGAAAATTGGAGATAATGTTTTTTTATTGCATGCCCGCCCGATGCAATCTGACTTGAGGGCTTGAATGCACTGCACTTCCTGCAATCAATAACATGAGGGTATGTAGGGAGAGAACATGACGCACAGTTTCGGCAAAATACTTAGGGATCATAATGATTGATATGCCCCCATCTCTTGGCATCCCCGTGTCTACGTGTCAACCTTTTTTCAAACCCGTCTCTGTGTGTCTCTGTCTCTCTGGGTCCCCGTCTTTAAATATACCCCCCCGTGGGGATACCGGGGGTCTTTTGTATAAATAGTTCCCCCACATTCTGGAAGTTCTGTGCTTGTAACTTCCTCTAATCTGTCACGCTCTTTGACTCTGCCTTTTCCCTTTGCTTACCGTCATCTACTATCTCTCTGCCTTACCGGTCCATTCTCCTGCCTTTTTGTTTTTCAAGAAACACTTTTCAAAAAGATTTCCTCCAGCCGAAGTCGGACTTGCTGGGTCTGACTACTTATTTTTTATTTTTTTTATTTTTTTTTATTTTTAAAGGAGTTATTCTTAGTTAGGCGCTTAAAAGCAGCATGACGCATCTGAAGAAGAATAAGAATAATTCCTCTATGGTTGGGGCCTAGGTGGAGACAGGATTAGGATTTCGGATTAATTAGGATTCGGAATGGGGTTAGGATTTCTAATTAAGGTGAGGGTTTGGGTTAGGCGCAAAGATGCAGATCAACACCCCCCTAACTTTCACAGTCTTGGATCATTGCGTTTTTGTTCCGTCTTGCCTTCATCTTCTACTATTATTGAATGCATGTTTTGTTAATTGTGTAAACAATGGACACAGATTAACGTGAAATATAGCAAACGATAGAGGTTGAAGTGCTCAATCTGCAGTAAGAAAGGCAAGACTGAACAAGCAACAACAAACCCCAGAACGAATCGATACATGGAGGATGGGGTGTTGATCGACATTTTTGCCGGATTAGGTTAGGGTTGGGGTTTGGGTTTGACGTCAAGTTAGAAACGCGTAGATAGAAGACGGGGTTACATAGACACGTGGCACGGGGACATAATTATAGACCCAGGGACTAAATAGACCCGGGGACAGAATAGACCCGGGGACAGAATAGACCCGGGGACAAAATAGACCCGGGGACAGAATAGACCCGGGGACAGAATAGACCCGGGGACTAAATAGACACGGGGACAAAAATAGATACGGGGACAAAATTGACCCGGGGACAAAATAGACACGTGGACAAAATAGACACGGGGACAAAATAGACACGGGGACAAAATAGACACGGGGACAAAATAGACCCGGGGACAAAATAGACACGGGGACAAAATAGACACGGGGACAAAATAGACACAGGGACAAAATAGACACGGGGACAAAATAGACACATGGACAAAATAGACACGGGGACAAAATAGACACATGGACAAAATAGACACGGGGACACGGGGACAAAATAGACAATGGACAAAAGACACGGGGACATAAACATGGGGACAAAATGGACAAAATAGACACGGGGACAAAATTGGGGACAAAATAGACACGGGGACAAAATAGACACATGGGACAAAATAGACACATGGACAAAATAGACACGGGGACAAAATAGACACATAGACACGGGGACAAAATAGACACGGGGACAAAATAGACACATGGACAAAATAGACACGGGGACAAAATAGACACATGGACAAAATAGACACAGGGACAAAAGGGGACAAAATAGACACGGGGACAAAATAGACACACAGGGACAAAATAGACACGGGGACAAAATAGACACAGGGACAAAAATAGAAACGGGGACAAAATAGTCACAGGGACAAAATAGACACAGGGACAAAATAGACGCAGGGACAAAATAGACACAGGGACAAAATAGACACAGGGATAAAATAGACACAGGGACAAAATAGACGCAGGGACAAAATAGACAAAGGGACAAAATAGTCACAGGGACAAAATAAAGACAGGGACAAAATAGACACGGGGACAAAATAGACACGGGCGCTATCGTGTATTTTAATCACCACCACCCCCCACCCCCCTTCCTCAAATTTCCACAAAAGTCAATTTTCACTGAGATGCAACATTCTACCAATGCTTAAGAAAAGGGATAGGGTTAGGATCAGCCTAGGATTATTTTTTTCTAATAACTGAAACTGAACGAAGCAGATTTTGAGATTGAGGGTCATACACACGAGTGAGGGTGACACGGGGACACAGGGACACATAGACAAGGGGGCACATATATAAAAAACCCACCTGGGAGCATACTGAGATGGGGGCACAAAGCTATGGAACCAATACGTATGCGTTCGTGGGTTGCACTTGACAAGGTTATAAAGGCTTTATAGTGTAAAGGCTACTGATCAGCTCGATTTAATTGTGACCCAGCACCACGAAAGGGACATTACGTTGCTGGGCTAGTTTCTCACTTGTAACAGGATTGGAAAGTCAAGTCTCATTTTTGGGTCAATTTTGAGAAATTGGTGTTTTTTCTAATCTCTAACATCTTATCTTTCATGTTTATAAAGGACAGTCTTTAAAGACCCCGTGACGCGCCACGGTTACGTCCCTTGGTTTTTTTCTGGGTTGCTGTGACCCACATTCGAATTTCCCCATATTCAAATTGAGGCTGCTCTTTAAACTGATGTGTCGCTTTCAATTTGGGGTAATTTATATGGGAGTCAGACTTGGTCAAAACAAGATTTATTTCCAGTTATAAGAGGGAAAACACGCGAATCCCGTGATTTTGACACGTGATCGGGTGGCTCTTTAATATGGCATTTAAATGGTCTTCTAAGCGCTTTAAAAAGAGTAGGTCAGTGCATTTTCGTCAGCTAGACTAGACTTTAGACTGTGTTTTCTCAAAATGGCCGACACTCACCCTACTAACTTTAAATGCTCATAACTTGCGAACGACGAAAGATACAAGGATGGTTCTTATATCACTAGAACGCAGCTTGTCAGAAGTTGTCAAATGAGTAATGTTCTCAGAATGGTCAGTTTGACACTTAATGTCCCTTTCGTGGTGCGGGGTCACAAATGATGTCATTGAGTTGTTTTTTTCCCCGTTTTGTTTGTTTATTTGTTTTTAATTAACCCCCTCTTTGTTTGTATTCCCCGTTCTTACGCAAGAACATTGCGTTGCGCAATATGATTCCAATACAAGCACCGCCATTACATTCGGCCAGTTAAAGGCTAAAGTCTGATTAAGCCTACTGTGTCACATTGTGCCATGCTGAATGCTGATCGATCCTATCAGTGAGATATTCCGAATGTGTTACTACTTTTTGGCATGGTTTACCAGCCATTTGTTTATGAATTACATGAAGTAGTTTCACATCACTTTTTTTTAAAGACTTACACGAACTCACACACACGCGCGCGCGCGCGCGCACGCACACACACACACACACACACACGCGCGCGCGCGCGCGCACGCGCACACGCACGTACGCACGCACACACACACAAGCACACGCACACACACACGCAAACACACACGCGCACGCACGCACGCACGCACGCACGCACGCAAGCACGCACGCGCACGCACACGCACGCACACACACACACACACACACACACACACACACACACACACACACACACACACAACTTTCAGTAAACACTCCGCAAACATATGCCACTCAATGAGCGACTTAGCTGGCTCTTGTGTCCGCCAGGTGGCATAGCGCTCGAGTGGGGCTAATCCTCTCTATATTTATTTTATTTTATTTTTGGGGGACTTTTTTTAAATTTTATTGATCTTTTTTTTTTTCATTTCCACATTTTTCACAAGGAAGAAAAACAAACAAATAATAGGCAAAAATCAAATAAATACATACAGAAGACAAACAAACATATTTACACACATCTGTGCCGTGGAAGTCATTGAAAAATGTTATCACAACATCTTGAGGTAACAATTTATCGTCACTATGTGGAGTAACTAAAAACAGAGAGCTCAACATTTCAAATTGTGAGTTTCAAGCTCTGAACAGGTATTACTCATATTTTAAAATGTTTAAAAAAACACTAAAAAAAAACCCGAAAGTTCATATATGTATAAGACTAATCATTACTAGATATCTTATTAGTAAGTTTTATAATATCAATTTATATCATTGAATATTGCAGTGAATGGAGCCCACCTGGCAGCAAAATCATTATACAATAAGTTTTTGTGTGAAATATATTCTTGGTTTAAACTTCTTTATTTCTTCCTTATAACGTAACAAAATAATCAATATGAGAATAAAGGGCAGCAACAAGCCTTCGGCTTATACCGTGCCCGTACACATTACACAATTTAAAATTTATGAGACCGAACATAAACAGCACATAAACATTTTCCAAACATTTCCAATCAGCATTTAGATACACCAATATATGATTTGAGCAAGTTAGGAGTTTCAAAAAGAAGAAAAAAAAGGGATGAACAACATTATCACATGAATAATAATAATAATAATAATAATAATAATAATAATAGTAATGAGAGACGAGAGGATCAACATTTTATAATAAATCGAATTAACATTTGCCAAGTTTTTACAGGCTTGCCTACCACACATTCATAAGTACTATATGTCTAGCAATAAAATAGGAACATTTTTAAGTGAGTCTGCGCATTTTTATACAATACAATTTTTTTTTAATTTTTTTTTTTTATAAACATTGCACAACATTTAAAATCGATTTGAACTGGCTATGAAGAGGTGCACAGATTTAAATATTGCTGTGTTGATATCAATAGGCAGGTCACGTCCACCATTTAAAAGAATGTCACTTACAAGATATTGAGGAGGAAGGTTTAGTAGTGTATTAGTACGACATACGTTGAATAGGGGACATAATAATAAATAATGATCAGCTGTTTCGTGAGCATAGCCACAAGTACAGGTAGGATCATTCTGCAAATGACGTAGGAAAAGATGATGGTTTAGGTCACTAATACTGAGGCGAAGACGACAATGTATTATTTGTTCTTTCCTATCACCAAAATAGAGATATGCAGGTACAACCGGGTCTTGTATAGATAAACAACGTTTAAAAGCACCAAGTGAGTCACATGTTTTAATTTCGTCTGGAAGAGTATTCCAGAGTTTTGTGGTGGCCGGAATAAAAGATTTATGGTACAGTTCAGTTTTAGAAGATGGAACAAGTCTTTCTAGTGGTCTCCGTCTATGATAAGGGTTTCTGTCTGAAACCAAATTTGGCACTAAGGCTGACAGATATTCAGGGCACAATCCATGGACCATTTTAAAGTAAAATATGAGTTTATGTCTCCGCCTTCTTTCAGTTAGTGGAGGGAAACCAGATTCATTGTACAATTTCCGATGACTGGTGCCACAGACAGCTCCAATAATAGTTCTAATGGCATCAAGATGTAAATCCTCGAGGGATTATATAAAAGGGAGGGAAATATATTCTTCTATTTTGTATCTGTATTTCAGTTTTTTAACGTAAATTTTTAAGACAGGTATATCATTGTTTAACTTACAGTGGTATATGTATTCTTTTGCTAACAACAACATAAAATAAAAGATATGATCGATTTGTATATTTTTGTCAAATCCAACAATTGCAAGTGCTTCTGAAATACGTAAATTAAATACATTTTGACATTTATCATTCAATGCATCAGACAACTGAGACCAAAAACGTTGAATAATGTGACATTTCCAAAACATATGGTGGATGCCATCTTTTGTTGTATTACAAAAATTGCATAGATCATTGTCTCTCACGCCCATCTCTTTCAGAATGACATTTGTTCCTAGGCATCTATGTAACATTCTAAGTTGTAACCATTTCATTTTAACATCTGCAGTTTTGTTTACATAAAAGAAGCATTCCTTCCAATCATTTTCATAGTTCATTCTTTCGTCCCACCGAGTACAACATTTAGGTTTTACGTTGTTCTCTATCAGAGTATCGTAATACAGTTTCGATCCTTTGAAAATGGATGTTATTTTTTTTAAACAGAGAGGCATATCTATATACATATTGTTGCTGATGTTTATTCCTGATTTTTTAATATATTCTTGTATGGCTCTTTTACATCCCGAAAAAGTCAAAAAGTTCATACTACTGTTGTATTTTTGCTTGAATTCATTGAACGAAATAAACTGTCCATTATCACGTACAAAGTTTGCAATATTATATACATTTTCATTAATCCATTTCTTACCAGCGATGTAACTATTACCTATTTGTATTCTGTTGTTGTAAAATACTGGTTCTGCTAAAATTTCAATGGAAGTTTTACATTTTACTTTATAAAAGAATTCCTTATAGGCTTTAAATACCTCTGTCCAGAATGTATTTGATTTTGGAAGGGTTGTTGCGATTTCTGGTCCATATCTTAATGTATGATTAAGAACTGGATAGTTAAATAAAGCAATAGATTTCCAGTTATGTTTTGTTCTTTCTAGTTTTCTCATCCATGTGAGCTTCAATGTCGTAGCAAAAGAGTTTAGTTCTGGTATGCCAATACCACCCTTAGCTATACTTTTATGAGCTGTTTTCCTATTTATCTTGTCTTTTTTCTTATTCCATATGAATCTATAACAATAGTTTTGCAATGTCTTAAAAAAGTCATCAGGAGGGTTAGGTAGCAAGATCCACAAATGAATTAATTTTGATAGGATCAATGATTTTAAAATTGCCACCCTTCCCAATGGTGTAAGCTGCCTTTTTTTATCCAGATTCTGAATAAATATCTAACTTCTGCTAGCTTGTCCATGTAATTGATATAAACACACTGTTTAACATCATTAGTAAACCAAATTCCTAGTATCTTAAATTTTGGGGGATTCCACTCTAAGCCTAAGTGGTCCATATATTGAACTGGAGAATTTTTTCGGCTGCCAAGCCAGGTTACACTAGTCTTTTCACCGTTCATTTCTAAACCTGATTTAGTGCCAAATAATGTAACTATGGTTATACAGGTTTCAAATGATTTCTTATCACCCGTTAACAGAAATTCTGTATCATCTGCATACTGAGATATTCTATGTTCAACATTATTGATCACAATTCCCTGAATATTTTCATTTTCTCTTGTCATTATAGCAAGGATTTCAACACATAATATAAACAAATAAGGTGACAATGGATCTCCTTGACTGCATCCTCTTTTAATTTCAAACCAAGTTGAAGCCTGGCCATTTACAAGAACACACGACTTAATGTTTTTATAAAATGTTTCAACCCATTGACAAATGTCTGCCCCAAAGCCAAATTTTGTCAATACTTTAAACATAAAATCCCAACTCACTGAATCAAATGCCTTTTCAAAATCCATGTTAAATAATAGACCAGGCAAGTTATGTTCTTCTAAATGCGCTATGGTGTCATATATCAACCTTATATTATCACCTATGTACCTATTTCTAAGAAAACCCGTTTGGTCTTCATGAATGAGTTTGGGTAAAACTATTTTCAATCTATTTGCAATGCACGACGAGCCAATTTTATAGACTACGTTTAAAAGGGATATTGGCCTCCAGTTCTTAATCAGATTTCTAGGCTTATCTCCTTTAGGAATACAAGTTATCATCTCTATATTCTTTGTTGGGGATAAAGAGAGAGAG
>CM065691.1:44995457-45000457 GCA_017654935.2 Phymorhynchus buccinoides
CTTTTATCCTTCTTTCATTCCCTTATTTAGGGTTTTCCGTACGGAACTCACGCGTCTAATGTGAACCCGGCCATACAGTCTGCTGGTGCTGGCTTGCTGTGGCAACAGCTGTTTCAGGAGGAACATTCAGTTCTTCTATATTTTCAGAAGTTTACTTTAGTTTATAATAATTATGCAACGTTTCATAAATACCAGTCATGAATATGTTGTAGTATGTGCGTTGATCAGTTTTATTCAGATACAATGGCTAGATTTTCACTCGTGGGCAATTTTGTTTATGTTTGTGATACACTAAGTGAATTGATTAAGAACATGTTCTACTAACTACGTTTCATGATACTGCTCAACTAGAAAATAGTTTTTTACACTTGATCTGATGAAATAAATATATTTGAAATACTATGTAGAACATACAGCCAGAATACTCAAAGAATGTCCTTTCGCGAACATTTTGTCCTCTCGCGGATACTATGATCTACAATAAGCACAGGGTCTCCCATAGCCATATACTATATTCTTGATCAGCATGTCACAACCTATTCAGATCCTGAATTTTGAACCGCCAGTGCAAAACCTCCGCCAAGGAAGACTCACAAAACCGAAATGTCCTTCCTTCATGTCTGAGCTGTATCTCATGAACCAGTGGGTAGAATGGCTTCACAGTTTGTGTGGTAATGTAACATGGCGAGTAAGGAAATAACGACTTGCAATATTGTTTTTACAAAAGCAGAAACAGGGTCATTTTAGACTGATGTGCACATAAGGACAAAAAGCCCGCGAGAGGATTTAACAGACGCACTTGGTGCTTTGTTTTTAATCTAAGATTTCTAGATTCAGTCTTTTAACTAAACTAGCTGGACGGAACATTTGTGGTGGGTCAAAGCAGATTCTTATTATGCTGGTCAGCAACATCAATCGAAAACTTAACTGAATTGTTGCCTGGTAAAAGCGATGATCGACAATCGACATAAAGACCTTTTCTATTTCTATTAAGCAGGGCAGAATAATTTACTAAAATATCACGATCTTGGGGTACCTTCTTCTGGACTATTGCAGCATGGATTTTTTTGCAGAACTTCCTTCCAAACGTTGCTTGATCGTTAACGTAAAACAGAGTCTACTTACTGAAAGACAATCAGTCTACTGTGTAGCCTCGTGTCGTCTTCAAGAAGAAGACTCCGAGCCAAATATTGAGACGTCGATTAGTGTTTTAAATGCACACAAAAGCATCTATCGAGAATGATGCTTTGTTTACCTCCATTTGGCTCTGATCCACTCATTGCTAGGTGATTGGCATCGTAATCAGCTTTGGCGGAGGGGAGTTAGTTAGAAAGAGAGTTCATTTTCGTCTATGATATGATAGACAACATGCTGACATTGTGAGAAATATACGACAGCAAACAAAATTCAAGAAAAATGCATTTTGTTGAGGTTAATTAAAAACGGATTAGCTTTAGCGTTCACACCATGCACTCATGCGGTAGACTCTAAGCTATGAAGAAACTGGAACTAAGTGCCCTCTTTTTAGCGAACATACGTGCTGCCTGTCGTTTTGGATGACAGTAAATACATACATTTAAACTTGGAGCTCATCTTCTGACGGAGGACTGCATTTTGTCAGTGACTTCAAATCAAATCAAATCAAATCAAATCAAATTCATTCCTTTATTATCTCCCAAGGAGAAATTTTGTTCAGGTGCCAGAATACCAAAGACATCGACATTCAGCATGCATGAATATGAGCAAAAGTAACACATATTACACGCTTAAGGATACACATTATAATGTGAATACATACACATCTAAGGATAGTCATGCATAGTTTCTTTTAACACGATGAACACACATTTAAACCTAAAAGGATCATGAGTTAAGGAGGTGGATGGATCTGGGGATGAAGGATTTATGTGCCCTGGAGATGACTTTAAAAGTTTTGTAGTGACGTCCAGAAAGTAATAGTTCGTAATGTTTGTTCAAAACATGGGAAGTGTCATTTACAATCTTCCTGGCTTTATGCTTGGTTCGTCTTTCGTACATCTCATTCAAACCCATCTCTCTCTTTCCAACAACTTTACTACACACATTAACCACATCATCCAACACACGCTTGTTCTTCAAACACAGACTTCCAAACCAACACGTAAAGGAAACAGTAAGCACAGACTCAATGCAGCTACTATAGTACGTATGCAAAATGTTTGAATTAATACCAATATTTCTCAGTCTGTGCAAAATAAACAATCTTGATTGACATTTATTATGTATGTTGTGTGTGTTCTTGTCGAAAGTCAGTTTGTCGTCCAAAATGGTACCTAAGTATTTGTATTCTGATACTCTTTGCACTGTTTCACCATCAATTTCTACCTTTGGCACAGGGGGTGGATCTTTCCTAAAGTCTATTAACATTTCTTTTGTTTTGAGCACATTGAGGTCCAGATAGTTTTCTTTACACCGCAGACAGAATTTCGCAACTTGACTAAAGTAGTGAGAATCAGAATATGAAAGGTCTTGTATGGCCGAATCGTCTGAATACTTTATGATAGGAAAATTCTCAGTACCTCTACAGTTGTTGGCATACAAGGTAAAAAGAACAGGAGAGAGAACAGTACCCTGAGGCGCACCAGTAGAAGTAGAGACTGGAGAGGAGAGCACTGACTGATAGCGGACTGACTGGCTTCTATTGAAAAGAAAGTTAATAGTGTTAAAGGCAGAGGAAAAGTCGATAAAAAGAATACGAACGGAAGACTTTGAATCATTTAAATGAATAAAAGCGTTGTGAAGCAGGGTTAGGATCGCATCATCAATGCTCCTGTGTGACTTATAAGCAAACTGAAGGGGGTCTGAATGCTGGCTAGTAAGGGTTAAAAGATGCCGTAGGACAATTCTCTCAAAGCACTTCATAACTATAGAGGTTAGGGCCACAGGGCGATAGTCATTCAGAGCAACGCTGTTTCTACGTCCAGATAAACGGAGTACTGTATTATTTTCTAAATGGTTGCACCCCTTTCGAAATACTGGGATGGAAGGGGGGGGGGGGGCTGTGTCAGTAAAAAATAGTTCCGACGCCTTTAAACAACAAACAAACTACATGACAAGTGTAAAGTTACGTTATTTTATTCACAAGAGACAAAACAAAACTACTGGATATTTCGGCGAATGCGCCTTTATCAACACAGACAAACAAGAAAACAGCAAACAGCAAATATAGCAGAAGGAGCAAAACGCAGGCAACAAAAGGAGCAAAAAACCAACAAGATCAAAATTAAAAAAAGCAGTACTTCCCCTCTACAGTCCAGTGCGTAAAATGTTTTTCCTCTGATTAAGCTATGGTTCGCATTGATTCTGTCTTTTCTGGCATCTACTAATTTTTGTTCTACCTTATAGGCACATTCCCTGCCTGTGTTGTTGTGTGTGTGATCTGTTTTACGTCTTGCGGAGGAGTCAGAATAATTATATATTGTCTGAATGTAACGAGGAGATCAGAATAACGAAGATCGGACACATTCCTATATCACCCGATATTGCCATTCGCCGTCTGAGACACACGCAAGAAGAAAACAAGGGCGTCGCTGAACGGCAGATATATATGCACTGTGACAGTGCAACCCAGCCAGAGTCATATTTCGTACCCCTTTGTTCAAATAATTTGATAATAATCCGTCCAGTAGTTTTTAAAGGGGCACCCTGACGTATGCGTTTTGTTGTTGTTGCAAGAAACACGTCGAGATCACCAGGAAAACACCCTTTACAGAGATCGCAATACTCACTTTGCTCTGGTTTCCTAGAAATCAAACCGTCAAATCGGCGACTCCTCCTTGGCGGAGTTGCTGGAAGTCAATTTTTTTCACCCAAAGAGAAGGCGTGTGCTGTCTCTTTTCTAATGGCCACCTGAGTTTAGACCAGATCGTTTGCACGAAAGTTTCGCAATACAAGCATTTTCATTTATTTATTATCTTAATTTTATACAGTTTATCTAACTAAAGGAGTTTCGCTCACAACAAAGGAAATAGCTCAATTTTTTGTTTACTGCACTACAAAAAACACACACGCTTCAACCACAATGAGTGACCTCCACCCACCCCATCCAAAATGGTTACTCTCTCCGGCATCTCCGCCAAGAAGGAATCGCCATTTTGACGGTTTGATTTCTAGGAAACCAGAGCAAAGTGAGTGTTCCGATCCTTGAAAAGGCTGTCTTTCTGGTGATCTCGACGGGTTTCTTGCTAAAGCTCATCCGTCAGGTTCCACCTTTAAGATAATAGATACACAGACAAACAGACAGACAGACAGACCCGAAAACAAAACCCCGTCATACTCTGTCTGGCGGGGTAATGATCCAAGAGTGGCAAACATCAGCATTCTGTGCTCGACCGCCTCGCTTTTACCCTAACGTCTTTCATTCACGTAGCGTAGAGGGGGATCATCTCATCGTCTTAGTTTGGGAGGGAAGAGAGATAATATATTATGGAGAAAGCACCATTAAACTCTGAGCCCCCGGGTGATCCGACCTGTTCTTTACGAGCCTACGTGGTGGGCCTGCTCTTGATGTTGTCGCCATTCCTATCAAAGTATGGGTAAAAGGTCAAGATGTGCCCCCCCCCCCACCCTTACATTTCTCGGCTCTCCCCGCATTTTCACACTTGCCTTTCTTACCAAGGCTACATACGATAAGCGCGCATTTTTCTATTGTCGATAAACGCGCATCGACTTTTTCCGGCTCATATGAGCGCATGCATGTAGTCCGAAATGAGCGCATCCCCTCTGTCGTAATTGAGCGCATCGCTTCTGTCCTAAATGAGCGCATTCAGTTTTTATCATCGAGGTTTGCTAACACATATATACAGACATACACAGATTGTCAGGTATGTAACTAATTTCACGAATGTTTATTCTAAAATTTGTTTAATATAAAACAAAACTAAAATAAATTCCATCGAAGTTGTTTTTGAGACGGGTGGACTAGGACTAAGCATATCCCTAACCATATTCCTAACCCTAAC
>CM065691.1:45005457-45007957 GCA_017654935.2 Phymorhynchus buccinoides
AAGCGCGACTCTCTGAATATTCCCATTTGCCCGACCGTACGAAAAGAGCGAATGTCACTGACAGAAAGAGCGAATGTCACTGACAGAAAGAGCGAATGTCACTGACAGAAAGAGCGAATGTCACTGACAGAAAGAGCGAATGTCACTGACAGAAAGAGCGAATGTCACTGACAGAAAGCGAGAGGGTCGTTGAGGATTGGGATGGGGCAAGAAGTACCTTACTATCCCTAACCCTATCCCTAACCTATCCCTAACCCTATCCCTAACCATATCCTCAACCTATCCCTAACCCTATCCCTAACAAGTTTTATGCGAAAGTGCGACTCTCTGAAATTCGCTCTTTTTGTCATTACTGTTCGCTCTTTTCGGCGTCTTGTAGTTCGCGCATTTTCGTATCGCGATTTTCGAAAAGTCGCGCTTTCCGAATGCTCCGAATATTCTAAACAGGGGGTGAGCGTACCCCTTAAGAGGGGAGAAGATCAGAAGCCCTGAGTCTAGTTAGTGGACGTTTCAGTCTGGCGACCTAATGCAGATTTAATTCCTCTTAGCACGTTGCGCACGCTTGACCGCCATTTGCCTTGCTCCTGTGACGCAGGGTCCCTTTCTCGATCAATGGTAACTGGTAGCAATAAGGGAATGTTAAAGACCCACCACGTCACGTGTGTGTTCCCTCTTACGCCTGGAAGATTTCTTAAGATTTCTTACTAGCGATAAGAAGGGACGGACAACCACGCGAAAACGCTGATTTGCACACGATGATGATGATGAAAATGATGTCTTACGTCCTCTCGGTCACAGACACATATGGGACATTTGTAAATACAAAGATGGTGGGAACAATACTGGCTGCAATGCCCGGAGGCAGTGCAACACCAGTAAAGTCCCGAGTTCTTAACAATATAGATAAGCGTAGCGGTAACCACGCCTCGGCTAAACCTCATCGGCTATGGTACCGCCACAGATGTGCAGTCATATTGCTGATTTTCACACATGGGTTCGGTGGGCCTTTATAGACCTGCCAGATCGCTTGTCAAAATCACGGGTTTCACGGGTTTCCCTCTTATAGCTGGATAGAAATCTTGTTTTGACCAGGTCTCACTCGTCCCATAGAAATGCCCCCAAATTCAAGCCTAAGCATAATTTTAAAGAGCAGCCTCAATTTGAAGTTGGGGACATCTGTATGTGGGTAACAGCTACCCAGAAAAACACACCAAGGGACTTCATCGTGGTGCGTCAGTGTGTCTTTAAGTGGACAAAAAGAGGGGTCACGCGAAAGGCCAGTAGAATTCTTCTTCTTCCTTTAACCATCCGCCTTCGTCGTGTCGAAGATTCTGATGGCACTAAGGAGGGCTCTACCAATACGCTTAGTTAATTAAAGTCAAGTCAGGGGTAGAGGGTCACGTCAGGATTGATTGATGTCACATCCAGGGTTGTGATGAGTCTTTCGTTGGCAGAAGGGTGGCTGGGTGAGGAGGAGGGGGGGGGGGGGGGGGACTAGTGGCAGACTGGGGAGGCGAAGAGAACAGTAAGGGGATGAAATGGGAGGAACATGCGGAGGGGGTACAAACCTCGTATCTTCGTTCTTTTCAAGGTTTTTGTTTGTTTGTAGCCACAATGCAGGACTAAACTCGCAATGTCTTGAACAACATAAAATTATTCATCATAGTTATTCAATTGTGGTTAATTCTCAAAACAGTTTGTCTCTCTCCATTGTTCTCAAAACTACCAAAATTGAGATACGAGGTTTCTGAATTTTACCGACGGTATGTTTCTCTATAAACATTGCAAGATCCTCCCGTGCAAGAATGAACATGAAACACACGGGGGAGGGGGGGGGGAGGTGCTGATGGGATCCAGGGACGCACCGTGGACCTCGCCTGCCCTACCAACACGAGAGCAGCCCGCGGTGAGCCACCCTGTTGTGCATGCTGCAAAGGGTGCAGACACGCACGAGACATTCCATTTTTAAAGCAACCTTCTTTATATAGATTTTTGTTTTATAAGCACAATTGTCATTGTATTTCCCCGTTCGTGCAGCAACAAGCGACGCTTATCAATGTGAGATAATCTTTTCCATCTTGGAAGGTATGTAGACTAGTTAGTTAGTTAGTCTGTTATAGTCCCGTCAACAGCTAATATGGTTTTCTCAGGACTGTCACCGCGTAAAGTTCGACCACGTATAACAAAACACACATCAATGATTCTTAACGACATCCAAAAACCTGGAAAAAATAAACAGTACAATTCACGACATGGCATCTCCATCATTGTACCCTACGACGAAAATGGAGTTTTACGTCCTCTTGGTCTGAATCAGACACCTATGGGACATTTGTAAATACAAATATGGTGGGAACAATACTGGAGGCAATGCCCGGAGGCAGTACGAAACCAGTAAAGTCCCGATTTTGTAGCGGTGACCACGCCTCGGTTAAACCTCATCGGCTATGGCACCGCCACAAGTTAGTATAATGTACCCTATAGCTCATAATTTCGCACA
>CM065691.1:45033964-45043964 GCA_017654935.2 Phymorhynchus buccinoides
ATGTCCCTTTTGTGGTGCTAGGTCACATTATGCGCAATTGAGAGACAACCACGGTACGCTTGTTTGTCTTGACATGTGCATTTCAAAATCATGCCTAGTCATGTACCCTGTCAAAACGGACCTGGAAACGTAATCAAAATAAATGTCACCCTTGTCTCTTTTTTTGGACGTAATACACCACTAAGCCAGTAAATCCTTTTTTCAGCACAATAACATATTGTAACCCAGCACCAGGAAAGGGACATTAAGTCGCTGGGCTAGTTTCTCACAACAGGCTTGGAAAGTCAAACATCTCATTTTTTGTGGGTTTTTTTTTGGGGGGGCAATTTTGAGATATGGGTGTTTTTGTGTTCTTTAACATCTTATCTCTCATATCCATATAAAGGATAATCTTTAACATGGTCTCTAAATGGTCTTAACAGTGCTTTAACCCTTTCACCGCCAATGTCGCATGTATGCACCACCATTTATGCTCCACCCATGTTGCTAAAGGGAATCAAATCAGGGTCTGTTATCCAAACATCCTATTTTCTTCATTTTGGGAGGTAAGGATAGGCCTAGTGTTATGCATGTCACAGAGGAATTCGCAGTATTGCACATACCATTTTTTTTCTCTCTACCCAGTTAAGCTTAATGGTATTTTGTTGCTGAAAAACGGCTGGCGGCGAAAGGGTTAACCCTTTCACCGCCAACTATATTTCAACCAAAAATGTCCATTAAATTTACCTGGGTAGAGAACAAAATCCATCTGCAGTATTGTGAATTCTTCTGTGATATATATAAAATAAGGTCTATCCTTACTTCCCCAAACTAAGACAATAGGGTCTTTGGATAACAGACCCCAGTTTGATGCCTTTTAGTGACATAGGTGTTAAATCACTGTGGTGCTAAAACTCGACATTGGCGGTGAAAGGGTTAAAAAGAGTAGGTCAGCGCATTTTCGTTAGCTAGGCTAGACTTTAGACTGTGTTTTCTCAAAAATGGCCGACACTCACCCTACCAACTTTAAATGCTCGTAACTCCGTAGCAAAAAAAAAGATAGAAGGACGGTTCTTATATCATTAGAAAGACAATTGCCTGAACTGTACCATGTTCTCAAAATGGTCATTTTGACACTTCATGTCCCCTGTACTGCTGGGTCACAATAATAAGCTACATTTATGAAGTCATCGCATTTCCACCTCAGGTCTATTAAGTATACATGTATCACAGTTCAATGACACTAATCCGTCGGCTTGCCGCAGGGTTAGGAAGTGGACAGTAGTACTATCGCGTGTTGCACACGGTCCTACTTAGTCAACGTTTGTCACGTGCAAAACCGAGGTCCAATCTCGTTGGTCACGCGGGCAAACCTCGTCAGCCCCCAGACTGGGGGATATTCATTTTTCAAGCCCTGGTTTATGTTGCTGGAATCAAATGTATTGATATCCACTTTTCTTATCTTTCTAGTACACACACACACGCATGCACACATGCACGCACGCACGCGCACACATGCACGCACGCACACGCACATACACACACACACACACACACACACACACACGCGCGCGCGCACACGCACGCACGCACGCACACACATACACACACATAAATGTACACACGCACGCAGGCACACACGCACACACGCACGCACACACACGCACGCACACACGCACGCACACACGCACGCACGCACGCGCGGGCGAGTATTTGTATACACAATATATATTAACGTACCCAACATCAAAGTATTCCCTGATTAAAGTGTGTTTGGGTGTGTTTTTTCTCCTTAGTTTCTGTTGTTTTTCATTTTTTAAACATAATAATATTTATAAATTACAACTTCAAGGAAATGTCAGAACATGGTGTTTTTTTGTCTTCATAACTCTACCTTATGTTTTCAGAATAAGAAAACTAAAATGGGCTGTTTAGATGGAGTTACCGTCCATAGCTGATGACGTTATTTACAGGGGGTTCTAGCTCTCCTAGCAATGGAAGTTCACTCTCTCTTAAGGGCCAGCCACACGTCCACTAAAATCGCACGACTGTACGATACGATTCGATCACGCGGTCTCCAAGAACAAAATGAGGGGTTAGTTGTCTAAACGTGTTATCACGCTTCTATATTCCTCTTGTGGTAACACGTCTAGGCAATTACCCCTCGATAAGAAAAAATGTGATTGGCGCATCGAGATCACGTGATCGAATCGTATCGTAGTCGACGACTTTAGTGGACGTGTGGCTGGCCCTTAACTCTCTCTCTCTCTCTCTCGTCTAGTCTCTCATTCCTCTCTCTCTCCTCTCTCCTCGTCTCTCGTCGTCTCTCTCTCTCTCTCTCCCTCTCTCATTTGGGCGGCAAGAAGAGCTTTTTTTTTCCCCCGTTGTCATACTTGTGTGAAAATAAACAAAGGGGGGAGGGATGTGGGATAGGACTTGGGAAGGGTGCCCACCGGTTCGCATAATGCGTTTCGCATAATCCTTTGATCAGAGCCGCGGGCGCAAGTCGAGTGTCTCTTCCCACAAAACCTGGCAGTTCGCATAAACGGGTTTGCCATTTCGCATATTATGCACTCTTGCAGGTTCTAATGCACTCTACGTGACTTTCTGTTACTTTCTTACTATCCCTAACCCTATCCCTAACCCTATCCCTAACCTATCCCTAACCTATCCATAACCCTATCCATAACCCTATCCATAACCCTATCCATAACCTATCCCTAACCCTATCCCTAACGAGTTTTATGCGAAATGCCATGTCCACAAAGCTTTGTATGCGAAGCGGCAGTATGTGAATCGGCTTTATGCGAAGCGGCAGTATGCGAAACGGCAATATGCGAACCGGGGCGCACTGCTTGGGAATGGTGGACGAAGGAAAGGTCTAATGGATAAGAAACACACAGCGATGTGAAACTGGAAGATGGTAAGCTGATTTTAAAGGTGGTCCCTGACGGTAGAGTTTTTTGCAAGAAACGCGTCGAGATCACCAGAAAGACAGCCTTTTCAAGGATCGGAACACTCACTTTGCTCTGGTTTCCTAGAAATTAAACCGTCCAAACGGCGATTCCTCCTTGGCGGAGATGCCGGAGAGAGTAGCCATTTTGGACGGGGTGGGTGTGGAGGTCACTCATTGTGGTTGAAGCGTTTGTTTTTTTTTGTAGTGCAGTAAACAAAATTGAAGCTATTTTCTTTGTTGTGAGCGAAACTCCTTAAGATAAACTGTATAACAATTTTAAAAATAAAAAAATAAAAAGGCTTGTATTGCGAAAATTTCGTGCAAACGATTTGGTCTAAACGCAGGCGGCCATTAGAAAAGAGACGGCACACGCCTTCTCTTTGGGTGAAATAATTTGACTTCCAGCACCTCCGCCAAGGAGGAATCGCCGATTTGACGGTTCGATTTCTAGGAAACCAGAGCAAAGTGAGTGTTGCGATCTCTGTAAAAGGTGTTTTCCTGGTGATCTCGACGTGTTTCTTACAAAACCTCATCCGTCAGGGTGTCCCTTTAAGTTCAGATGATAGAGGCTTGCATTGTAGTCTGCACTGGCCTCGCCTGTCCCTGGTGGGGGCTGTTGGATGCGTTCTAGTTTCTGATTTGTTGTCTTTTGCCGGTGGGCTCTACAGTCATGAAAAACGGGCTGGTACGCCCAATGGGGACGTTTTGCACGGACTCCTCTGTTTCGTATCCGATGGTCGCCAAGCCGGGAGTAGCAGCTATGTGCCTCTGTGTGCTTCATGGAATGTCCCGTGTGTGTGCCTTGCTCCCCAGTAACACAACACGGAGTTTTAAGGCTGGTAGAGCAGGGCTTTCTATGAAATGGGTATAAATCATTATGGTGCAAACATGCGACATTGCGGTGTAAAACACATGCGTTATTTAATTGGTAAACAATATTGAAGAGTTTGGTCAAGCAACCTACACAGGCACCTCCTACACATTAGGAATAAAGCAACGTTGATCTTATTAAAAAAGAAGAAAAGAAAGATAGCCTGCAGCGCTAAAGTCTAGGGTTGTCTAGTTTTGATAGCTTGCTCGCTCTTTGATTTTCCTCTCTAGTTTTGACATTTACAACATAATTACGACGATGTTGTGCATGCATACTGCTCACAAAAAGTAGGGCTTATTGACATTTGTAAGATCACCACGGGTTCCAAAAACAAAATTATGACTTTGAAAACAAAAGTATGTTCGTTCTTGAACATAAACTCGAAGACTACAATCTATTTTTGAAATGTTACGTACGCGACTGCCAGCAGAGAAGATGGACATCAATAGGCGCAACGTTCCAAAGTCACAACAAGTCCTAAAACAGTTGGACACGTGCTGGGCCAGGGTTTCCTGCAAGCCTAAGCAAGGCATGCGATTGAAAAGGGTCAGGGGACCTTGTAGACCATGGGAGGGTCTGGGTTCCATGGATGTGAAGGCGATCTCGCACCACAACATGAGCCCGACTGAGACCACGATTTGTCATCTTTGAGCTCAAAATATGCCAAAATGCTTGCCCTTTTCAAGTTCAACTTGAACCCTTGTTATGGTCGTAAGAGGATCTAAGGAGGGGGAAACCATTAATCCTTCAGAAACATATCCGGGAGACTGTTCCGGAGCGCGAGACGGCATCGCCTTGAATGCCTTGGTAGCCAACAGTGGCCCATCACTCTGTCAACCGTTTAAAAGTGTTTTGTGATTTGGAATAACGCACCCACTGATGGTTATCTCCTCTGGCAGTCACGTGACATTTTAAAATTGACTTTTGGCTTCAGGAAAGGCTTAACTTTGTTTGCACATAAAATTAAGCATATTCTCTAATTATTAAAACCGTGGTGATATTATACAAAGTCAATATTTTATTATCCCCTATTTTTTGTGAGCAGTATATATATCGTGTAATTGACTAGGCCGTCAGTGCTTTATAAAAGATGAAATGCCAGTCTAGCTTTTGACAATGTCTACTTTACACAATGCCTTATTTTCTATCAACCACCCCCACCCCGGTCCCCATCCCCCAAATCTGTTTCACATCAGCAAGCCATACATATTATACGTCCCAAATTAGCTTCATTTTGGGGTAAACCTGACGTCATGGACTGACTCTCTGAGAAGCTCCAATGAAAAGGAATTGTGAAATAATAGAGAGTGAAAGTCACAGTGACATAATATTAATATTTTGTATTATCCAAACTCTCTGAAAATAGCATAGACCTATCTTATAATTGTAATGAGTGAGCGTGTGCGCGCGCGCGCGCGCGCGCGCGCGCGCGTGTGTGTGTTGTGTGTGTGTGTGTGTGTGTGTGTGTGTGTGTGTGTGTGTGTGTGTGTGTGTGTCTGTGTGTGTCTGTGTGTGTGTGTGTGTGGTATCCGTTAGTCTGTCTATGTGAAGGATAAATTGTGTGTGCATGTACATTGTGCGTGTCTGAGTATGTGAGAATAAGAAACAAAAAAAGCAGAGAAAGGGACGAGTGATAGGGAGAGAGAGGAGAGAGAGAGAGAGAGAGAGAGAGAGAGAGAGAGAGAGAGAGAGAGAGAGAGAGAGAGAGAGAGAGAGAGAGAGAGAGAGAGAGAGAGAGAGAGAGAGGAGAGAGAGAGAGAGAGAGAGAGAGAGAGAGAGGGGGAGAGAGAGAGAGAGAGAGAGAGGGGGGGAGAGGAGAGAGAGAGAGAGAGAGGGGGAGAGAGAGAGAGAGGGGAGAGAGAGAGGGGGGGAGAGAGAGAGAGAGAGAGAGAGAGAGAGAGAGAGAGAGAGAGAGAGAGAGAGAGAGAGAGAGAGAGAGAGAGAGAGAGAGAGAGAGAGAGAGAGAGAGAGAGAGAGAGAGAGAGAGAGAGAGAGAGAGAGAGAGAGAGAGAGAGAGAGAGAGACAGAGAGAGCGAGAGTCAGGAAATTCAGGAGTCAGGAAATGTTTTAATTGTTAGGCCATGCCCATACAATGGAGTGAGTGTGACAGCAACAACAAATTGACATTGACATTATTAACTTGACATTACAAAACAACAACTACGTAAATGTTGCTTAATTTTCAAAGCTTTAAAGATAAAAACAGCCACTTTTCTTACAATACTTTTGTTTGCACAAGAAAGTAATAACACAAATTTAAACATAGAAGGATTGTTATAATACTTTTTTGGAGAGAGAGAGAGAGAGAGAGAGAGAGAGAGAGAGAGAGAGAGAGAGAGAGAGAGAGAGAGAGAGAGAGAGAGAGAGAGAGAGAGAGAGAGAGAGAGAGAGAGAGAGAGAGGGGGGAGAGAGAGAGAGAGAGAGAGGGGGGAGAGAGAGAGAGAGAGAGAGAGAGAGAGAGAGAGAGAGAGAGGGGGGGAGAGAGAGAGGGGAGAGAGAGAGAGGGGGGAGAGAGAGAGAGTGGGGAGAGAGAGAGAGAGAGAGAGAGAGAGAGAGAGAGAGAGAGAGAGAGAGAGAGAGAGAGAGAGAGAGAGAGAGAGAGAGAGAGAGAGATTAAGTCAGACAGACAGACAGACAGACGGACAGACAAACAGATAAAAACAAACTGAGTCAGAAGCAGAGACAGAGATATCTACAGACAAACACACGGACATGCGAAGCAAATTTAGATTTAGTAAGTATGGCGCTATTAATGATAACACAAGACTCGGGGACAATTTTCGTGGTCTATCGACCCTATGCTATTTGAGGGAAGACCTATATTATCTTATCTACACGTACATCCTGTCTACAGTTTTAAAAAAAACACCACACCCACGTCTGTGAAGTCCTTTCGCGAACATTTTGTCCTCTCGCGGTAACCATAACCTACACTATGCCTAGTCTCCCATATTATATTCTTGATATCTATAAAGATATACAATGTGTACATTATTGTTTATTGATATGTTGCTGTCGTATTGCCATGTCTCAAACTCTGTATTTGTTGAATTATGCGATGTTCCTTGGGGGACAAAAAACCACCCCAAAAATTCTTGATCAGCATGTCACAACCTATTCAGATCCTGAATTTTGAACCGCCAGTGCAAACCTCCGCCAAGGAAGACTCACAGAACCGACATTTCCTTCCTTCATGTCCGAGCTGTATCTCATCAACCAGTGGGTAGAAGAATGGCTTCACATTTTGTGTGGTAATAATGTAACGTGGCCTGTAAGGAAATAAATACTTGCCACAAATACAGAAAAAGCAGAAACAGGGTCATTTTAGACTAATGTCATTTATTTGTCCGTTGGCATTGTACAACGCACATGGAAACTTGTCTTCCACCGTGTAAAAAAAAAAAAAAATTAAATAAAAGTATGAAACATAAATTTACATTAACAAAATATGTAACTCTCACACCACACCCAATCATTCATCCGCTCTCTTGCTCACTTCATCATCATCATGCAACCCACCACCACTCCCGCCTTCATTTTGCACCCTTTCTTTTAATTTTTTTCCCTTCCTTTCCTCATTGTTTCTTTGTTCCTTTTCACTCCCCCCCCACCACCCCCCCCCCCCCCCCCCCCGTCCCTTTTTTTAATTTTTAAGGTAGACTTTTCCCCCGCTCTCTTTCATCCTATGGTCTGTGTGGCTGACTAAGATGGATATTTCCATAATGTGCACACATAAGGACAAACAGTGCGCGAGAGGACTTAACACCCGTCCCTTCCAAAAGGTCCCAGAGAGAGATGGCAAATGTCAGACCTCTTGAGAGTCAATGACGACAGAAAGATGTATTTTAGTCGGGGATCAGTTCGATGTGCACCAGTCGCTACAGCATAATTATGTGTCCACCCTCGTCGTGACCTCGTCTCTCTCTATATATGCTGCCATCTCTATGTGGTCTCACCTTCAGTGTGACCTCAGTCTCCACCCCCCTGCATTTCTCGGTTAATTCCATTTTCCCGTTTTTGCCTTTCTTACCAAACATAAAGCTGTGTTTTATTAACCTTTTTAGCTAATAACCTTTTTGGAATACAAACCCTATCCCTAACCCTAGGCCATTATCTAATAGGACCCCCCCCCCCCCCCCTATGTATTACACGGCGCCATTTGTCACAGTCGTGGTTCATTGCGTTTTCCCGTCTCATAGGGGTGGGTGGGTGGGTAGGGTTAGGGTTAGGGTTAGGGCTAGGGTTAGTATTCCAAAAAGGTTATTAGCTAAAAAGGTTCATAAAATACAGCTTTATGTTTGGTAAGAAAGGCAAAAACGGAAAATTGCAATTAACCGAGAAATGCAGGGAGGGGGGGGGGCACATATTTACCTTTACCCAGTCTCTGTATGCCCCCGTCTCTATGTGTCGTGTTCATTGTTCCCCCGGCTATATGTGTGTCACGCTCAATGTGACCCCGTCTCTATGTGTCACGCTCAATGTGACACCGTCTCTATGTGTCACGCCCAATGTGACCCCGTCTCTATGTGTGTCACGCTCAATGTGACCCCGTCTCTATGTGTCACGCGCAATGTGACCCCGTCTCTATGTGTGTCACGCTCAATGTGACCCCGTCTCTATGTGTCACGCTCATTGTGACCCCGTCTCTATGTGTCACGCTCAATGTGACCCCGTCTCTATGTGTCACGCTCATTGTGCACCAGTCTCCACAGTACAATTATGTCACCCCCGTCGTGATCTCGTCTCTATATGCCGCTATCTCTATGTGTCACCCTCATTGTGACCCCGTCTCTGCATGCCCCCGTCTCTATGTGTCACCCTCATTGTGACCCCGTCTCTGCATGCCCCCGTCTCTGCATGCCCCCGTCTCTGCATGCCCCCGTCTCTACGTGTCACGCTCATTGTGACCCCGTCTCTATAATCACCTGTCTCTATGTATCACCCTCATTGTAACCCCGTCTCCATATGTCCCCATCACTATGTGACCCCGTCTATGTGTCACCCTCATTGTGACCCCGTCTCTATAATCCCCTGTCTCTATGTGTCACCCTCATTGTGCCCCTGTCTCTATGTGTCACCCTCATTGTGCCCCTGTCTCTATGTGTCACCCTCATTGTGACCCCGTCTCTATAATCCCCTGTATCTATGTGTCACCCTCATTGTGACCCCGTCTCTATAATCCCCTGTCTCTATGTGTCACCCTCATTGTGCCCCTGTCTCTATGTGTCACCCTCATCGTGCCCCTGTCTCTATGTGTCACCCTCATTGTGCCCCCTGTCTCTATGTGTCACCCTCATTGTGCCCCTGTCTCTATGTATCACCCTCATCGTGCCCCTGTCTCTATGTGTCACCCTCATTGTGCCCCTGTCTCTATGTGTCACCCTCATTGTGCCCCTGTCTCTATGTGTCACCCTCATTGTGCCCCTGTCTCTATGTGTCACCCTCATTGTGCCCCTGTCTCTATGTATCACCCTCATCGTGCCCCTGTCTCTATGTGTCACCCTCATTGTGCCCCTGTCTCTATGTGTCACCCTCATTGTGCCCCTGTCTCTATGTGTCACCCTCATTGTGCCCCCTGTCTCTATGTGTCACCCTCATCGTGCCCCTGTCTCTATGTGTCACCCTCATTGTGACCCCGTCTCTATAATCCCCTGTCTCTATGTGTCACCCTCACTGTGCCCCCGTCTCTATGTGTCGCCCTCATTGTGCCCCTGTCTCTATGTGTCACCCTCATTGTGCCCCTGTCTCTATGTGTCACCCTCATTGTGCCCCCCGTCTCTATGTGTCACCCTCATTGTGCCCCTGTCTCTATGTGTCACCCTCATTGTGACCCCGTCTCTATAATCCCCTGTCTCTATGTGTCACCCTCACTGTGCCCCCGTCTCTATGTGTCGTCCTCATTGTGCCCCTGTCTCTATGTGTCGCCCTGATTGTGCCCCTGTCTCTATGTGTCACCCTCACTGTGCCCCCGTCTCTATGTGTCACCCTCATTGTGCCCCTGTCTCTATGTGTCACCCTCATTGTGAACCCGTCTCTATAATCCCCTGTCTCTATGTGTCACCCTCATTGTGAACCCGTCTCTATAATCCCCTGTCTCTATGTGTCACCCTCATTGTGCCCCTGTCTCTATGTGTCACCCTCACTGTGCCCCCGTCTCTATGTGTCACCCTCATTGTGCCCCTGTCTCTATGTGT
>CM065691.1:45048964-45051464 GCA_017654935.2 Phymorhynchus buccinoides
CCGTCCTTAAATTTTGACATACATGTTCAACAAATTGTTCATAAAGAAAATCAAGTGTTGGGGCTTATTAAAAGATCATTTGAATTCCTATTAGATAAAGATGTATTTGTTAAACTTTATAAAGCTATGGTAAGACCACACTTAGAATATTAGGTATTAGGTATTAGGTACTTTATAGTCACAGAGGCGTCTTTGTGAAATTCGGGTTGCTCCCACCTGGAGAGCGCGTCGCAGCCAGAGGCGCGCAACCCAATTTTTTTTTTCATGCGATTTTTGTCACTGATGAGGAAGGGGAGGATACATTTTGACCAAGCGACAACTTTTTCGTTGCCACTGGGTTTAGCGTATGCTAAGTGCATGGGCACACGGGACCTCGGTTTATCGTCTCATCCGAAAGACTCCACGTTCAGACCGTTAAGGCCTAGTGCAGAATGAGAGGAACAAATCCCCTGTACCCAGGTTCGAACTCGGGTTTACTTGACACGAAGCGAACGCGATAGCACTGTGCCACTCTACACCATGCCAACTCAGTGTGGTGCCCAATCTTTAAAAGGCAATCGATAGCTATAGAGAAAGTGCAAAGAAGGGCGACAGAATTGGTCAAAGCATGTAAGAACAAAACTTATAGTGAAAGATTAAAATTCCTGGGTTTACCTTCTCTGAAGGGAAGAAGAGTCAGGGGACTCAGCAAATAAAATAATAAATAATATTGATGACACAGACTTTTATAACCTTTTCGTTAAAAGTATCACAAACATGACACGAAATAGTACAGAGAAGTTATTGTTTAACAGTTACTAACATTCGCAAGTCTTACTTTTCTAACCGAGTTGTTCAATACTGGACTAATTTGTCAACTACCACTAAGGCTGCACCTAACATAAATACATTCAAAACATCTTCTGGACAAAGACACAATCATGTCAAATGTTTATACTACGTTTGATTAATCCCCCCCAAAAAAGTCCATTCATATGTTTGTTATTTTTTATAGTTTAGCTGTAGAAAGCAAGCCACCCTGAAACAAATCAAAGTCACAAACGAGAAAGGGCCGCGAGGCCCACTTCTAGCCCTAATTACTACTACTACTACTACTACTACTACTACTACTACTACTACTACTACTACTACTACTACTACTACAACTACTACTACTACTTGTTATTTTGCACTGTATTAATGTTGTAGTCTCCCGTACACGAACCTGCATCTTTTGTATCAGACGTTTTATTTTGATACCTTGCATCGGAATCTACTTGAGCAGAGCGTAGGGAAAATAGCAGCATTTTTTTTAATTTTTTTTTAGACGGGCGTACTTCACGTGAATCTCGACTCACAGACATCGTCACAATCGGATCGTGTTGGGGTAGAATCGTATGTAGCGTGCGGCGACCCCCCCCCCCCCCCCCCCCCCCCCCCCCCTTCAGGTTTGATGAACATGGCACCCGATGTTGCCTCTTCAGAAAGTGGACATTTCGAATGGGAACGACAGACATTCCGTTTAGAGAGAGTGACCATCATTGTGTCAGACGTCTGTTGTTGTGGAGTGGAGCTTTTACATCCTCATGGCGGAAAGCCCTTAGGGACAAGTTGTTCTGGGTGCTGGGGTTCATATCTCGTGGAACACTTTTATGTAGCGATGGTTAACTTTTTTTGAACGAAAATGGAGCGCTTCTGGACGCCAAACTGGAAAGCACTCTTCCGGATTAGAATCGTTAATTGAGCCTACTTTGTTTTTTTGTGAAACAAGAGGAACATTTTGATCCCGCGCGCGCGCGGCGAAAATTAAAAAAAAAAGAAGCGTTTTGAGAGAGAGAGAGAGAGAGAGAGAGAGAGAGAGGAGAGAGAGAGAGAGAGAGAGAGAGAGAGAGAGAGAGAGAGAGAGAGAGAGAGAGAGAGAGAGAGAGAGAGAGAGAGAGAGAGAGAGAGAGAGAGAGAGAGAGAGAGAGAGAGAGAGAGAGAGAGAGAGAGAGAGAGAGAGAGAGAGAGAGAGAGAGAGAGAGAAGAGAGAGAGAGAGTACGCTTTATAAGCTCTTAGCTTGTTGTACTCGAAGTTCATTGCTGCTTTGTTATGATTTTCTATTCTTGAATAAATTCTTGTTTTTAAAAGAGAGAGAGAGAGAGAGAGAGAGAGAGAGAGAGAGAGAGAGAGAGAGAGAGAGAGAGAGAGAGAGAGAGAGAGAGGAGAGGAGAGAGAGAGAGAGAGAGAGAGAGAGAGAGAGAGAGAGAGAGAGGACAGGGAGGGGAGAGAGAGAGAGACAGAGAGAGAGAGGTAGAAAGAGAGAGAGAGAAAGAGAGAGAGAGAGAGGGAGAGAGAGAGAGAGAGAGAGAGAGGGGGGGAGAGAGAGAGAGAGAGAGAGAGAGAGAGAGAGAGAGAGAGAGAGACAGGGGAGGGGAGAGAGAGAGACAGAGAGAGAGAGATAGAAAGAGAGAGAGAGAGAGAGAGAGAGAGAGAGAGAGAGAGAGAGAGAGAGGGGGAGAGAGAGAGAGAGAGAGAGAG
>CM065691.1:45053964-45056464 GCA_017654935.2 Phymorhynchus buccinoides
ATTTTACACTCAAGGCGCTTCCATTCACTGATACACCCGCAGTCACACAAAACATTATCACCCAACCATTCACCCAGGTACAAGATCAAGAAGGAAAACATTACAAACTGAATGAGCTTTGAAAGTAGTGAGTCTTGAGTTTAGCTTTGAAAGTAGAGATAGTTGGTTCATGGCGGAGATCGACTGGGAGGGAATTCCAAACAGCAGGGGCACTGAAACTGAAACTGCGGTCACCAAATGATTTTATATTTGTTTCTGGAGCTTTCAGATGTTTTGTGTTTGAGCACTTGAGTGAGCGGGAAGGGGTGTAGGTGTGAAGAGTACTGGAGAGGTAAGGCGGAAAGCCCTTAGGGACAAGCTGTTCTGGTGCTGGGTCGACGAGGAGATGGCTGCAAAGCGGTTGATGGTCATGAGGAGGAAGAGGGTCTGGGCATGAATTCGTGGAGGACGCTGGGTGTCGTCGTGGTGGTGTTGGTGTCTTTGGCGTTTGTCCGGTGGTCATCATCGATGCTGAAGGTCCAGGTTGAGGTGTCGTCGTTGGTGAAGTCTTGATCGGTGGTGGCTTCGGCGGCTAGGCTGGCTCCTGGTTGTGGTCTGGTCCGGTGAATCAGTATGCTTGGGGGGGGGGAGGGGGGGGAGGGGTTGCGGCCCTGAGACCCCTACTTGCAGCGCCCCCACAGCATCTGATTATCCTTGGGTCAGGTCCGGTGAACCAGGTTGCTTGGGGGGTAGCGGCCCTGAGACCCCTACTAACTGACTTAATACTACTACTCTTCTTCTTTTCTGTCTTAATCAATGTTTTCCGTTTTGATTGTTTGTTTAGCATTGAATACTTATTTTGTTGATGTCCATGCAGTTTGTTTTTTCTTATATGATCACCTTCTGTCATGTCAATATTAGTGGATCAAGTATTGTGCAGGGGTACGCTATAAGCGTCTGCTCGTTGTTACTCCACTAACCTCATTCTTGTTCAATAGGAATAGTTCGGAAATAATTAATGGGAGTAATTTCATGGTTTGTGGGAGTGATCTTGCCTAATTCAATCGGTCAAACAGGGGAATTCACTCTACCATCAGCTCTCGTAGCCTATCGACTCGTGTGTTTGAGCAGACATACAGCACTTAGAACACCGTGCGTCATTCTAAAAAAATATATCATTTATAATTTTACGTCACATTTTGCAAGATTTATCAGTTTGTTGCCAGTTCTAAAACAATGTTTGCAAGTCGCTGACTCGCATCCTGTGGTTTCAATCTTCGACGCCATTGTTGCATTACTGCTATAGTATTTGACCGAGTAATGGAGGTAAGCAATTCTAATTTTCACAAAGTGCTCTCCCCTAGTTTTTCCCCCGAAAATCGTCTATTATCTATATTTGTATTCTTGGATAAAGTTATTTAAACCAATGCTACTGTTTACATGTCTAGAATCGTGTCCAATAGGCTTAAATGCGCATTAAGCTTAATGGGCAACATTTTTGTCCATTAGGCTTAATGAGCAGTATAAATTGTGAACATTTCCTCATTAAGGTTAACGTGAAAGGGCAAGGACCTTGGTCCACGTTAGGCATAACGTGCAGGCACTGAGCAACTGGTAGAGAAGCTTAATAATAATAATAATAATAATAGAGCCCCCCCGTGGGGATACCGAGGGGTCTTTGTATAAATAGTTCCCCCACCTTCTGGAAGTTCTGTGCTTGTAACTTCCTCTAATATGTCACTCTCTTTGACCATGCCTTTTCCCTTTGCTTACTGTTATCTACTATCTTTCTGCCTTACCCGGTCCATTCTCCTGCCTTTTGTCACGAAACACTTTCAAAAACATTTCCTCCAGTAGCCGATGTCGGACTTGCTGGGCCTAACTATTTAGTTAGGCGCATAACGGCAGCATGGCGCATCTGCGCTCATAATTGACGGGAAACTGTCTGAGCGATCGAAGAAGAAGAAGAAGAATAGAGAGATGAAGAGATAATAGGATTTCGTAAGATTCGTGCACAGTTAGTGCTTTTGTTAGATCCGTGCCTCACAGGACGTCACAGCTGAACAGCCGTAAGACCGTTAACGGATGCGTGGATCACGGGGATCTCGAGGGTACCTTAGACGATTCCTGGGGATTGGAGTGACAGGAGACAGTCATGGTCGTGACAGTTAGTACGTGGAAGTGGGGACATTATGATGGGCAGCTAACCGATAAACAACTGATTAATCTGATGACTTTGGGCCGTGGGGGGCTTTTGTTTCTGCTAAGGATGAAATCGTCACGCGTTCATAGGTGAAGACGGGGTAAAAAGCCCATGGGCGGATAAGAAGCCCGTGCCAATTATCTCATGAAATAAAAGCAAAATTTAAGTCCAATTTGCCCATGAGACGTATGCTAAACATTAACACTCGTCTCATGGGCAAAATTTGACTGACATTTGCTTCATTTCATGAGATAATTGGCATAGGCTTCTTACCCGCCCATGGGCTTTTTACCCCGTCTTACCCTATCAAACGGGAGC
>CM065691.1:45061464-45066108 GCA_017654935.2 Phymorhynchus buccinoides
GTTGAATGTGCGCGTATGTATGTATGTATTAATATATGCATGTATGTATGTATGTATCATGTATGTATGTATGTATGTATGTCTTTATGTATGTATGATGCACGTATGTATGTATGCATGCATGCAATTTATGTATATATGAATGTCTGCATGCATGGCATGCCATGTATGTAATGTATGTATGTATGTATGCATCTAGGTAATGGTATGCATCTGTATGTTTGTATATATGTATTTATGTATCGTTTGTATGTAGGTATGTATGTATGTATGCATAGTATGTATGTAATGCATTTTGCATGCATGTATGTATGTATGTGTGGTCATGTATGCATGTATGCTGCATATGTATGTTATGTATGATGTTTTTTTTTTTTTTTTTTCCTGTATGTATCTTATGCCCTTGCATATTATGTGATGGTTTTAATGTTATGTTATGTATGTTGAATGTATGCCCATGGATGGTGCATGCATGACCCTGCATTGTGATGCATTGCATGCCTGCAATGCCCCCCGCATGGCTCTGATGTAATGTATTCATGGTTTGTATCCTGGTTGGTTGGGGTTATGGGTTATGGGGTGTAGGGTGATGGTTGGATATGTATGAGTGTTAGTATGTATGTATGTATGTATGTATGTCGGTATGTAATGTATGTTTGCGCGATCAGCTTTACAGTTTGTGTAAAAGAGTACCCGTAGCTCTTTTTCCTTCTTCTTCTTTCTTCTTTTTTTTTTCTTTCTTTGTTTGTTTCTTTCTTCCTTTCTTTCTTTCTTTTCTTTCTTTCTTTGTTTTCTATTCTTTTTCTTTTTCTTTTTCTTCAATTCTTTTCCTTTTTCTTCTTTTTTTTCTTTTCTTTTCTTCTTTTCTTTCTTTCTTTCCTATCTTTGTTCGTTTCTTTTCGATTAATTCGTTCTTTTTTTTCTTTTTTTTTTTTTTTTTTTCTTTCTTTCTTTCTTTCTTTTCGTCTTTCTTTCTTTCCGTCTTTCTTTCATTCTTTCTTTTTTTCTTTCTTTTTGTTTTTTTTTTTTTCTTTCTTTCTTTCCTTCTTCTTTCTTTCGTTCTTTTCAGCCTTTATTTTCGTTCTTTCTTTCTTCTGTTTCTTTATTTATTTCTTTTAGTATCTTTCACGTTCTTTTTGTCATTCCTTTTTTATTATTTTATTTCTCTCTATCTTTCCCGTTCTTTCGTTCCTTTCTTTCTTTCTTTCTTTCTCTCTTCTCCTCGTCTCGAAACGAAGTCCCCTCTCTTTCTTTCGGTTCTATCTTTCCTTCTTCTTTCCTTTCTTTCTTTCTGGTTTGTTTTCGCTTCTTTACACGGTCGACTTGGCTTAGACATACGGAACGGAAACAACATGACAACAGAACTTCACAAACAGCAGACTCTGAGCTAATTAAAACACTTTAAAAGATCGCTTAATTAAAAGAAAAACAAACTAACGAATAAAGAGAACATTCAAAGCCTGAAAACTCTCGCCACTCGCGCTCTGGCGGCCACACACACGCTTGCACACAAAGGAGGGGGGGGACACGGGGGGACCCACGCAATGAACGCACGCAGGCACGCACGCATGCACACACGCATACTCACACGTACACACATTCAACAACGCACCTCGCACGCACCACACACACACATACACACACGAACCACACACCCCGCACATCAGACACATGACACAGCACCACGCACACACGCGCACACTACACACCACGCCACGCAACACCCCCACACACCACACTGCACTTACACACGCAACACTGACCACGCACACAGACACACACGGCATACGCGAGATCAGGAAAAGAGACGGAGAGGTCAGGGGCGAGTGGGGAGACAGACAGAGACAGGCGCTTGAACAAGTTACACACACACTCTCACACTAGCACGCATTTACGCATTTAATAAAACAGAAGAGAAGAGAGAGAGAGAGAGAGAGAGAGAGAGGAGAAGAGAGCTTGGATAAAGCACAGACGGAGAGACAAGGAGATACAGAGAGACGACACAGACCGAGAGAGAGAGAAGTGTTACTGGATGCATGTGTGTGAAAGAGAGATGACAGGCGGGGGGGGCGGTACAGGGTGGAAGACAGGGGAGAGAAGGGACAGGGGACATCGAGGACAGAACAGGGGGGGCGATGACACGTGGGGGGGGGGGGGGGGCGGACACAGACACAGACACACAGAACACACACAGAGACACGAACACAGACAGAGAAGGAGAGAGAGAGACAGTGAAGGACAGAGAGCCAGAGCGCCTGAGAGAGACAGAGAGACACAGAAAAATCAAACTTACAGACAGCCACTTCATCAACGCTAGATAAAGACATGACAGAGAGAGACAGAGCGACAGCCACGCATGGAGAGAGAAAGAGAGACGAGGAGAGAAAGATATATAGAGGAGGCGAGAGAGAGAGGGAGGAGAGAGCGAGAGAAAAGGGAAGGAGATGGCGAGAGTGAGATAGAGATGTGTGTGTGTGTGTGGGGGGGGGGGATGTTGAGAGGAGAGAGAGAGATGAAGCGAGCTCGGATAGATGATAGAGGGAGAGGAGGAGAGCGAAGGGGATAGTTGAGAGAGAGAGAGGGAGAGAAGAGAGACAGAGAAAGACTCAAGAGAGAGAGAGATAGAGTCACGGAGAGGGGGGGGAAGGAATAGAAGAGGAATAACTAGAGAGACAGATGAAGGGGGACAGAGAGATGAGAGAGAGGGGGCGTATGAAGCGATGAGAGTAGGAGAGCGAGATCAGAGAGGAGTTGTTGTGTGTTTGTGAGGTGTGAGGACAGAGCGAGGAGAGACTGAAGCGAGAGGACGAGAGAAGGGGGGGGAGGGGGTGTGGGGGAAGTATGGGGGGGCTTATCCGAGTGGTTGGGAGAAATAGGGGGTATATAGGGATGACGGAGAGGAAGGGGGATCAGATCGTTGAGAGGGGAGGAGGATAGGAGGCATTAGAATAGAGGAAGGGGGGGGGGGGGAGGGAGAGATATAGGGGGATGGAGAGAAAGAGATACTGAGGAGAATCAGGGGGGTGAGAATGGGGCTGGGGTGGACGAGAGAGGGAGAGAGATAGCATAGATTATAGAAAGGAGGAAAGAGATTCACAAATTCACAATTTTACTGATTCCCGAGGCCTTCTTGCCCAATGGTCAGAGGGAAAAGGGGGGGGGGGTGGTTGCACAAAATGACCAAAACAACAATGCACAACTAACTCGGAAAAAAAAAGAGTTACAAAAAACTAACCAACGTGAATGTACCTACTATTACGAGAGGTAATCACAAGGATGCCAGAAGTGACTGATAGAATAGGAAGCACCTTTCAAAAAAAATGACACCAACCAGGAAACTACACTAGCGACTAGTCACACACTCATAATCAATGCACTTTTGAACAGTCAGTACACATTACATGAATTGTTTTTTTTGCGCGATAAACCTTCCTCTCATGGTGACACATCACCACACAAAATTTGAAGCGATTCGGTCAAGCTGGTTCGGGAGATATCCTTGGGACAGACAGAAAAACAGAAAAAAACAAGCGCGAAATCGCCATAGTTTGTGGCACACGGGGTCGCGCGTTCTATTTTTACCACTCCAATCATGAGTCACCTCCCCTGGCTTTTCAATAATTATTTTAATCTGTAAACCAGAATGTTATCCTCTGCACCATTTCGTAACTTTTTATATCTTTTGGGAAAACATTTAAAACTATGTATCCTACTTATACTCATCAAAAGAAGCAAACCGCATACTCGTCGTGTCTGTTGTAGTGTCTGTATTACGGGTGTGGGTTGTCGTATGTTTATTATTTTGTACGCTTTTAAAAAAATACATCATTTTAAAGAGCGGCCAATTAATTTTGAAGTGTAGCCTCGATTTGAAGTGCGACGTATTTTGTCAAAATGTTGCGAATAACAATTTTTGGACACCGCCAACAGACCGACGGGGGAGGGGGGGGGCACGACCGACAAAGTGAGTTATAGGTTTGTGGCTTGAGCCACAAACAAAACCCACATTACTGCTGTTCCTAAGTGCATTGGTTCTGAATGTGTGACTTTTCAAGAGGAGGGGGAAGTTGTTGAAATAAAAGGGGCATTTTGTTGACTGAACTCGTTCTGATTAATGATTTTTTGGAATGAACTTAATGTTAAAAGAATAAATTCAGTTTTGTTATGAGCTGGGTGCGTTTTATTGAGTTCGTGAGTTTTCGGAGATGATTGTCTTTCTCAAGTTTCTGGGCCTTAAGTTTTGGTCGCTAGAGTATTAGGGGAAGACGGGGTAAAAAGCGCATGGGCGGGTAAGAAGCCCACCCCAATTATCTCATGAAATAAAGAAAAATATTCAGTCAAGTCAATTGCCCATGAGACGAATGCTAGACAATAACGCTCGTCTCATGGGCAAAATGAGACTGACATTTGCTTCATTTCAAGAGATAATTGGGTGGGCTTCTTACCCGCCCATGCGCTTTTTACCCCGTCTTCCCCTAACCAAGTGGGTTCTTTTCCGAGAACCCCTTGAACAAATAAGGCGACAAAAAATCCACGCTGTAGTAGACTTAGAAACACAACACAGGGGGATTGAAATGTACTGGCGCGGTGCAAACCTCTGCCAAAGGACAACCCTGTTTTTTAATTACAGTTATAGGCAGACTA
>CM065691.1:45091608-45099108 GCA_017654935.2 Phymorhynchus buccinoides
TCCGTCCGTCCGTCCGTCCTGTGTCCGTCCGTCCGTCCGGCGTGCCTCCGTCCGTCCGGCTATTCGTCCGTTTTTCTCAAAAACTATTCAGTCTATCATCATCAAATTTGGTATACTAGTTTGCCAAGATGCAAGCTATCCACTGATGTATTTAGTTTTACATTAAGGTCAAGGTCGCGCCAGTTACGGGGTTCAACCCCCGAAACACATAATCGCTAATATCTCGCGAAGTTTTGCATGTATTTTAATGCAGTTTTTGTCACAACATTTCTTGGGGTTTTTTGGTACTTGTCTGAATCTGCCGATTAAAAAGTTCACTATAACGGTGGGATCGCTTTACCGATTAATATTAATGATCAGAAGAACTATATACCAAATTTGGTCAAAATCCACCCAATAGTTAAAAAACAAACATGTGAGAGCACATACACACACACACACACACACGCACGCACGCGCGCACGCACACACACACATACAGAGAGAGAGAGAGACAGGGAGGGAGAAAGGGAGAGAGAGAGAGAGAAAGACAGAGTGAAAGTCAAAGTCAAAGTCAATGTAAAAAGTGGTTTAATGTTTAGGCCTCTGGCCCATAACAATATTGACAAACAAATGATTTTTTTTGTTTATAGAAACACATCGTGCAGTTGTTACGTGTCAGAAAGACATTGATTTCTGATCACGAGGGGAGAGAGAGAGAGAGAGAGAGAGAGAGAGAGAGAGAGAGAGAGAGAGAGAGAGGAGAGAGAGAGAGAGAGAGAGAGGGGGGGAGGGAGAGAGGGAGGGAGAGAGAGAGAGGGGGGAAGGGAGGGAGAGAGAGAGGGAGGGAGGGAGGAAGAGAGAGAGAGAGGGAGAGAGAGAGAGAGAGAGAGAGAGAGAGAGAGAGAGAGACAGACAGACAGACAGACAGAGAGACGGACAGACAGACAGACAGACAGACAGACGGACAGACAGAGACAGAGAAGCAGAGAGGTAACATTATACAAAATGTAGTATTATTATTATTAAAAATATTTTTTAAAATGGGATAGACAGACACACACACACACACACACACACACACACACACACACACACACACACACACACACACACACACACACACACACACACACACACACACACACACACACACACACACACACACACACACACACACACACACACACACACACACACACACACACACACACACACACACACACACACACACACACACACACACAGACAAATCCCAAAAAAATATTATCCTCGTTCCACCGCGTGGGCCGAAGGAAACTTAAACTTATTACGCTGACGCATATAACAGTTGTGTGACCCAGTGGCACGAGTGGCACGTGCGGGCGATCTATAGTCTTTGTGCAGCGTTTGTCATTATTATTGGAGACACAACCGTCGGTCCTTCACGACTGCCGCGTGAAGCGGTTATTGACGATGACAGAAGAACAAGCTTGTCGATCAATAGAGCTCCCCGTGGGGATACCGGGGGGTCTTTCGTAAAACTAGTTCCCCCACCTTCTGGAAGTTCTGTGCTTGTAACGTCCTCTAATCTGCCATTCTCCTTGACTCTGCCTTTTCCCTTTGCTTTCTGTCATCTACTATCTTTCTGACTTATTGGGCCCATTCTCCTGCCGTTAAAAAAAAAAATCTAAAAAATCTTCCAAATAATTTTTCTCCTTTGAGCTCCTCCGAAATCGGAATGTGTCGGCTGTACGCAGCAGGGGAGGCCAGTGAAAACTGAAAACCGGACACAGACGTACTTACCCATTATGGCCATATGGCCTGGGAACGCAGAAGAAGAAGAAGATCAATAGAGCCCCCATCTAAGGACCGTCATGCATGGACTGGGTCGATGGAAGGTGTATAGTTATAAGGCTTAATTTGATTTAACCCTTTCAACGCCAGCCATTCTTTTCGCTTAATTTTATCATTAACCCTGTCACCGCCAGAGCCAAATTTTAGCACCACGGTGATTTAATTAACACCTATGTCACTGAAAGGCACCAAATTGGGGTATATTACCCAAAGACCCCATTGTCTTAATTTTGGGAAGTAATGATAGACGTTATTTTTTGTATATGTCACAGAAGAATCCCCAATACTGCAGATGGATTTTGTTCTCTACCCAGGTAAATTTAGTGGAATTGTTTGGCTGAAATATGGCAGGCGGTGAAAGGGTTAAACGTACCTGGGAATAGAAACGTTTCGTTTGCTATGCTGCGGATTCCTTTTTTGGCACGCGTAACATTAGTCCTATCCTTATCTCGTGACATTAAAGGGGCACCCTGACGGATGAGGTTTTGCAAGAAACACGTCCAGATCAGCAGGAAAACACCCTTTACAGAGATCGCAACACTCACTTTGCTCTGGTTTCCCAGAAATCAAGCCGTCAAAACGTCGATTCCTCCCTGGCGGAGGTGCTGGAAGTCAAATGATTCCACCCAAAGAGAAGGCGTTTGCCGTCTCTTTTTGAATGGCCGCTTACACGAACTTTTTGCAATATAAGCCTTTAAAAAAAAAAATGTTATACAGTTTATCTAAAGGAGTTTCGCTCACAACAAAGGAAATAGCTCTTTTTTTTTTTCTTTTTTTTTTTACTGCACTACAAAAAAAGAAAACGCTTCAACCACAATGAGTGACCTCCACCCATCCCATCCAAAATGGCTACTATCTCCGCCAAGGAAAAATCGCCGTTTTGACGGTTTAATTTCTAAGAAACCAGAGCAAAGTGAGTGTTCCGATCCTTGAAAAGGACTGTCTTTCTGGTGATCTCGACGTGTTTCTTGCAACAACTCATCCATCCCAGTCCACCTTTAAGAAAAAAATGTAATTGCATAGCAGACCCTGATTAAATGCGTGTTAGTGACGTGGGTGTTACATTAAATCAGTGTGGTGCCGAGTGGCTGCCCTGGCGACGAAAGGGTTTTAAAGCAGCCTGAATATAATTATGTTACGCCCAACCCGTGAAATTGTTTGCCCGATTCGCGATATAGCGAATTAAAAACTTGCTATTAATCTTAGAAAAGCACGATGAAAATAAGCAAAACATAATATTTGTCGTTCATAAACACTCGGAGGTTGAGAATCGGTTCAAACGAGCGAGAAAGCACGCCTGTAAATGAGTGTAAAACTCGTTTATTCAGACTTACTCTGATCAAACTTTTGATACAACTTGTGGCTCAGGCATGCCCCAGAGTAGTATTTGTGACCCAGCACCACGAAAGGGACATTAAGTGTCAAACTGACCATTCTGAGAAAATTATACATTTGAAAACGTCTGACACTTCTCTTTCTAAGAAGCATTCTTGTATCTTTTTTTTCTATTCTAGATGTACGAGCATTTAAAGTTAGTAGGGTGAGTGTCGGCCATTTTGAGAAAACACTGTCTAAAGTCTAGCCTAGCTGAAGAAAATGCATTGACCTATTTTTTTTTAAAAACTCACTTATAAGGCAATTTAGAGACCATATTAATAAAGATTATCCTTTATAAATATTACAGAAAAGATGTTAGAGAACACAAAAATACACATAACTCAAAGTTGACCAAAAAAATCAGATTTTTGACTGTGCAAGCCTGTTGTGAAAAAAACTAGCCCAGCGACCTAATGTCCCTTTCGTGGTGCTGAGTCACATTTGGAAGAGTTGGGGGCAAGGATGGGGGTGAAAAATACAACGTAGACAAATGTGCTACTGTTCAATCAGCCTTACCTAACTCCTGTGTGGATGTAAATGGAAAACAAAAATGATGTAGCCTACGCCTACATTGTCCATTTGCGTTCATATAATTGTGATCAACGTTGTAGATAAGTCACGTGAAGCAAGGTTTAGTTGATTTTCCCACATATTATGATATAAATTAGAACCATGGGCCCGTTTCACAAGGGCTAACGTTACGTAGCGTGAGCGCAAATCGGCAAAAAACGTTACTAAGAAACACCTCTTTTGCCGACGTTTGCCGCAAACGTTTTGTGGCTACTCCCGAAGTATCTCTTGGCGAACTATCACGTGACTTGCATGGGGTGACTACATGTCTTGTTGTTGTTTGGTCCATTAAAGTCTGCTTAAAATAATACTTTTCTTTGACCAATCAGACAAGAGCTTGTAATATATTTTTCAGCCAACGTTTTCTAAAGTGTTTCTTAGACCCTTTTGGGCGTAACAGTTATGCGCGCGGCGACCGTCGTCTAGAGAGACTAGACCCAGGTCTAGCAAATCGCAAAACAGCTGCTACAAAAAATATTTTAAAGATTACCATTACCACGAGAAAGACGTGTACAGACAGAACATGTACCAGGACATTTATTTATACAGACTAACATCGGGAAGCCAGTGGGCCTATGAGCAATGGTTAAAACGCCAAACAGCTGCTATAAGATTAACATTATGACGAGAAACACCGAGAAAGACGTGTACAGACTGAACATGTACCAGGACATTTATTTATAAAGACTAACATCGGGAAGCCAGTGGGCCTATTATGGTTAATGCGCCAAATAGCTGCTATAAGATTAACATTATGACGAGAAACACCGAGAAAGACGTGTACAGTTGAACTCCCATTTATTTATGGAGACTAACGTCGGGAAGCCAGTGGGCTTATGAGCGCCACCCAGGCTTTTTTCAATTAATCTTATTTATTAGGGTGCATGGTCGCAGAGGCGTCTTTGTGTTGACTGATGAGGAAGGAAGAGTTTTGTGTGGTGAGGTGGGTGAGTTAAATTTTGACCAAATGACAACTTTTTTGTGTTGCCACTGGGTTTAGCGTGTGCTAAGTGCAAGGGCACACGGGACCTCGGTTTATCGTCTCATCCGAAAGACTCCACGTTCAGACCGTTAAGACCTAGTGCAAAGCGAGAGGAAAAATCCCACTGTACCCAGGTTGGAACTCGGGTTTACTTGACACGAGGCGAACGCGCTACCACTGTGCCACTCTACACTCGCTACCACTGTGCCACTCTACACTAAAGTTGCATTACAGTTCACCCGTTTTAATACGAACTCACGTATAATTATGCAGGTCCGCAGACACGATTATGCCAAACACCCGCGTAAACATTCAGACTAATTTCAAATACATAATATGTACATTATGCATGTTTTTCGCGCACATACCCGCGCACCCACTCTCTCTCTCATACACACACGTGCGCACGAAGATGACCCCCTTCCAATGAGAAAACCGAATGGCTGCATGTTATGGACAGATCCGTTGAGTGGACTGGTCTAGAACTTGCGAATGGATTGAATGTCGAAGAGAGAAAATGGAGTTAAATTACGTGCTCTTGGTCTGAATCAGACACATATGGGACATTTGTAAATACAAATATGGTTAGAACAATACTGGAGGCAATGCCCGGAGGCAGTACGAAACCAGTAAAGTCCCGATTTAAAAAAAAATTAATACAGATAGCTGTAGCGGTGACCACGCCTCGGTTAAACCTCATCGGCTATGGCACCGCCACAAGTAGTATGAAAATTGGCAGCGCCCCTATAGGGGACACGAACCCCTGACCCTCAGATTAAAAGTCTGATGCTCTACCGACTGAGCTAACCGGGTAAACAAAAGTGCGTCGGCCGGGAGAGACTCAATGTCGAAGAATGAATGAATGAAAAATGGTGTTTTACGTCCTCTCGGTCTAGAACAGACACATATGGGACATTTGTAGATACAAAGATGGTGGGAACGATACTGGAGGCAATGCCCGGAGGCAGTGCAACTCCAGTAAAGTCCCGATTTTTTTAGCAATACAGATAGGTGTAGCGGTAACCACGCCTCGGTTAAACCTCATCGGCTATGGCACCGCCACAAATCGTTATGTAGGTAAGTATGATTGAATGTCGAAGAAGAGCGCTCTTTACTTTATAGACCCACTGACCCACCACGATTAAGTCCCTTGGTTTTTTGCTCCCCCAACTTCAAATTGAGGCTGCTCTGTAAAATGATGTTTTGTTTTCAATTTGGGGGCATTTGTATGGGAGTCAAACCTGGTCAAAACAAGATTTATTACCGGCTATAAGAGAGAAAACACATGAAACCTGTGATTTTGACATGTGATCTGGTGGGTCTTTAAAGACCCACTGACCCACCACGATTAAGTCCCTTGATTTTTGTTCTGGGTAGCTGCGACCCGCATACAAATGCCCCCAACGTCAAACTGAGGCTGCTCTTTAAAACAATGTTTCGTTTTCAATTCGGGGGCATTTGTATGGGAGTCAAACCTGGTCAAAACAAGATTTCTTACCAGCTGTAAGAGGGAAAACACGTGAAACCCGTGATTTTGACACGCGATCTGGTGGGTCTTTAACTTTTTGTTGTTGTTGTTGTTGAAAAGGCCAACTTTTTTGTTGTTGCTAATTCAATGCCTATGCATTAGGCACCGGGCAGTTCTTGATGGTGTCTTCACAATGTAACGAACTCTCTTGACATTCCTCGTACCGGACACATTCATCATACATGCATCGACAGTCCATAATTATTCCAGCGAAGCATAATATTAATAATAGGGATGCTCTTGGGCTTGCCTTGGTCATTGATTCGTTTGATCAATACCGGAGCATTCTAGCTAGCATGTCGTCGCTATTGATCAACTTCATTATCTCGGATTTCGGTCTTCGTGTGATTATCAAGCGTGTGTTGTTCAACGAGTCAATATATTTCCTCCTAGCTCGGAAAGCGTCTGTCCTTATTTGATGCGCTATATAGACCCCCCTCCTCGGCCCTTTACTGAAATAGCTTTTATCACCAGGTTAACGTTAGCTCGAGGGTAGGGGCCAATACCTAACGAGAGCTATACAATAGCAAGAGGCAAAGCCTTCAAGGCTCACTCGAACAGGCACATGTGGGACAACAACAAACAAAGATTGATGGGGGGGGGGGGGGGGTCTAAAGTACAAGATTGCCAATAAAATGCTAAGGTTCAAATGAAACTCTCTCTCTCTTCCTCTCTCTCTCTCTCTCTCTCTCCCCCTCTCTCCCTCTCTCCCTCTCTCTCTCTCTCTCTCTCTCTCTTCCTCTCTCTCTCTCTCTCTCTCTCTCTCTCTCCCTCTCTCTCTCTCTCTCTCTCTCTCCCTCTCTCTCTCTCTCTCTCTCTCTCTCCTCTCTCTCTCTCTCTCTCTCTCTCTCTCTCTCTCTCCTCTCTCTCTCTCTCTCTCTCTCTCTCTCTCTCTCTCTCTCTCTCTCTCTCTCTCTCTCTCTCTCTCTCTCTCTCTCTCTCTCTTCTCTCTCTCTGCACGTTTACAGGATTCTGTAGGAAAGCAATAACAAAAATGGGCATTGATTTTTTTCTTTCTTTCAAATAATGACGTCAGACAAGACAAGACAAGACAACTCCTCCTGACCTGGCAACACAGTATGACGAACTCTTTCCTCCATGTGCGTGCGTCGTGCGTGCGTGCTCATGCGTGCGTGCGTCTCTGCGTCGCGTCTGTGTGTGTGTGTGTGCTATGCATGTTTACAGTGATTGTGTGTGTGTGTGATTATAACAAAAATGTGAGTGATTT
>CM065691.1:45109108-45119108 GCA_017654935.2 Phymorhynchus buccinoides
TTTGAGCACCGGTTTTTCGGTTCAAACCGGTTTCCCCCCCCCCCCCCCCCCCCCCCCCACCTCTAGTGATAATTGGGCATGGAAAATGAGCACAGAACAGAAGAGAAGAAAGAGAAAAAGGGGGACAGAGAGAAAAAAGATGGCGGGGGGGGGGGGGGGGGGGCGGGGGGGTCGGGGGTGGGGGGGAGAAGAGGGGAGGGGGAGAGAAAAGAAATTGGGGGGGGGGGGGGGGGTGAAGAGAAGAGAAAGGAGAGAAAGGGTGACAGAGAGACATACAGAGAGAAGCAAAGAAAGGGAGAGAGGGAGATGGGGAGAATGAGAGAGCAGTAGACAATGACGAAAGAAGGTCGGTGTATTATAATAGGTAAATGTCAAGTGGTGGCACAGAGGTAACGCGTTCGCTTCGTGTCAAGTAAACCCGAGTTCGAACCTGGGTACAAGGGGATTTTTCCTCTCACTCTGCACTAGGCCTTACGGTCTGAACGTGGAGTCTTTCTGATGAGACGACAAACCGAGGTCCCGTGTGCCCACGCACTTAGCACACGTTAATCCCAGTGGCAGCGAAAAAGTTGTCATTTGGTCGCCTCTTGCGAATGAGTCAATGGTCAACTTAGGACGATGATTTGACCGCCAGGGGGCAATCAAGCCAGTAGGGGCTTAGCGCGCGATATTCTTAGTTGGGGGCGTAGAGTGAGTGAGAGAGAGAGAGAGAGAGAGAGAGAGAGAGGAGAGAGAGAGAGAGAGAGAGAGAGAGAGAGAGAGAGAGAGAGAGAGAGGGGGGGGGGAGCCCCTACTGGTTTGATTGCCCCCTGGTGGTCAAATGCGCGTCCTAAGTTGCTCATTGTCAAAGCCTTGTAGCAGGTCCGCCCCCACCCCACCCCCACCCCTTCTCCTTTCAATCATCCGGGCCTGCGCAAGAATACGAACATGGGGCTGCAACTTGAGATTTCAAGTTTCAAGTTTCAAGTTTGGTTTATTCCAAAAATACCCCCCTGGGGGCACATGGAAATAAATATAAGTAACAAAAATGCTATAAACAACATATTTAATTAAGAAAAGGAAACACAAATGCACATAAAGCAGCTAAACACGGTACATAGAGCGACAGAAATCACGTCAAAATCGATCAACCATTAGGTACCAGAAGAATGAACAATGATACAGACTTGATTGTATTGCTCCTAAACTTATATACAATCTCATTAGCAACAGCCCCATTCATACATATCATAATCTTCAAGAACGACGTTCTCACAAAACGTACCTGTGCCATAAGAAAAAAACTAAATAAAATAATCATGCTGCAGAAGATGCCTTCAGCCAGTTTTAGCCGCATTTCCTGTGTTCCGAGAGTAGGTAACTGGGTCGAGTAACCGAGCGCGGGGAGCGAGGGGATTACATTGATTATTCTGTGGAAGACGGGCGGAAGGAAAGAAAGAAATGAAAGAAACCGGATTCCCCATGCTATTTTGGGGGCGAGTGATCTTAATAGTTATCATCATATAGTAAAAAGCCAACTGTCCGTCCGTGTGTGTGTGTGTGTGTGTGTCTCTGTGTGTGTGTGTGTGTGTGTGTGTGTGTGTGTGTGTGTGTGTGTGTGTGTGTGTGTGTGTGTGTGTGTGTGTGTGTGTCTGTCTGAAACACGAAACGGGCCTTATAACTCCGCCGTTTTGTCGACCGAATCGCTTCAAATTTGCTGTGAGCCCTAACGGGGCGATGGCAACGGCAACCAAGGCGGCCGTATCATTTGCGCGGTTTCGCAAATGCGCGAAACGCGCATCTGCCGGCCTCTCGGCGCCTGTATCTCCGGCGTTTCTGGGCCGATTGCCTTCGAATTTGGCAGGTAGATGACCAGAGACGGTGACTATCGGTGTGCCAAACCGAAAGCGAATCGGTTTAGAAACGCGCGCGCTATACCACTCCGCCGTTTCTTAACCGAATCGCTTCAAATTTGCTGTACTCAGCGTTACCAGTACTTGGCGTTACCGTTACTAGGCGTTACCGTTACTAGGCGTTACTGGTACTCGGCGTTGCGCTAGTTATTATTATTATTTGGGGAGGCAGGCAGGAAGGAACTCGACGAGCGTCCCCTTGATGATGATGTTGAGCCTTTATTGTTTGTGTACCTTTGTCGGTTGTATGCTTCCTCTCCTTGTTTCATCAGATTTTAGAGAGAAAGGCAGGGGTGGTGGGGGTGGGGGGTGGGGGGTGGAGGTGAGAAAGAAAAGGAAAAGGAGAGACACACAGATAATAATAATAATATAATAATAATAATAATAATAATAATAATAATAATAATAATAATAATAATAATAATAAAAACATTCGTACAGCGCACATTCTACGACGACGAAAATGGAGTTTTACGTCCTCTTGGTCTGAATCGGACACATATGGGACATTTGTAAATACAAATATGGTGGGAACAATACTGGAGGCAATGCCCGGAGGCAGTACGAAACCAGTAAAGTCCCGATTTTGTATTAATACAGATAGCTGTAGCGGTGACCACGCCTCGGTTAAACCTCATCGGCTATGGCACCGCCACAAGTTAGTATAATAAAAAAAACCCAGCGCACATTCTAATAATAATAATAATAATAATAATAATAATAATAATAATAATAATACATAAATGCATATAGCGCACATTCTAGGCTTATACACTATTGTGTGTGTCTGTTCCAGACAGGATGATGTTAAACAGATGTTCACATTCAAAGTCTCCCCCCAAAAAAGTTATGACCTTTAATAGGAGTTGTTCGGAAATAATTAAGGGGAGTAATTCCATGGTGTGTGGAAGTGATCTTGCCTAATTCAATCGGTCAAACAGGGGACGTGACTCTACCGTCAGCTCTCGTAGCCTATCGACTCGTGTGCTTGAGCAGACATGCAGCACTTAGAACACCGTGCGTCATTCTAAAAATGTATGTCATTTATATTTTTACGTCACAGTTTGCAAGTTTTATCAGTTTGTGGCCACTGGCCACCCCTAATGTTTCTAAAAAAACAATGTTTGCAAGTCGCTGACTCGCATCCTGCGGTTTCAAGCTTCGACGCCATTGTTGCATTGTTGCTTTGGCATTTGACCGAGTAATGGAGGCAAACAACTCTAATTTTCACGAAGTGCTCTCCCCTAGTTTTTTTCCTCCAGAAATTCGTCTTTTCGAGTGTGTCTTCAGGGTTCAAACACACACACACATTCTAAAACGAAACTACAATTACTATGATCAACAAAATTAACGTAAAACAAACAAACAAACAAACGAACAAATAATTAATTCTCCAATCAAGCGTTGCTTGCTAGTTTAATAACGGGTTGGCGTACAATGACATCATATAATAAAAAGGCAAGGTTGTGTCTGTGTGTGTGTGTGTGTGTGTGTGTGTGTGTGTGTGTGTGTGTGTGTGTGTGTGTGTGTGTGTGTGTGTGTGTGTGTGTGTGTGTGTGTGTCTGTCCGTGTGTGTGTATGTGTGTGTGTCTGAAACACAAAACGGGCTTTATAACTCCGCCGTTTTTCGACCGAATCGCTTCAAATTTGCTGTGAGCCCTAACGGGGCGATGGCAACGGCAACCGAGGCGGCCGTGTCGTTTGCGCGGTTCGGCAAATGCGCGAAACGCGCATCCGCCGGCCTCTCGGCGCCCGTATCTCCGGTGTTTCTTGGCCGATTGCCTTCGCATTTGGCGGGAAGATGACCGGGGACGGTGACTATCCGTGTACCAAATTTTAAGTAAAACAGAAGCCTCACTGTAGTAGTAGTAGTAGTAGTAGTAGTAGTAGTAGTAGTAGTAGTAGTAGTAGTAGTAGTAGTACTTGATTGATCTGTTATCATTGATGTCAGTAATTGCTGTAATTATTAGTTCCCTTTCAGAGGCGATTTGATTGAGGTGTATAAAAGTCTTAACAAGTTTTATGGTCCTAACACAACTAAAACTTTACTAACTCTAACTGATGAGGAAAGAACACGAGGGCATAATTTCAAACTAACAAAAAAACTAAATAACAGTCGTTCAGCTCAAAACCTTTTTTTACTAACAGAGTAATAACTGCATGGAACAATCTTTCTAATGAAACTGTAAATGCATCATCACTAAATATGTTCAAAAATCTTATTGACAAAAAGTTAATACTATTATGTACTGTTATGTAATTATTATGTAAATTTGGAGAAATAAATTTGTTTAAACAATACACAATAGCCAAAGTAATTCACGGGCAAAAATAAAATATAAATTTATACTACATAATTATGAAAAGATGTCTAGAGGGAAAAAGGCTTCAAAGCCTACAGAGCCTAAACTGATATGATTAGAGGTGGGGGGGAAGAAACGGTTTGAACCGAAAAACCGGTGCTAAACCGGTGCTAATTTTCGCGGTTCGAAAAACCGGTTCGACTTGCTGTGAACCGGGTTTTTTAACTGCAAACTGAAAGTAAGTTTTTCTTAGAATAACGCATTCTTTTCGAAGAACAACACTGAATCTCAGCGCAGATTGGGTGTTTGTAAACCAAGAGTAGCTGTTTCTAGTTTGTGGTGGTGTATGGCTTTGACTTTGACTGAGTTGAGTATGTGTGTGTGTGTGTCATAAGTCATAAGTTACTTTATTGTGTGTGTGTGTGTGTGTGTGTGTGTGTGTGTGTGTGTGTGTGTGTGTGTGTGTGCGTGCGTGTGCGCGCGTGTGCGAGTGTGCGAGTGTGTATGTATATGTGTGCGTGCGCGTGCGTGCGTGCATGTGTGTGAATATTCTGACCAATAAATATGTGTTTGCATAGGTGAAGCTAGTGATGCGAGTACTGGTTTTAAAAAAACCGGTTCGGTAAAACCGGTTCGAAGAGGGAAAACCGGTTTAAACCGGTTCGGATTTTTGAACCGGTACCTCAACTCTACATATAATATAACTAATCCCAATCTGCTGCCACCGTGCTTACTGCTGCTGCATCTTGTTCCACTGAACGATGGTGATTGACATTCTCATTCCCCCCCCCCGGAACACTCGCATCATGCACGCAATCAACGTTGACGTGCTATATAACCATCTTCATTGACAAAGATGTATTGATGTCATGATGTCATGATGTACAGTAGATGCACGTAGCGCCTTGTGTGTCATTATGGCGTCACGATAGAGAACTGTTATCTATCATCTCCCATCTTTTTCTTCCTCTTCTTCTTCTGTCCGTCTCATCTCTCTCTCTCTCTCTCTCTCTCTCTCTCTCTCTCTCTCTCTCTCTCTCTCTCTCTCTCTCTCTCTCTCTCTCTCTCTCTCTCTCTCTCTCTAACTAAAGCAAAGAATGTTGGATTGCTTTATGCAAGATTGGAATGCTAATCTTTATGAAAGTGATCGATTTAATACGTATCGATCTTTTAAATCTGTATTTCAAACAGAAAAGTACCTTTCAGTTATAACAATTAGTAAATTTCGTTATGCTCTTTCAAGGTTAAGTTTAGGACTATGTGATTTAAATGTTAATAACAGATACAACGAAAAACCAAACAAATGTCCATTTTGTAGCAAAATAGAAAACGAATTTCATTTTTTGCTTGAATGCCCAAAGCACTCAAGTTTACGTGAAAAAATATATACGAAAATACTATTCATATTTAGATAAGGAATGCTTGATTCATATGTTGCAGTCTGAAAAACGTCTTGATCCAAAGAAATTTGGCCATGTATATTTTGTGATGCACTCAAAACTAGATATGAACTTTTAAACGATAATTAAATGTATATTTTGTCATGGATTTCACTTACGAAATTAGTCGGTTTTATAGCGTGTTGCTGTCTTTTTGAAGTTATTTGTTCCTGAATTCCAATTTTCTCCCTTGCAAGTGGTTGCTTTGTGTCTCTAGAAGCAAATTACTTCCCCTTTTGTTTCATGAACGTGTAGCCATTGCATACAGGCCGATGGCCTTACAATTAAAATATTCAAAGTTTCAGAATTTCAGAATTTTCAGAGTCTCTCTCTCTCTCTCTCTCTCTCGCTCGCTCTCTCTCTCTCTCTCTCTCTCTCTCTCTCTCTCTCTCTCTCTCTCTCTCTCTCTCTCTCTCTCTCTCTCTCTCTCTCTCTCTCTCTCTCTCTCTCTCTCTCTCTCTCTCTCTCTCTCTCTCTCTCTTCTCAGCTCTCTCTCTCTCTCTCGCGTCACGATCTTGGACGTTCATTCATTAGACAGCGTTCTCTCATTTTGATAATTAGCCCAAGTCCTAAATAACAGATATGTGCCGCCCTGGCTTGAGACTGAGGGGTGCAAATGAATGCCAAATGCTTACATACATCATCAAATAAACGCACACGTACGTTCTATTTTACCATAGTATGATGAACAAGGGCATCGCCGAGCGGCAGATATGTCCTTTGCCGGTTTACGCCATGTACATGCCACGCCCTGTACCTCCCTTTCCCCCTTCACATCTTAGGTCCCCGTCCTCCTTGTGTCCTTTGGGTATATGCACCTACACACCCTTGACAGGGTGCAAATCATTTTCCGGGATGCACACCCTTAATTGGTGGGGTGCACACCCTTAACACTGAGACATGTCTGCCACTCGGCGACATTTAAAATGCTTACATACATCGTCAAATAAACGCACACGTGTGTGCTATTTTACCATAGTATGATCAAAAACGCTTACATACATCATCAAATAAACGCACACGTAGCCTACGTGCTATTGTACTATAGTATGATCAAAAATGCTTACATACATCATCAAATAAACGCACACGTAGCCTACGTGCTATTGTACCATAGTATGATCAAAAATGCTTACATGCATCATCAAATAAACGCACACGTAGCCTACGTGCTATTGTACCATAGTATGATCAAAAATGCTTACATGCATCATCAAATAAACGCACACGTAGCCTACGTGCTATTGTACCATAGTATGATACAAAAAATACTCACATAGGCCTACATCATCAAATAAATCATACAATGAAAACACCCGAACGCCAACTTAAAACCGTAAATATTTCGAATTTTAATATTCTTTATCGTATACACCCAACCACGGACTGAACTATCATCAAATAAATGCACACGTATGTGCTATTTTACCATAGTATGATATAAAGAAAAATGCTTACATGCATCATCAAATAAACGCACACGTAAGCTTAAGTGCTATTTTACCATAGTATGATGAAAAATGCTTACATGCATCATCAAATAAACGCAGACGTATGTGCTATTTTACTGTAGTATAATCACGGATTGAACTTGGAAAAACTAAGGAAACACGCAGTGAAGTAATATTTAGCGATTATTGCTTTGTATTTGTATTGTGCAGGCAATCAACAAAAGTACTTATTAAGTAGCGTCTATAATATACACTATTTCATCAAAAGCAATATTGGAGTTATTATTATTATCATTATCATTATATTATTATTATTATTATTATTATTATTATTATTATTATTATTTGCAACGTTATTTTACGATCTACCGGTAGATGGCTAGTATTTATTTCATGTGGGCCTGTCATAATAATAATCATCATATAGTAAAAAGCCAACTGTCCGTCCGTGTGTGTGTGTGTGTGTGTGTGTGTGTGTGTGTGTGTGTGTGTGTGTGTGTGTGTGTGTGTGTGTGTGTGTGTGTGTGTGTGTGTGTGTGTGTGAAACACAAAACGCTAGACGCCGCTTCACCTTTTCACGAATAACTCCGCCGTTTCTTAACCGAATCGCCTTCAAATTTGCTGTCAGGCTTGCTATGACATGGGCAAAGCATGGCAGGAAATGTGAACAAACAGCATGCGCGTGATATGCACCAATTTACAGTTTCGCTCACTAGGCGAAACGACATATGTCCAAACGTGCTGTTATTAAAAGGGGGGGGGGGGGGGAGGGGGGGACTGCTGGGCTGTGGGCATGAGACCATGGTTCACACGTGCTGGGGTGACGAGTAGGTCAGCCAGCTGGTTATGGGTGGGTGGGTGGGGCGGAGGATGGTGGCGGAGGGATGGGGGGGGGGGGGGGCAGTGGAGATTACAAGGGGATGACACTACTACACGTATCTGTATTATTAAAAATCGGGACTTTACTGGTTTAGCACTGCCTCCGGGCATTGCCTCCAGTATTGTTCAATACTGCCATGGGGTTAAAACTGCCACGGGAATTAACTGCCACGGGGCGATTGCTAGTAATAATAATAGTGGGAATTTATATAGCGCTCTTTCTCACATGAGCAGTCAGTGCGCTTTACATTGATAACAAGAACGTTAAAGGCAAACAAATAATTAATCATTAGAAAGTAAAATAAGCACGATGCTTACACACAACGTTCTCTTACTACCTTTTCACACACACACACACACACACACACACACACACACACACACACACACACACACGCACACGCACACGCACACACGCACGCACACACACACACTCACACATGTCACCCTGACGTCTATTCTCAGCTTGTCTCTATCAACGTTTGTGAACCGTTATCGAATCGACAAAACACTTCACCTGTATAGTAAAGCCTCGCAGGACGTCTCAGTCTGGAAATAGAGCGAAGCTCGAAAACTGGACTTCTCTTTTCCCCACCAAAGGATCAATAGGAATTGGTTCGGAAATAAATAAGGGGAGTAATTTCATGGCATGTGGGAGTGACCTTGCCTAATTCAATCGGTCAAACAGGGGAAGTTACTCTACCATCAGGCTCTCGCCTCGTGTGTTTGAATAGACATGCGGAAGAAGAACACCGTGCGTCATTCTAAAATTGATGTCATTTATATCTTTACGTCACATTTTGCAAGCTCTATCAGTTTGTGGCCACGGGCCACCCCTCATTTTTTCTAAAAATATGTTTGCAAGTCGCTGACTCGCATCCTGCGGTTTCCAGCTTCGACGCCATTGTTGCTATGGTATTTGACGGAGTAATCGAGGTAAACAACTCTAATTTTCACGAAGTGCTCTCCCCTAGTTGTTGTTTTTTTTCCTCCGAAAATCGTATATTCTCCCCCCTCTATCAATCAATTCAATGTCAGTGTTTTGTGATTCAACAGTCAACAATGTTCTAGTCAACCATGCAACACATTACCGAGCCCTTCGTTACACTTTATCTGACAAGGTGTGAATGCGTATTATGTATTAGGTATTAGGTACTTTATAGTCACAGAGGCGTATCTGTGAAATTCGGGTTGCTCCCAGACGGAGAGCGCGTCGCAGCCAGGAATGAAAGTAGGGTTTTACGCCCTCTTCGACCTTTCGGCCATGTGGGGCATTTGTAGCTACAAAGATGGTGGGAACAATACTGGAGGCAATGCCCGGAGGCAGTGCTAAACCAGTAAAGTCCCGATTTTTTAATAATACAGATAAATGTAGCAGTAACCACGCCTCGGTTAAGTCTCATTGGCTATGGCACCACCACTTGTAACAATTGTCGCAGCCAGAGTCGCGCTACCCAATATGCGTTGATAACACGAATTTAAGCAATGTTTAGTGCATGTGGCATTTTCATTATTACTAGCGCAACTCCGAGTACCAGTAACGCCTAGTAACGGTAACGCGTAGTAACGGTAATGCCAAGTACTGGTAACGCTGAGTACAGGAAATTTGCAGCGATTTGGTTAAGAAACGGTGGAGTTATAAGGCCCCGTTTCCCATTGACGCTGCTCTGAGAGTGATTGCGCTCTCCCTAGTAACGGTAACGTTTTCTAGTAACGGTAACGCCAAGTACTGGTAACGCTGAGTACAGCAAATTTGAAACGATTCGGTTAAGAAAAGGCGGAGCTATAAGGCCCCGTTTGGCGTTGACGCTGCTCTGAGAGTGATGCGCTCTCCCTAGTAACGGTAACGCCTAGTAACGGTAACGCCAAGTACTGGTAACGCTGAGTACAGCAAATTTGAAGCGATTTCGTTAAGAAACGGCAGAGTTATAAAGTTATAAGGCCCCGTTTCCCGTTGGCGCTGTTCTGAGAGTGACGCGCTCTCCCGATTTTCTTCAAATTTGCTGCCAGGCTTTGTCCCGGTGACAGCAAGCCTG
>CM065691.1:45129108-45145548 GCA_017654935.2 Phymorhynchus buccinoides
TCTGCAGTGCATATTTGACTACATGGCCTTTATATATATTTTTTTCCACTAGGTATGTGTTTGTTATCCTTTTTTCACTGTTTACAAAATTTTAAACCTGGATCCGATAAGTAGAGTAGAGTGACTCAACGTTTCCAGCACTGTGTGAAATTATGAGCTATAGGGTACAATGTTGAAGATGCCATGTCGTGAATTGTACTGTTGTGGTTTTTTGTTTTTTGGGTTTTTTGGGTTTTTTGGGGTCAGGTTGGAGTGGTTAATTTGGACGTTGTTAAGATCATTCGATTTGATGTGTTTTGCTATACGTGGTCGAACTTTACGCGGTGACAGTCCTGAGATAACCATAGCTGTTGACGGGACTATATAACAGACTAACTAACTAACTTACTAACTATGCTTACCCTAACCCTATCTCTTTCCAGAGACTGGCAGAATGTGGTTTCTCAGTGAAAACTTTCTTTCAATGCGAAAATGGGGATGTCTAAACCAAAACCTTAACCAAATCGAAAAACAAGGGGGCAACGCCCTATGGCTGGTACCCACATGTCGTCATATCCGGCCACAAGGAGCGTGCCATATTATGGGAGACCGCCATCTTAGTCAGTAACTTTGTTTGAAAAATGCCAGATCGATGCTGTTTACACACAAATCTGACTAAGATGGCGACACTTCCGTTGGATGCGCACGCAGGAGGGGGGGGGGAGCCATACACATAGTCCAAGTTACCAGCAACGCCCACTCACAATCATATAAGACCAACTGATGAAACTCAGGGGAGTTAATTTTGGACTCTATAGTCATTGTCCATTTTTGTATTTAATAATTTCCTGTATTGGTATAGCATTGTTTATAAATAAGATATTTCGCAACAAAATAGTCTTAAACAACCACTTATCAGTATACTTACTTTGGTTTAAATTTACCCATGATCTTTTAAATAATCAGTGAGTTTTTTTTAATATTCTTAATTTTCTCATTGGGATTACGTTGATATGTTGATATGGCTTGTCGTTCTGTGAATCTGAGATGATGGACAGCATATGCTAATGTCTATAAGAGGCTATGCCTAATTATACGTTAAGCCAACCATTGTTAGTGAGTGAGTGGACAGCATCTGAATGGCCTAAGGAATCATTGTACCAAGTTTTATTACGATCGGTGTAGTGGTTTAGGTACTATGGACTGGCACACAATTTGGTCACACACAGACGCACGCGCACACACGCACGTACGCACGCACGCACGCACGCACGCACGCACACGCACGCACACACACACACACACACACACATACATATATATATATAAGCAAGCGCGCGCGCGCACATACATATATAAAGACAGACAGACAGACAGACAGCAGAGAAACGCACAGCCCTCGTCCCTATCGTAATGTAGTCCCGTTCTTATAGAACTGGGACTACAAAAAAGCTGAGTCAGAAGACGCTATTTTGTGCGTGTTGCTGAAGCTGACCTAAAGTCACCCAGAGACAAAATCGACAGGCATAAAATGCAGAAGAAATTGCCCGCGCTTCTCGGCCTTTTGGCTAAGACAGTGATTCAGGTACATAAATGTGTGTCTATGCCGTGGTTGGTTTGTTCAGCCCGTCGTACATGGCGAAAGCCGATACGCGACGTTAAACTGAACTTCCATCCCGCGCTTTAGAATTCGTTATTTTTGGTCCAGATACTTCACATTTGTTTTTTTGTTTGTGGCTCAAGCCACAAACCTATAACTCACTTTGTCGGTCGGTCGGTCTATCTGTCTGTCTGTCGGTCGGTCGGTCCAAAATTGTCGCACTTCAAATCGAGGCTACACTTCAAATTGAGGCCGCTCTTTAAAATGATGTATTTTAAAAGCGTACAAAATAATAAACATACGTAATGCAGACACTACAACAGACACGACGAGTATGCGGTGCTTCTTTCGATGAGTATAAGTAGGATACATAGTATTAAATGTTTTCCAAAAGATATAAAAAGTTACGAAATGGTGCAGAGATAACATTCTGGTTTACAGATTAAAATTATTGAAAAGCCAGGGGAGGTGACTCATGATTGGAGTGGTAAAAATAGACCGCGTGCCACAAACTATTGCGATTTCGCGCTTGTTTATTGTTGAAGTTCCATTTCTGTTGCCAAAAAATGGGGTAACAAAAAGGCTGAGGCATGCTAAATCAGGTAACGTAATAGTAAGTAGTGCTTTGAATCAAATCGAAGCGAACTTTGTCCTGGCAACTGGTTATCACCCGCGGAGTTTACGGAGCGAAGGTGATATTTTGTTGTTGCGTAAGTGGCTGTGTGTGTGTATGTTCGTATGTATGTATGTGGGTTTTGTTAACAGCATATCACCATGAAGGAATAAAGATAGGAAGATGAAGCTTGATGTGCATGTAGGCTAGGTACTGTAGATGTGCCTTTTCGTGTCAAGGTCAAGGTCATGGTCATGGCCTTGACGTATGACCTTGAAAACTGAAAATCTAGTTTTAGCCATGTCTCGGGCACCAGTCAACATATGATGTTGAAACTAGGCATGAAGGTGGTTTGGCTTATGCTCCTTCCGAATATTGTTGACCAATCAAGGGCAATGTCAAGGAGATCGCTGGACCCTGAAAATCGGGGGGTCGGAAAAATGGAGTTCCCAAGATAACAGCATATCACTATGAAGGAATAAGGATAGGAAGATGAAACTTGATGTGCATGTAGGCTAGGCACTGTAGATGTGCCTGTGGGTGTCAAGGTCAAGGTCATGACCTTGGCGTATGATCTTGAAAACTGAAAAACAAAATTTTAGCCATATGTCAGGCATAATTATGTCCGAATTTCACCTATATGCGTAAACGTTTATCCGCCTTTCTTCCGCTTATTCAGAGTTTTCCGTACGGAACTTACGCGTCTAATGTAAACCCGGCCTGATACTGCGTTAGCCTTGTTTGTACGCTTGCTCATCGCATATATTATAGACAAGACGATTAATACATAATCTCCGCGCTGTGAATATATGCCACGGTCTCACCGACATCTGATTAGTTAGTTATTACAGCATGTTGATTTTTTTTTTACGGCAGTACACGATTCGTCCCTATGCTTCTAATGAACTGCCCTTTCAATAGCATCGAATGACCCCGTGTTCTTTTATGCGAGAATGTTATCATAAGTAATTAGTTCTGATTCTGGCTGCCTGTCCTCTTTAAAATCAATGGATTTCCACATTCCTGTGACCGGCAACGGGTAAAATCTCTTTGCTGAGACAGAGTTCTTTCTTCTTCTTCTTCTTCTTCTTCTCCTCCTCCTCCTCCTCCTCCTCCTCCTCCTCCTCCTCCTCCTTCTTCTTCTTCTTCTTCTTCTTCTTCTTCTTCTCCTCCTCCTCCTCCTCCTCCTCCTCCTCCTCCTCCTCCTTCTTCTTCTTCTTCTTCTTCTTCTTCTCCTCCTCCTCCTCCTCCTCCCTCCTCCTCCTCCTCCTCCTCCTCCTCCTCTCCTCCTCCTCCTCCTCCTCCTCCTTCTTCTTCTTCTTTCTTCTTCTTCTTCTTCTTCTTCTTCTTCTTTTTTCTTCTTCTTCTACTTTCTTCTCCTTCTTCTTCTTCTTCTTCTTCTTCTTCTTCTTCTTCTTCTTCTTCGTCTTCTTCTTCGTCTTCTTGTTCTTGTTGGATCGCTCAGACAAGTTTCCTGTCAATTATGAGCACAGATGCGTCATGCTGCCGTTATGCGCCTAACTAAGAAATAGTTAAGCCCAGCAAGTCCGATTTCGGCTGAAGGAAATCGTTTTGAAAGTGTTTCGTGGAAGAAGAAAAAAAGGCAGGAGAATGGACCAGTAAGGCAGAAAGATAGTAGATGACAGTAAGCAAAGGTGGAAATGCAGAGTGAAAGAGAGTGACAGATTAGAGGAAGTTACAAGCACAGAACTTCCAGAAGGTGGGGGAACTATTTATACAAAAAGACCCCCCGGTATCCCCACGGGGGGTAAAAATCAATGGAGTTCCACATACCTGTGACAGAGTTCTTTCAAACATTGAAGTATGACGCAATGCAGTGAAGCACACTGGCAATATAGATTGATATCGTCAATCGTTCATTTTCATCATTAGTAATAGGAATTGTTCGGAAAATAATTAAGGAGAGCACTCTTATGGTGTATGGGAGTGATCTTGCATGCCTAATTCAATCAGTCAAACAGGGCAAGTCACTCTGCCATCAGGTAGATCCCCAAAATAGCAATTATTACCATCTGTGGGGCAATTGCTATCATGTATATTTTTCTTACATTTGTAGAGTCACCCCTTTCCAAAAATGCATGATAGCAAACTGAAAGTGGTAACTGTCTGTCCGTTAACATGTGATTTATAATGGCACCCCTTATTGTGAAGCATTTTTGGTAAGGGAGACCAGACCATACAGATGTCAAGACTGTATGACAGCAATTGCCCCCCTACCCCCTAGGGCTGGTTCTCACCACAGACAGTCAGCGCTAGTTAGTAGGTTAAATCCCCTAAATATCAGCTAGATGTGGGGTTAACTATACAGCTAAAGTTAACCATCGTTGCATGGGGCAAATTTCCACTAGCTAAATGCTAATTCAACCCTAGTTAGCATACCAACTTTAGCGGTGCCCCCCTGTACCCAGATGGTAACAATCACCCTCCGAACATGCTGCGTTTGAGTAGATCTAGGTCTAGACACACTGGGTTTGTGTTTCTCGCATCTGTTCTCTATCAAGCCATCTGGGTCAATCTCAATACTATTTATTTATTTGCGAGTTCTCTACGTTTTGCAAGTCAGATCAGCTTGTAACCCCTCTTTCATATTCAAATGTTTGCAAATCGTTCACTCGCTTTGCTTCACTCTTCGACGCCATTGTCGGTGTGACCGAGTAAGTCGAGGTAAACAACTCTAATTTTCACGAAGTGCTCTCCCCTAGTCCCCCCCCCGAAAATCGTCTGTTGGAGGTGGGGCGGGGATGGCGGGGTGGGACGGGGTGGGGGGGGGGGGTGGGGGGGGGAGTAGTGATTTCTTCCCATCCACCTTCCAGTTTCCAGCTGCATTCAACACCCTCCCTGCTTTGTTCTTAATTAACAAAGCAAAGTTCATTTCCCAGTTGTAGCTGAAGTTTTGCTTTGTTCTTAATTATATTAGCAAAGTTCATTCACAGTATGACAAAAATTACTTTCCAAAAAAAAAGAACAGAGCAGGCTACGATTTGAAGAGAGCTGAAGTTTTGTTTTATTATAAAATACTACTAAACTGTTATTCAATAATATATTTTTTAAAAAATACTGTTCGAGGGATTCGCGAAACGAGTAGTTCTGTGGTGCGTATGGGCAACTGGAAGTAGGGGAAGGGGGGGGGGGGATAAGTCAACAGGTAGTCATGTGCTTTGTTACTCTGTCCGATTCTTTTTCAATAATCGTTCTGTTTCTGTTTCCCTGAACCAGTTTGTCTCTCTCTCACTGCGTCATATAGATCAACATGTAAACAGATGCAAAAAGTATAAGAGTTTAAATTCTGAATAAAAAACAAACAAAACTTTATTACACCCTCTTCGTATCTAACTGCGCAATCTAGATAACACAGATAAGACGCATACTCGAGGACGAAATTGAAATCATACTTCCCTTTTGGTACGATGTTCTGAAAATTTGAAGGCGAATGTTGTGTGAAATGTCCTTTTAATTTAGAGGATGACACACGCTGATTGAGCAATCCGTCTGAGATTCTTTCGACTTCTCATAGATTTCTCTACCTTTGAGTTAGTTTGACAGCGGACACATAGTCCAACAGCGTGTGTCATCCTCTAAATTAGAAGATTATCTTGCAAAATATTTAGCCTTCAAGTTTTCGTAACATCGTACCGAAAGGCAAGTATCCCTACAGTAATTTGTATGATTCGCCCTAGAGTAACATACAGATATGTAAAGCGAAAGACACGAATACTGAAAACGTGTAACCGAGTAGTGAGCGAAGAATACTACGAATTATCATCATATAATAAAAAGCCAAGTGTCCGTGTGTGTGTGTGTGTGTGTCTGTGTGTGTGTGTGTCTGAAACACAAAACGGACCTTATAACTCCGCCGTTTTTCGACCGAATCGCTTCACATTTGCTATGAGCCCTAACGGGGCGATGGCAACGGCAACCGAGGCGGCCGTGTCATTTGCGCGGTTTGGCAAATGCGTGAAATGCGTGTCCGCCGGCCTCTCGGCGCCCGTATCTCCAATATTTCTGGACCGATTGCCTTCAAAGTGGGCAGGTACATGACCGGGGACGGTGACTATCGATGTGCAAACCGGCAGCGAATCGATTCATAAAAGCGCGCGATATATGCCGCTTCACCTTTTCACAAATAACTCCACCGTTTCTTAACCGAATCGCTTCAAATTTGCTGTCAGGCTTGCTGTGGCCAGGGCAAAGCCTGGCAGCAAATTTGAAGAGAATCGGGAGAGCGCGTCACTCTCAGAGCAGCGCCAACGGGAAACAGGGCCTTATAACTCCGCCGTTTCTTAACCGAATCGCTTCAAATTTGCTGTACTCAGCGCTACCAGTGCTTGGCGTTACCGTTACTAGGCGTTACCATTACTAGGGAGAGCGCATCACTCTCAGATCAGCGCCAACAGGAAACGGGGCCTTATAACTCCGCCTTTTCTTAACCCTTTCACCGCCAACGTCGCATTTTAGCACCACAATGATTTAACACCCATGTCACTAAAAGGCATCAAATCAGGGTCTGTTATCCAAAGACCCTATTCTCTTAATTTTGGGAGGTAAGGATAGGCCTTACTTTAAATATGTCACAGAGGAATCCCCAATATTACAGACAGATTTGTTTCTCTACCCAGGTAAGTTTAATGGAAATCTTGTGCTGAAAAATGGCTGGCGGCGAAAGGGTTAACCGAATCGCTTCAAATCTGCTGTACTCAGCGTTACCAGTACTTGGCGTTACCGTTACTAGGCGTCACCGTTACTAGGCGTTACCGGTACTCGGCGTTGCGCTAGTATCTATAAAAACAAAACCAGTGGGAGGAAAAAACCACATTTGAATAACCACACCTGACTGCTAAGGAAGGGCAATTTAGGATCGTCGCAAGAACAACAAAAACAACATGTGCAACGCCGAGCGGCTGCAAAGTCCCCTCGCAGCATCGCCGAGCTACGCCGAAATCGGAATGTGTCGGCTGTACACATACATAAAAACGCATCAAAACAGCACGTAACTGAATAGTTTTTTTTGTATATAGCCTTGGGGTTCGGACCCGTGATTTGAGCGCGCGCGATCATGCGCGCACACAAAAATTCATGACACCTGTGTTATGGACCATTCATCAAGAAATGTTGTGGGGAAAAAACCTGCATTAAAATACATACAAAACTTCGCGAGATATTAGCGATTATGTGTTTCGGGGTTTGAGCCCCGTAACTGGCGCGACCTTGACCTTAATGTCAAACTAAATACATCAGTGGATAGCTTGCCTCTTGGCAAACTAGTATACCAAATTTGATGATGATAGACTGAATAGTTTTTGAGAAAAACGGACGAATAGCCGGACACCGGACGGACGGACGGACCAGACAAAAACAATAGCTCCCCGAACCTTCGGCTCGGGGACTAGCAAAACACGAAACAAACCCCTTTAGCATGAAAAGAAAATTCCAACAAGTTCTAAATCTGCGTGGCCATAGCAACAAAGAGGGAGGCAAAAAAACTGCAGCTTGAACACGAACCCATAATCACCCATACTCACGAGCGCGTCTTAAACCGTTAACACGGGGTCGTAACGTGTAAACCTAGACTCCGCTGGCAGAAACGATCGGCGGTTTGACACGTTGTTACAACTATCTACCGGTGTTAACTTGCTTTTAAGACGTAGCTCATGAGTACAGTACCTGGTCCCGTTACATCCTGTCTGGGGGATCAACAGTGTTCCTGGCTCTGTAGGCACGAGTGCGCGTATTAGACATTCAAAAACGGGGGTTAGCATGCAAACATTAGGCTAAGCAACCGATCGTTTTGGGGGAGTTTAGTCTCTAATTTACATGCTATTCCCCGTGTTGACTGTCACATCTAATTCGCGGTGCATCACGCTTCGCCTAATTACACTTCGCCTAACAACATCTCGCCTAATCGCATCTCGCCTAATTACACTTCGCCTAATCATTATCGAGTGCTTATCATATGCAACACTTCGGCTAAAATCTTAGCGCTTTATGAAAATCGATGAAAGTATAAACATGTCAGCATATTGGTAAAAACAAAAATAAATTGCAGACCGACAGACGAGAGAGAGAGAGAGAGAGAGAGAGAGAGAGAGAGAGAGAGAGAGAGAGAGAGAGAGAGAGAGAGAGAGAGAGAGAGAGAGAGGGGGGAGGGAGTGAGAGAGAGAGAGAGAGAGAGAGAGAGAGAGAGAGAGAGAGAGAGAGAGAGAGAGAGAGAGAGAGAGAAAGGGGGTGGTAGAGCGCAAGGACACAAAGAGAATACAATCAATAAAAGTCTTTTGAGACCAGAATAAATAAAACAGCAACACCGTTGCAAGAAACAAGCGATATTTCGGTTTATTTGAAATACAGACAGTACAAACTGTATATTTGCCATGTTATCTGACGCACTGACACACGAAGACTGCAATAATTCAAAAAAACAAACTGCGAGGTGAATTGCAGTTTGGAAATCTAGCTTGTGAACATTGTGATGATCGGAATTATTTTTGTTCTGCAAAGACGTGATTGAATGCATGTGGAGCGTTACAATATGAACATTCACAGCCATTTCGACTTCTGTTGGCTGTTTCACGATAACCTATTTAGGCTGATTAGGCGAGTTGTGCTTAATCATTTTTTAGGCGGAATGTTACGCTTGAGTTTTTCGTGACATCCAGAAGTTAGTGCCGGCACGCAAAGTCGAGATCAAAGGATTAGGCGAAGTGTAATTAGGCGAAGTGTAATTAGGCGAAGTGTAATTAGGCGAAGTGAGGCGCACCCCTAATTCGTACTCGTGACCACAGGTCCATGCAGAGGCTGTGCACGAGGGTAATCATCCGTGTAATCTAAATCGACATGTTCCCAAACACTCCTTGGTGGTGGACGAATAGTAGTAGGGTTGTTTCTGATCTGCGTTGGGGGACAAAATAATTAGTTGTTATTGTTTTTGATCTGGTCCGTCCGTCCGTCCGGTGTCCGTCCGTTCGTCCGACGTGCCTCCATCCGTCAGTCCGGCTATTCGTCCGTTTTTCTCAAATACTATTCAGTCTATCATCATCAAATTTGGTATACTAGTTTGCCAAGATACAAGCTATCCACTGATGTATTTAGTTTTGCATTAAGGTCAAGGTCGCGCCAGTTACGGGGTTCAAACCCCGAAACACATAATCGCTAATATCTCGCGAAGTTTGGCATGTATTTTAATGCAGGGTTTTTTCCACAACATTTTTTGATGAATGGTCTATAACACAGTTGTCATGAATGTTTCTGTGCGCGCGTGTGCGCATGATCGCGCGCGCTCAAATCACGGGTCCGAACCCCAAGGCTATATATACCAAAAAAACTAGTCAGTTAGGTGCTGTTTTGATGCGTTTTTATGTAGTTACGTGCTGTTTTGAAGCGTTTTTGTCCGTCACCGAAGGTGAACGGACTTTGCGATGGGCTGGTTTGTATTTTTGTATGTTTTTTTGTTTTTTTTTTTTTGTTGTTGTTTTGTTTTCTGTCTCTCCCAAGGATATCTCCCGAACCGCTTGACCGAATCGCGTCAAATTTTGTGTGAAGGTGTGCCTCCTTAATAGAAAGAGATCGGCGCAAACCATTTTGCCGTCGTGACCTTGACCTTGACGTACGACCTTGAAAACCGAAAATCTATTTTTAGCCATATCTCGGGCACCGATCAACATAGGATGTTGAAACTTGGTATGAAGGTGGTTTGGCTTATGCCCGTTCTGATGATGGCATACCGATCAAGGTCAAGGTCAAGGTCAAAAAGATCGCTGGAGCCTGAAAATCGGAGGGTCATTTTTTTCTCCTTCTGTCTGTCCCAAGGATATCTTTCGAACGGGTTGACAGAATCACGTCAAATTTTGTGTGCTGGTGTGTCACCATGAGAGGAAGGCATCCGCGCAAAACCATATTGCCGTCGTGACCTTGACCTTGGCGTACGACCTTCAAAACCGAAAATCTTTCAGGGGCCATAACTCCCACACCGTTAGTGTTAGAGTCTTCAAATTTGGCATGAAGGTACTTTGGCTTATGCCCGTTCTGATGGTGGCATACCGATCAAGGTCAATGTCACGGTCCGGGCGATCAGTAGGCCTTGAAAGTGGTAGGGGTCTACACATTGGGTTTTAAGCCATATTTTCCACATTGGTACTTGACAGAAGCGCTTCAGATTGTGTGTGGTACTGTATACCCTAGAGAAAAAAACATCCGAGCATACATTATCACCATGCTGACCTTGACCTTGAAGTGTGACCTTGAAAACCGAAATTTCCTTCTTTGCGCTATATGTTTCTTCTTCAAGCTGTATCTCGTGAACTAGAAGACAGAATCCCTTCCAATTTTGTGTTAGGATGTGACACTCTACGGGGTGTCGCAAGTGCGTGGCATTGCTGGTGACGGACATGTCTGCCGCTCGGCGACGCCCTTGTTATGTATGTGCACAGCCGACACATTCCGATTTCCGAGTAGCTCGGCTGAGAGAGGCACAGAGAGAGAGAGAGAGAGAGGGGGGAGAGGGGGGGGGAGAGAGGGGGGGGGGGAGAGAGAGAAAACGTAAACACTTAACATTTATTGTTATTGCCAAATTGGAGAGAGAGAGAGAGAGAGAGAGAGAGAGAGAGAGAGAGAGAGAGAGAGAGAGAGAGAGAGAGAAGAGAGAGAGAGAGAGAGAGAGAGAGAGAGAGAGAGAGAGAGAGAGAGAGAGAGAGAGCGACAGACAGAGTCAGATAGACAAAGAAACAGAAAGAGAGAGAGAGAGAGACAACAGAGAGAGAGACACACACACCGAAAAACTGACACAGAGAAAGAGAGAGACAGAGACAGACAGAGAGAGAGACAGACAGAGACACCCTTGAAAAAAACCCTTGTACTACACACATTCATATCACTTGCGCATTTATCTTTTCGTGAGTTAGCTGTTACAGGCTGCTATATATCGTGCTGCCATTGTGTCAGAAGCGATCGCTTCTCTACTCTGCCTCGTCCTCTTTTGTCTTACACAACCACCCTCTTTGGTGATTACGACCTCTCGGCTCTTTATTATTATTATTATGATTATTAGTATGTCCTCTTCTCTCCCAGTCGCCCCATTCTCTTCTTTGATGCCAGGCTATTCTGGGTATTATATACAGTCTGTCCGATTCTGGGTCTCAAAACGAGCTGCAAGAAGAGCATTACCCAATAATCAACCCTTTCACCGCCAGCCATATTTCAGCCAATAATGTCCATTAAATTTACCTGGGTAGAGAACAAAATCCATCTGCAGTATTGGGGATTCTTCTGTGACAGATATAAAATAAGGTCTATCCTTACTTCCCAAATCTAAGACAATAGGGTCTTTGGATAACAGACCCCCAACTTGATGCCTTTTGTGACATAGGTGTTGAATCATGTGGTGCTAAAATGCCACTTTGGCGGTGAAAGGGTTAATAAGATCATGCAGGATTGGAAGAGGCCACCAAAACTGGAACACCGGATGAAAAGGTCTCTCTCCGCGTAACATTTATGATTCCTTTGTTTTGTGTGGGTTGTTGGAGTTTTTTGCTTCTTTTTTTATTGGGTCCAAATGTTAGATCCCAATAGACGATTTTCGGAGACAAAAAAACTAGGGTGAGAGCACTTCGTGAAAATTAGTGTTGACTTACCTCCGTTACTCGGTCAAAAACCATAGCAACAATGCAACAATGGCGTCGAAGCTTGAAACCGCAGGATGTGGGAGCGAGTCAGCGACTTGCAAACAGTTTTTTTTTAAGAAAAATTAGGGGTGGCCAGTGGCCACAAACTGAATAAAACCTTGCAAAATGTGACGTAAAAATATAAATGACATATTTTTTTAGAATGACGCACGGTGTTCTAAGTGCTGTATGTCTGCTCAAACACACGAGTCGATAGGCTACGAGAGCTGATGGAAGAGTGACTTCCCTTGTTTGACCGATTAAATTAGGCAAGATAACTCCCACACACCATGAAATTTCTCCCCGTTAACCCTTTCACTGCCAATGTCGAATTTATGCACCACAATGGTTTAACGCCCATGTCACTAAAAGGCATCAAATCAGGGCCTGTTATCCAAAGACCCTATTCTATTAATTTTGGGAGGTAAGGATAGGCCTAAATGTTATGCATGTCACAGAGGAATTCCCAATATTGCAAACAAATTTTATTTATTTAGTACCCATGTTAAGTTTCATGTTATTTGGGCTGAAAAAAAATGAAAATGGCTGGTGGTGAAAGGGTTAATACATTTCCGAACAATTCCTATTGTGTAAGCTGATAGGGAGAATGTGAAGAGAGAAAAAAAGAGAATGACAAAGCTTGATATACCATCTACAACTGTCACGAGAAGGTGGCTCAACAATGGACAAAAAAATTGGAAGCATGTCGGCTAGTGTTGGGTAAGAAAAGAATGACAAGAAACGCTGATTTAGCAGCAGGTCTTGACCGTCTATTGTAAAGGACTGACCCTAAACAAGGAACAACAGAATGAATCTGAAAAACAACAACAGAATCTTAATAACAAAGAACACTGTCTTTGACCATCGAGTGTTGTACCTTTTTGTTTATCTGAATGATTATCCAGCGATGCATCATAGTAGTACTTCATTAAATAACCGGGCAAATAAACGGGCGGAGGGGGAAAATGAGCGCACACTGACATTCTTCCTTTAACTTTCATTGTGAAAAAAAAGAATTGGTATTTGGTATTTTGGTATATTCTAGTCACAGAGACTTATCTCTGTGAAGTTCGGGCTGCTCTCCCCCGGAGAGAGCGTCGCCGCAAGTGCAGCACCTACCCAATTTAAAAAATAAAAATTTGGCGGGGGGCACAGGGTGAGGAGGGGGTGTGGGCACACTTGGAAAACCTAGCTATCAATGTGGCCATACCAGGCAGCGGGATTTCTCCCTGCTCTTACCGACTTTCAACTGCCGTGGGATTTTTAGCTCAGGCTGTTATGGGTCAGACTAGCTTTAAGTCCCCATCCGAAGGACTCGACGTTCAGTTCGATTTTCCCGTCGAACTAGAAAGAAAGGGCGAGCAGGCCGGGATTCGAACCCGGGGTCACTCACGCTGGCAGTCACGCATTACATTTGGCAGGTAGGAACGTCTTAACCACTCTGCCACCTTTCTATGTTTACAACTATAGCGGAACAATGGAAGAATTGATGGAGAAGGAAAGACTTCAAGCGGTAAAGGAAACGGAAAATATCTGGCGAATGGAAAAGGTTCTTGTAGAAACAAACGAAACAACAACTTGAAAGTGTTACATAAATATGCAATGACGTAAATTAAGGCGCATAAATCGAACCTTCCAGTTGCAGGGTTGAATAAACCGAACCTTCCAGTTGCAGGGTTGAATAAACCGAACCTTCCAGTTGCAGGGTTGAATAAACCGAACCTTCCAGTACTGTCAGGGTTCGAATAAACCGAACCTTCCAGTTGCTAGGGTTGAATAAACCGAACCTTCCAGTTGCAGGGTTGAACAAACCGAACCTTCCAGTTGCAGGGTTGAATAAACCGAACCTTCCAGTTGCAGGGTTGAATAAACCGAACCTTCCAGTTGCAGGGTTGAATAAACCGAACCTTCCAGTTGCAGGGTTGAATAAACCGAACCTTCCAGTTGTAGGGTTGAATAAACCGAACCTTCCAGTTGTAGGGTTGAACAAATCGAACCTTCCAGTTGCAGGGTTGAATAAACCGAACCTTCCAGTTGTAGGGTTGAATAAACCGAACCTTCCAGTTGCAGGGTTGAACAAATCGAACCTTCCAGTTGCAGGGTTGAACAAATCGAACCTTCCAGTTGTAGGGTTGAACAAATCGAACCTTCCAGTTGCAGGGTTGAACAAATCGAACCTTCCAGTTGCAGGGTTGAACAAATCGAACCTTCCAGTTGCAGGGTTGAACAAATCGAACCTTCCAGTTGCAGGGTTGAACAAATCGAACCTTCCAGTTGCAGGGTTGAACAAATCGAACCTTCCAGTTGCAGGGTTGAATAAACCGAACCTTCCAGTTGTAGGGTTGAACAAATCGAACCTTCCAGTTGCAGGGTTGAACAAATCGAACCTTCCAGTTGCAGGGTTGAACAAATCGAACCTTCCAGTTGCAGGGTTGAACAAATCGAACCTTCCAGTTGTAGGGTTGAATAAATCGAATCTTCCAGTTGTAGGGTTGAATAAACCGAACATTCCAGTTGCAGGGTTGAACAAATCGAACCTTCCAGTTGTAGGGTTGAACAAATCGAACCTTCCAGTTGTAGGGTTGAACAAATCGAACCTTCCAGTTGTAGGGTTGAATAAATCGAACATTCCAGTTGTAGGGTTGAACAAATCGAACCTTCCAGTTGCAGGGTTGAACAAATCGAACCTTCCAGTTGTAGGGTTGAACAAATCGAACCTTCCAGTTGTAGGGTTGAATAAATCGAACCTTCCAGTTGCAGGGTTGAACAAATCGAACCTTCCAGTTGCAGGGTTGAACAAATCGAACCTTCCAGTTGTAGGGTTGAATAAACCGAACCTTCCAGTTGTAGGGTTGAATAAACCGAACATTCCAGTTGCAGGGTTGAATAAATCGAATCTTCCAGTTGTAGGGTTGAATAAACCGAACCTTCCAGTTGTAGGGTTGAACAAATCGAACCTTCCAGTTGCAGGGTTGAACAAATCGAACCTTCCAGTTGTAGGGTTGAACAAATCGAACCTTCCAGTTGCAGGGTTGAACAAATCGAACCTTCCAGTTGCAGGGTTGAATAAACCGAACCTTCCAGTAGGGTTGAATAAATCGAATCTTCCAGTTGTAGGGGAATAAACCGAACCTTCCAGTTGCAGGGTTGAACAAATCGAAATCGAACAAATCGAACCTTCCAGTTGCAGGGTTGAATAAACCGAACCTTCCAGTTGTAGGGTTGAATAAATCGAACCTTCCAGTTGCAGGGTTGAACAAATCGAACCTTCCAGTTGTAGGGTTGAATAAACCGAACCTTCCAGTTGCAGGGTTGAATAAACCGAACCTTCCAGTTGTAGGGTTGAATAAACCGAACATTCCAGTTGCAGGGTTGAACAAATCGAACCTTCCAGTTGTAGGGTTGAATAAACCGAACCTTCCAGTTGTAGGGTTGAATAAATCGAATCTTCCAGTTGTAGGGTTGAATAAACCGAACATTCCAGTTGCAGGGTTGAACAAATCGAACCTTCCAGTTGCAAGATGTAACTTGTCATGAAGACGTTGATTGATGGCTGATTGTCCTTATCCTACTTTCGTGGACAATTCCTGCAATGATCTGCTATCGGCTCAAACAAAGGGGGGAAACCCACATGGGACTGCAACGACCACTTTGGCAAGAGAGAACGCCCCTTAGTAGATGCTTGGTAGTCTGAACCAAAAAGGAGTAACTCGCACCATAAACTGATTGAGGCCATAAATGGAGGCCTTTGCAAGAGTGAATGCCTTTGGGATACGACAAACCAGGCTTAACTCCCAATGTCAAGGGGTTAATAACCTAGATGTAGTCGCAATAGCAGTCAAGTGAAGGAATGGAGAATGTCATGGGTGAAGTCCATTTTGGTGGGATTCCAAACGGTCATATGTCTTGGTCATGCCCTCCGAAAAACGGACTGGAGCTGCCCGCTTGCCCACAACGGTCACAAGCGTAATGTTCCCATCCCTAGCGATGGTTTTGTACCATAGCGTTCAAGCGTCTTCGTGTGGGATGATCCATGGGTCGTTAGCAAAGGTACGTCAACAATACAACACAAACATATTGGTTTTCATGCCAAATTACAATACCCTCTAGTCAGATGTTTAACGACACATGACCACCACTCTTAATTCCTTTTTTTTTTTTTCGGTTAGCTGGACCCACATACAATGCCCCACTCTAATCGGCTATCTCTAAAATGAGTTCGTTCAATCTGGGTCATTTTTATGGAAGCAAACATTTTCAAACACTATTCTTACCAGCTGTAATCTTAAAACCCTTTAAACCTTTTATTTGCACTTACTTTTTTTTCTTTAAAACCTCTACTAACCCTTTCCTCCTCCATCCTTCCTCCCCCCACTTCAAAACTTAAACTTATTATATAAAAACCAACCCACTCACTTCTTTACACCCTACATCCACATATTTACTACCCCCACAAAATATAATTACTTTTCCTTATACCTCTATCTCCTTTTTCTACATTTATTAACCTTCTACCCTTCTCATTCTTTTCCACCTTTCCCCCCCCTATTCCCACTCCCTCCTTTTTTATTTCTTCT
>CM065691.1:45146048-45151048 GCA_017654935.2 Phymorhynchus buccinoides
CTCACACACACACCACACGAACTGCACACATGCACGCACGCATCCACACCACCACACACACAGCACACACAACGCACACACACACACACACACACAGTAACCACACTACACACTACGTGCACTACACCGCACACCCACACTACGTGCACACACGACACAACACGACCACGACACACCCCGCACGAACACACACACTCACAACACACGCGAACATGCACACATGCACGGAAGATTACACACACACACACACACATGCATAACACACACACACCACACACACACACACACACACACAACATACACCACACACACACACACACTACACACACACACACTGCGGCATCGCACAGCACGTACGCACACACACACACATGACACACATATATTATGATATGATATAATATATATGTTATCATGTCACATGATATAATAATGTATTGTCAGTTATTAGGGACTTTTGGGGGTTGGGATATTGCTTTATTCTATCTGCAGAGCCTTCATGTTTATCATACGAGGTCGGAGACCGAGTGTGATAACAGCAAGCCATGAGAGATATATAACCTTTGGTTAAAATATATGATATTGTGGATAGTGTGGAGAGATATGCATCTCGGTGAACACAGCCGGTGGCGGAAAAGCTCCAAGTAAATAAGATTGGGTTGTCAGAATTTTCAAGAGCTATGAAGTGTTTGACGTATAACTGTTATTGCTCTCGTCTTCGGTGGTGCGGTGCTCTTCCTTCTAGAGTTGGGGCGGAATCATGTTTTACGTCTCTCTCTCTCTCTCTCTATCTCTCTCCTCTCTCTCTCCTCTCTCTCTCTCTGATCTCTCCTCTTTCTATATATATATATATATATATATAATATATATATATATATTATATATATATATCTAGATATATATATAGAACATCTTACAAAAATGCACTAAATAAATTATTATTCCAAGAGTAGGCTTCTTACGAATGTGTATCAAACAACAACAACAACATACGGTGCTGAATCTTGATATAAATCAAATCAAAGCGCACACACACGTTAGCATTGATAACGCATTCAAACAAAAATGCAATATTAAAGCGAACACACACGTTTGACATAAATGTTATAACAACACTGAGAAACAGACCTAAAGGTAAGAGAGAAAGAAGAGAAAGAGAGTGGAGCCGCATGCTATTTTTTTCCCTCCCTGAAAGGTCTGACGAATGCTGCTGTAAAAAATATCAAACGAGTAGAAGATGTATGACCCTGGCTTACTCTCGCTGACAAACAAGCTCCCCCCTTTTCTGAAAACAAAGAGAGAGAGAGAGAGATAGAGCTGGAGAGAGAGAGAGAGAGTATATAGAGAGAGGGAGAGTGAGAGAGACAGAGAGATGATCGAGAGTAGATGAGAGAGAGAGGACGAAGTCTGAGAGAAGGGGTGAGATTTAATGTGAATATGTCTGGCCTCACTGAATTAAGCATACGTTATTAAGAACAAAAATGGAGACCAGGCAACTCCGAAAACAAATTTTGCGTATGTTGTGAAGGAAAATTGATGGTAAGATAACAGAGAGAGAGAGAGAGATTGGAGCAAGAGAGGGTAGAGAGAGAGAGAGAGAGACAGAGAGAGACAGAGAGTGTGGAGAGAGAGAGAGAGAGAGAGAGAGATAAAAAGAGGTTGAGAGAGGGGGGGGGGAACCGGGAGATTTATGGAACATGTCTGGAATCACTGAAGCATACAGACAAACAGACAGTCAGACACAGAGACGGATGGACGGACAGAGGCAGAGACACACTGAACACTGAACACTGTGTGAGAGAGAGAGAGAGAGAGAGAGAGAAGAGAGAGAGAGAGAGAGAGAGAGAGAGAGAGAGAGGGAGGGAGGGCAGCCCTGCTAGTTTATTTTGCCCCCTGGCGGTCAAATGCGCGTCCTAAGTTGCTCATTCAAAGCCCTTGTAGCAGGTCCGCCCCCGCCCCAAAGGGAGCGAAAGAGAGAGAGAGATGAGAGAGAGAGAGAGAGAGAGATGAGAGAGAGAGAGAGAGAGATGGGAACGAGAGAGAGAGAGGAGAGAGAGAGAGAGAGAGAGAGGAGCGAGCGAGAGGAAGAGAGAGAGAGACGAAGAGAGAGAGAGAGAGAGAGATAGATAGAGAGACGGAGGAGAGAGAGGACGAAGGCGAGAGGAGAAGAGAGATAGAGATTTAAGTCGAGAAAGATAGTTTTTAGAGAGTTAGATAAAGAGGAGAGAGAAAGTAAGAGAGGAAAATGAAGAGATAGACTGAGAGATGAGAAAGAGAGAGAGAGAGGGAGCCTAGAAGAGAAGAGAGCGAGAGAGGAGGAGAGGAGAGAGGTGAGCGAGAGAGAAGAGAGAGGTGAGTGAGAATGGTTGGGAGGCGTATAATATGCAATATTGTATATCAGAAAGAGCGTGAGATTGCGGCCGACATATTATAACTCTGATCTCCTGAGGGGGAAAAAAGGAGAAATAAAAGGAGTAAAAAATGGAAGAGCGTGAGAAACGGACAGATTTATGGTGGCCCTTTAAAACTTATCAGTTCTTTGGTGATGGGTTGGGTTTTGGGGGGGTATTTTTGGGGGAGGGGGTTCCTCCACACATCCACACACTCCCACCCCGCAAAAGAGGGGAAAATTGAATGACAGAGAAAAAAGAAAGAGAAGAAAGAAGAAAAGAAAGAAAGAAAAACAAAGAAAAGTGAAGAACAAAGACACTTGAGATAAACAAACAAGAGAACAAAAAACCACCAAACAATCAGACCTAACAAAGGCTAAGAAGAAGAAGAAGTTTTGAAGAAGAAAAAGAAGAAGAAGAAAGAAGAAGAAGAGATGAAGAAGAGAGAAGAAGAAGAAGAAGGGGAGAAGAAGAAAGAAGAGAAGAGAAGAAAGAAAGAAGAAGAAGAAGAAGAAGAAGAAGAGGAAGTAAGAAGAAGAGGAAGAAGAAGGAAAAGGAAGAAGAAAAGGAAGAAGAAGAAGAAAGAAGAAGAAAGAACGAAGAAGAAGAAGAAGAAGAAGAGAAGAAGAAGAAGAAGAAGAAGATGAAGAGGATGAAGAAGAGGATTAGGAAGAAGAAGAAGAAGAAGAAGAAGAAGAAGAAGAAGAAGAAGAAGAGAAGAAGAAGAAAAAGAAGAAGAAAAGAAAGAAGAAGAAAAAGAAGAAGAGGAAGTAATGAAGAAGAGGAAGAGAAAAAGGAAAAGGAAGAAGAAGAAGCAAGAAGAAGAAGAAGAAGAAGAAGAAGAAAAAGAAGAACAAGAAGAATAAGAAGAAAGAAGAAGAAGAAGAAGAAGAAGAAGAAGAAGAAGAACAAGAAGAAGAAGAAGAGAAGAAGAAGAAGAGAAGAAGAAAGAGGGGAAGAAGGAGAAGGAAAGACGAAGTACCACTTAAGAATAAGAAGAAGAAGAAGATGAACAAGAACAAGAAGAACAAGAAGATATTAAAAATAGAAAAATTATTATTATTTGTGTGCCTAAATATGATACATGTTATTGTTTTTCCCACATTTGTTTCTTCATACGCACTGTCCTCTTTTGCGAAATTGCAAACACTCTTCTCGTTTCATTAAACATCGATTGAAAACCTGAACAAAAACAACAACACAACCTTGTGCAGAACTTCTGGATCCTAATGAGATGTCACCAGGAAGCAGACAAAATGTCATGACTCGGAGCAATCAAGAAGAAAATAAAGAATTCAAAAACAAAAACAAATCAGGAATGTAGGAAGAAGGGAAAAAAAACCGTAATTGATTTGGAGTAAAAGGGGACGGTTTGTTAAAGCTATAGAAAACCAAAGAAAACAAGACGATAATAAAGAATATTTCAAAAAATGAACATAAGAGAATCGCCGACAAGGGCATCGCCGAGCGACAGCAACGCATAGCAACGCATTTGACAATGCAACCCGGCCAGAGTTATGTCCTGCCCCCCACACCCCCCCACCCCCCAATAAACACACCACTTTCCACCCTTACAGAACGCATCAAATACATAGCCCAAAATTTGAAGCGATTCTGTTCAGTAGTTCACGAGATACAGCTGAACTTTTATACAAACTTCCTTGCACCGAGTGATGTCCTCTCCCCCCCCCCCCCCAATAAACACACCACTTTCCACCCTTACAGAACGCATAAAAAAATACATAGCCCAAAATTTGAAGCGATTCTGTTCAGTAATTCACGAGATACAGCTGAACTTTTATGCAAACTTCCTTGCACCGACCTCCCCACCCACCCTCTCCCCCCCCCCCCCCCCCCCAATAAACACACCACTTTCCACCCTTACAGAACGCATAAAATACATAGCCCAAAATTTGAAGCGATTCTGTTCAATAGTTCACGAGATACAGCTGAACTTTTATACAAACTTCCTTGAACCATGGTACACCACCACACAAAATTTGAAGCGATTCTGTTCACTAGTTCACGAAATAAAGCTGGGGAAAATTACATAGCCCAAAGAAGGAAATTTCGGTTTTCAAGGTCAAACTTGAAGGTCAAGGTCAGCACGGTGTTGATTAACGAAAGGAAGCTTCCTTTTCAAGCTGTCTACCCCTCTGCCAATTTTAATCAAAATCCAAACAGTAGGTTTTTAAGTTTTAAGATAGTCGATACACAGACAGACACACACACACACAGACACACACACACACAGACACACAAACCGATCGCAATACCTCGGCCGGCCTCTGGCCGGGTAAAAATGGTTAAAGATTGAAGCCAAATAAGGGGAAACCCGATTGTGTTTTGTTTACAAATTGATACTCGAAAAGGGGGGATGGAACAAGAAGAAGAAGAAGAAGAAGAAGAAGAAGAAGAAGAAGAAAGAAGAAGAAGAAAAGAAGAAAAAAAAGAAGAAGAAGAAGAAGAAAAAGAAGAAGAAGAAGAAGAAGAAGAAGAAGAGAAGAAGAAGAAGAAGAAGAAGAAGAAGAAGAAGAAAAAGAAGAAGAAGAAGAAGAAGAAGAAGAAGAAGAAGAAGAAGAAGAAGAAGAAGAAACAGAAGAAGAAGAA
>CM065691.1:45153548-45163548 GCA_017654935.2 Phymorhynchus buccinoides
ATTGAATTAGGCAAGACCACTCCCACACACCGTGAAATTACTCCCCTTACCTATTGGGTGTATGCACTGTTAGTAGAACGGCAACATTTGTACACGATGTTTCATGGCCCCTCTCAATGTGTCCACAAAGTCCCGAAGAACTGCAGCTGCTTACACAGTTACAGTTATGGCTGATTGGGTGGGCACACCCAATTTTGACACAGTTTGAGCAGCTGTGTTTTGTAAATTTAAACTTAGGGGGGTTGCGTTATTCGGAGCACTCGTTTTCAGAGTGTCCTTACATTCAACATGAACTTTACGACCTAATTGAAAAAAATATCTAAAGAAAACAAAATTTTTAACTACCATACATTAAAAAAGAGGAAGTAGTGACTGCTGTACTTTTTCCTGCATTCCCAGTCGAAGTGTTTATGACACGAAACGTCGGTTGCCCCCCCTCTCAGGTACTTTTCCCTTCACCTTGTTGTTTTACCATACATTAATAAATCAAAGCGACGATAATTGGACCTTACTGGTCTTGTTCGCACAACATTTACAAAGAGCCTCTTTTGGATATCTATTTTAATCAAACATAGAATACATACGTATATTCATTTGTTTATGGACCTTTTACATATAAAGTAACTACAGAGATACACATACAAGAACGTCACAATCGTTTGCTCAACGGAATTGATTCTGGGCTTGCATATTGGTCCTGATAGTCTTCCAAAATGGAATAATATACCACCTTTAATAACCGAATCCCGTGTACAGAGTGTATGAAAAGGCCAGTGGAAGAATGAATGAATCAAAACAAAAAACAAAAAACAACAACAAAAAATCCCCATCCCTATCCCTAACAAAATCAAAGAAAAGATAATAAATGTCCCACATAACCCTCAGCTGGTTGAGAGGACGATAAACGAATGTAACGAACAATTATTTGCTTAGCTATTGCTTCAAAACTGACGATACGAATGCGATGAAATTTTAGGGTCTGGTGTAACCGTACTTGAATCAATGATGCGTAGCATATCGAAGGATTTGAGCTGTGCCGTTTTTTGTACCGCGCTCTTCTTCTGCAAAAAAAAGCGATGCTTAAATGTTGTTAATCTCTGTACGTATGTGATAATTGGGCATGGAAAATGAGCACAGAACAGAAGAGAAGAAAGAGAAAAAGGGGGACAGAGAGAAAAGATGGGGGGTCGGGGGTGGGGGTGAAGAGAAGAGAAAGGAGAGAAAGGCTGACAGAGAGAAAAGATGGGGGGTCGGGGGGGGGGGTGAAGAGAAGAGAAAGGAGAGAAAGGCTGACAGAGAGAAAAGATGGGGGGTCGGGGATGGGGGTGAAGAGAAGAGAAAGGAGAGAAAGGCTGACAGAGAGACATACAGAGAGATGCAGGGAAAGGGAGAGAGGGAGATGGGGGAGAATGAGAGAGCAGTAAACAATGACGAAAGAAGGTCGGTGTATTATATAGGTAAAAGTCAAGTGGTGGCACAGAGATAACGCGTTCGCTTCGTGTCAAGCAAACCCGAGTTCGAACCTGGGGTACTGGGGATTTTTCCTCTCACTCTGCACTAGGCCTTACGGTCTGAACGTGGAGTCTTTCTGATGAGACGACAAACCGAGGTCCCGTGTGCCCACGCACTTAGCACACGTTAATCCCAGTGGCAGCGAAAAAGCTGTCATTTGGTCGCCTCTTGCGAATGAGTCAATGGTCAACTTAGGACGATGATTTGACCACCAGGGGGCAATCAAGCCAGTAGGGGCTTAGCGCGCGATATTCTTAGTTGGGGGCGTAGAGTGAGTGAGAGAGAGAGAGAGAGAGAGAGAGAGAGAGAGAGAGAGAGAGAGGGAGCCCCCCTACTGGTTTGATTGCCCCCTGGCGGTCAAATGCGCGTCCTAAGTTGCTCATTCAAAGCCTTGTAGCAGGTCCACCCCCCCCCCACCCCCACCCCACCCCCACCCCTTCTCCTTTCAATCATCCTGGCCTGCGCAAGAATACGAACATGGGGCTGCAACTTGACATTTCAAGTTTCAAGTTTCAAGTTTGGTTTATTCCAAAAATAACCCCCTGGGGGCACATGGAAATAAATATAAGTAACAAAAATGCTATAAACAACATATTTAATTAAGAAAAGGAAACAAAAATGCACATAAAGCAGCTAAACACGGTACATAGAGCGACAAAAATCACGTCAAAATCGATCAACCATTAGGTACCAGAAGAATTAACAATGATACAGACTTGATTGGATTGCTCCTAAACTTATATTCAATCTCATTAGCAACAGCCCCATTCATACATATCATAATCTTCAAGAACGACGTTCTCACAAAACGTACCTGTGCCATAAGAAAAAAACTAAATAAAATAATCATGCTGCAGAAGATGCCTTCAGCCAGTTTTAGCCGCATTTCCTGTGTTCCGAGAGTAGGTAACTGGGTCGAGTAACCGAGCGCGGGGAGCGAGGGGATTACATTGATTATTCTGTGGAAGACGGGCGGAAGGAAAGAAAGAAATGAAAGAAACCGGATTCCCCATGCTATTTTGGGGGCGAGTGATCTTAATAGTTATCATCATATAGTAAAAAGCCAACTGTCCGTCCGTGTGTGTGTGTGTGTGTGTCTGTGTGTGTGTGTGTGTGTGTGTGTGTGTGTGTGTGTGTGTGTGTGTGTGTGTGTGTGTGTGTGTGTGTGTGTGTGTGTGTGTCTGTCTGAAACACGAAACGGGCCTTATAACTCCGCCGTTTGTCGACCGAATCGCTTCAAATTTGCTGTGAGCCCTAACGGGGCGATGGCAACGGCAACCAAGGCGGCCGTATCATTTGCGCGGTTTCGCAAATGCGCGAAACGCGCATCTGCCGGCCTCTCGGCGCCCGTATCTCCGGCGTTTCTGGGCCGATTGCCTTCGAATTTGGCAGGTAGATGACCGGGGACGGTGACTATCGGTGTGCCAAACCGAAAGCGAATCCGGTTCAGAAACGCGCGCGCTATACCACTCCGCCGTTTCTTAACCGAATCGCTTCAAATTTGCTGTACTCAGCGTTACCAGTACTTGGCGTTACCGTTACTAGGCGTTACCGTTACTAGGCGTTACTGGTACTCGGCGTTGCGCTAGTTATTATTATTATTTGGGGAGGCAGGCAGGAAGGAACTCGACGAGCGTCCCCTTGATGATGATGTTGAGCCTTTATTGTTTGTGTACCTTTGTCGGTTGTATGCTTCCTCTCCTTGTTTCATCAGATTTTAGAGAGAAAGGCAGGGGTGGTGGGGGTGGGGGGTGGTGGGGGTGGAGGTGAGAAAGAAAAGGAAAAGGAGAGACACACAGATAATAATAATAATAATAATAATAATAATAATAAATAATAATAATAATAATAATAATAAAAACATTCGTACAGCGCACATTCTACGACGACGAAAATGGAGTTTTACGTCCTCTTGGTCTGAATCAGACACATATGGGACATTTGTAAATACAAATATGGTGGGAACAATACTGGAGGCAATGCCCGGAGGCAGTACGAAACCAGTAAAGTCCCGATTTTGTATTAATACAGATAGCTGTAGCGGTGACCACGCCTCGGTTTAAACCTCATCGGCTATGGCACGCCACAAGTTAGTATAATAAAAAAAACCCAGCGCACATTCTAATAATAATAATAATAATAATAATAATAATAATTAATAATAATAATAATACATAAATGCATATAGCGCACATTCTAGGCTTATACACTATTGTGTGTGTCTGTTCCAGACAGGATGATGTTAAACAGATGTTCACATTCAAAGTCTCCCCCCAAAAAAGTTATGACCTTTAATAGGAGTTGTTCGGAAATAATTAAGGGGAGTAATTTCATGGTGTGTGGAAGTGATCTTGCCTAATTCAATCGGTCAAACAGGGGACGTGACTCTACCGTCAGCTCTCGTAGCCTATCGACTCGTGTGCTTGAGCAGACATGCAGCACTTAGAACACCGTGCGTCATTCTAAAAATGTATGTCATTTATATTTTTTACGTCACAGTTTGCAAGTTTTATCAGTTTGTGGCCACTGGCCACCCCTAATGTTTCTAAAAACAATGTCTGCAAGTCGCTGACTCGCATCCTGCGGTTTTAAGCTTCGACGCCATTGTTGCATTGTTGCTTTGGCATTTGACCGAGTAATGGAGGCAAACAACTCTAATTTTCACGAAGTGCTCTCCCCTAGTTTTTTTCCTCCAGAAATTCGTCTTTTCGAGTGTGTCTTCAGGGTTCAAACACACACACACATTCTAAAACGAAACTACAATTACTATGATCAACAAAATTAACGTAAAACAAACAAACAAACAAACGAACAAATAATTAATTCTCCAATCAAGCGTTGCTTGCTAGTTTAATAACGGGTTGGCGTACAATGACATCATATAATAAAAAGGCAAGGTTGTGTCTGTGTGTGTGTGTGTGTGTGTGTGTGTGTGTGTGTGTGTGTGTGTGTGTGTGTGTGTGTGTGTGTGTGTGTGTGTGTGTGTGTGTCTGTCCGTGTGTGTGTATGTGTGTGTGTCTGAAACACAAAACGGGCTTTATAACTCCGCCGTTTTTTCGACCGAATCGCTTCAAATTTGCTGTGAGCCCTAACGGGGCGATGGCAACGGCAACCGAGGCGGCCGTGTCGTTTGCGCGGTTCGGCAAATGCGCGAAACGCGCATCCGCCGGCCTCTCGGCGCCCGTATCTCCGGTGTTTCTTGGCCGATTGCCTTCGCATTTGGCAGGAAGATGACCGGGGACGGTGACTATCCGTGTACCAAATTTTAAGTAAAACAGAAGCCTCACTGTAGTAGTAGTAGTAGTAGTAGTAGTAGTAGTAGTAGTAGTAGTAGTAGTAGTAGTAGTAGTAGTACTTGATTGATCTGTTATCATTGATGTCAGTAATTGCTGTAATTATTAGTTCCCTTTCAGAGGCGATTTGATTGAGGTGTATAAAATTCTTAACAAGTTTTATGGTCCTAACACAACTAAAACTTTACTAACTCTAACTGATGAGGAAAGAACACGAGGGCATAATTTCAAAGTAACACCAAAAACTAAATAACAGTCGTTCAGCTCAAAACCTTTTTTTACTAACAGAGTAATAACTGCATGGAACAATCTTTCTAATGAAACTGTAAATGCATCATCACTAAATATGTTCAAAAATCTTATTGACAAAAAGTTAATACTATTATGTACTGTTATGTAATTATTATGTAAATTTGGAGAAATAAATTTGTTTAAACAATACACAATAGCCAAAGTAATTCACGGGCAAAAATAAAATATAAATTTATACTACATAATTATGAAAAGATGTCTAGAGGGAAAAAGGCTTCAAAGCCTACAGAGCCTAAACTGATATGATTAGAGGTGGGGGGAAGAAACGGTTTGAACCGAAAAACCGGTGCTAATCTTTCGCGGTTCGAAAAACCGGTTCGACTTGCTGTGAACCGGGTTTTTTAACTGCAAACTGAAAGTAAGTTTTTCTTAGAATAACGCATTCTTTTCGAAGAACAACACTGAATCTCAGCGCAGATTGGGTGTTTGTAAACCAAGAGTAGCTGTTTCTAGTTTGTGGTGGTGTATGGCTTTGACTTTGACTGAGTTGAGTGTGTGTGTGTGTGTGTCATAAGTCATAAGTTACTTTATTGTGTGTGTGTGTGTGTGTGTGTGTGTGTGTGTGTGTGTGTGGTGTGTGTGTGTGTGCGTGTGCGCGCGTGTGCGTGTGTGCGAGTGTGCGAGTGTGTATGTATATGTGTGCGTGCGCGTGCGTGCGTGCATGTGTGTGTGAATATTCTGACCAATAAATATGTGTTTGCATAGGTGAAGCTAGTGATGCGAGTACTGGTTTAAAAAAACCGGTTCGGTAAAACCGGTTCGAAGAGGGAAAACCGGTTTAAAAACCGGTTCGGATTTTTGAACCGGTACCTCAACTCTACATATAATATAACTAATCCCAATCTGCTGCCACCGTGCTTACTGCTGCTGCATCTTGTTCCACTGAACGATGGTGATTGACATTCTCATTCCCCCCCCCCCGGAACACTCGCATCATGCACGCAATCAACGTTGACGTGCTATATAACCATCTTCATTGACAAAGATGTATTGATGTCATGATGTCATGATGTACAGTAGATGCACGTAGCGCCTTGTGTGTCATTATGGCGTCACGATAGAGAACTGTTATCTATCATCTCCCATCTTTTTCTTCCTCTTCTTCTTCTGTCCGTCTCATCTCTCTCTCTCTCTCTCTCTCTCTCTCTCTCTCTCTCTCTCTCTCTCTCTCTCTCTCTCTCTCTCTCTCTCTCTCTCTCTCTCTCTAACTAAAGCAAAGAATGTTGGATTGCTTTATGCAAGATTGGAATGCTAATCTTTATGAAAGTGATCGATTTAATACGTATCGATCTTTTAAATCTGTATTTCAAACAGAAAAGTACCTTTCAGTTATAACAATTAGTAAATTTCGTTATGCTCTTTCAAGGTTAAGTTTAGGACTATGTGATTTAAATGTTAATAACAGATACAACGAAAAACCAAACAAATGTACATTTTGTAGCAAAATAGAAAACGAATTTCATTTTTTGCTTGAATGCCCAAAGCACTCAAGTTTACGTGAAAAATATATATACGAAAATACTATTCATATTCAGATAAGGAATGCTTGATTCATATGTTGCAGTCTGAAAAACGTCTTGATCCAAAGAAATTTGGCCATGTATATTTTGTGATGCACTCAAAACTAGATATGAACTTTTAAACGATAATTAAATGTATATTGTGTCATGGATTTCAATTACGAAATTAGTCGGTTTTATAGCGTGTTGCTGTCTTTTTGAAGTTATTTGTTCCTGAATTCCAATTTTCTCCAATGCAAGTGGTTGTTATGTGTCTCTAGAAGCAAATTACTTCCCCTTTTGTTTCATGAACGTGTAGCCATTGCATACAGGCCGATGGCCTTACAATTAAAATATTCAAAGTTTCAGAATTTCAGAATTTTCAGAGTCTCTCTCTCTCTCTCTCTCTCTCGCTCTCTCTCTCTCTCTCTCTCTCTCTCTCTCTCTCTCTCTCTCTCTCTCTCTCTCTCTCTCTCTCTCTCTCTCTCTCTCTCTCTCTCTCTCTCTCTCTCTCTCTCTCTCTCTCTCTCTCTCTCCTCTCTCTCTCTCTCTCTCTCTCTCGCGTCACGATCTTGGACGTTCATTCATTAGACAGCGTTCTCTCATTTTGATAATTAGCCCAAGTCCTAAATAACAGATATGTGCCGCCCTGGCTTGAGACTGAGGGATGCAAATGAATGCCAAATGCTTACATACATCATCAAATAAACGCACACGTACGTTCTATTTTACCATAGTATGATGAACAAGGGCATCGCCGAGCGGCAGATATGTCCTTTGCCGGTTATATATGCCACGCCCTGTACCTCCCTTCCCCCTTCACACCTTCGGTCCCCGTCCTCCTTGTGACCTTTGGGTAATACACCTACACACCCTTGACAGGGTGCAAATCATTTTCCGGGATGCACACCCTTAATTGGTGGGGTGCACATCCTTAACACTGAGACATGTCTGCCACTCGGCGACATTTAAAATGCTTACATACATCGTCAAATAAACGCACACGTGTGTGCTATTTTACCATAGTATGATCAAAAACGCTTACATACATCATCAAATAAACGCACACGTAGCCTACGTGCTATTGTACTATAGTATGATCAAAAATGCTTACATACATCATCAAATAAACGCACACGTAGCCTACGTGCTATTGTACCATAGTATGATCAAAAATGCTTACATGCATCATCAAATAAACGCACACGTAGCCTACGTGCTATTGTACCATAGTATGATCAAAAATGCTTACATGCATCATCAAATAAACGCACACGTAGCCTACGTGCTATTGTACCATAGTATGATACAAAAAATACTCACATAGGCCTACATCATCAAATAAACCCAACAACGAAAACAACGAACGCCAACTTAAAACCGTAAATATTTCGAATTTTAATATTCTTTATCGTATACACCCAACCACGGACTGAACTATCATCAAATAAATGCACACGTATGTGCTATTTTACCATAGTATGATATAAAACAAAATGCTTACATGCATCATCAAATAAACGCACACGTAAGCTTAAGTGCTATTTTACCATAGTATGATGAAAAATGCTTACATGCATCATCAAATAAACGCAGACGTATGTGCTATTTTACTGTAGTATAATCACGGATTGAACTTGGAAAAACTAAGGAAACACGCAGTGAAGTAATATTTAGCGATTATTGCTTTGTATTTGTATTGTGCAGGCAATCAACAAAAGTACTTATTAAGTAGCGTCTATAATATACACTATTTCATCAAAAGCAATATTGGAGTTATTATTATTATCATTATCATTATTATTTATTATTATTATTATTATTATTATTATTATTTTATTATTGCAACGTTATTTTACGATCTACCGGTAGATGGCTACGTATTTTACGATCTACCATGGCTAGTATTTATTTCATGTGGGCCTTCATAATAATAATCATCATATAGTACAAAAAGCCAACTGTCCGTCCGTGTGTGTGTGTGTGTGTGTGTGTGTGTGTGTGTGTCATAATGTGTGTGTGTGTGTGTGTGTGTGTGTGTGTGTGTGTGTGTGTGTGTGTGTGTGTGAAACACAAAAACGCTAGACGCCGCTTCACCTTTTCACGAATAACTCCGCCGTTTCTTAACCGAATCGCCTCAAATTTGCTGTCAGGCTTGCTATGACATGGGCAAAGCATGGCAGGAAATGTGAACAGCATGTGCGCGCGATATGCACCAATTTACAGTTTCGCTCACTAGGCGAAACGACATATGTCCAAACGTGCTGTTATTAATGGGGGGGGGGGGGGGGGGGGGGGGGGGGGGGGGGGGGGGGGGGGGGGGGGGGGGGGGGGGGGGGGGGGGGGACTGCTGTGGGCATGAGACCATGGTTCACACGTGCTGGGGTGACGAGTAGGTCAGCCAGCTGGTTATGGGTGGGTGGGTGGGCGGAGGGATGGGGAGGGGGGGGGGGGGGGGGCAGTGGAGATTACAAGGGGATGACACTACACGTATCTGTATTATTAAAAAATCGGGACTTTACTGGCTTAGCACTGCCTCCGGGCATTGCCTCCAGTATTGTTCAATACTGCCATGGGGTTAAAACTGCCACGGGAATTAACTGCCACGGGGCGATTGCTAGTAATAATAATAGTGGGAATTTATATAGCGCTCTTTCTCACATGAGCTCAGTGCGCTTTACATTGATAACAAGAACGTTAAAGGCAAACAAATAATTAATCATTAGAAAGTAAAATAAGCACGATGCTTACACACAACGTTCTCTTACTACCTTTCACACACACACACACACACACACACACACACACACACACACACACACACACGCACACGCACACGCACACACGCACGCACACACACACACTCACACATGTCACCCTGACGTCTATTCTCAGCTTGTCTCTATCAACGTTTGTGAACCGTTATCGAATCGACAAAACACTTCACCTGTATAGTAAAGCCTCGCAGGACGTCTCAGTCTGGAAATAGAGCGAAGCTCGAAAACTGGACTTCTCTTTTCCCCACCAAAGGATCAATAGGAATTGGTTCGGAAATAAATAAGGGGAGTAATTTCATGGCATGTGGGAGTGACCTTGCCTAATTCAATCGGTCAAACAGGGGAAGTTACTCTACAATCGGCTCTCGCCTCGTGTGTTTGAATAGACATGCGGAAGAACACCGTGCGTCATTCTAAAATTGATGTCATTTATATCTTTACGTCACATTTTGCAAGCTCTATCAGTTTGTGGCCACGGGCCACCCCTCATTTTTTTATTTAAAAAAATGTTTGCAAGTCGCTGACTCGCATCCTGCGGTTTCCAGCTTCGACGCCATTGTTGCTATGGTATTTGACGGAGTAATCGAGGTAAACAACTCTAATTTTC
>CM065691.1:45173548-45193548 GCA_017654935.2 Phymorhynchus buccinoides
CGCCCGTATCTCGGCGCCCGTATCTCCGGCGTTTCTGGGCCGATTGCCTTCGAATTTGGCAGGTGGATGACCGGGGATGGTGACTATCGGTGTGCCAAATAATATTTCGCGGACCCGGCGAAACCAGTACTCAGCGTTACCAGTACGTGGCGTTACCAGTACGGTGCATTGCCAGTACTAGGCGTTGCGCTAGTAAAACATAAAAAAGAACTCTAGTTGATGTCTTTTCATATCACCCGAATCCCTACAACGTCATTTGCATCACCTTATGGCTGGCGCACGCACACCAACCATTGAGTCTGTAGGGAAATACGTCGTTTCTGTCTTTTCATATAGTCAGTAGAAATTACAAATGTTAAAACTTTGGTCGGAAGAAACCCTACAACCAGGTCGTAGGGAATTGGTGAGTGTTCCATTGACCCCGAACACGCTTCAGACAGTCGTGGGGGATATGGAAAACTGGGACAGACACAAGTAGTAGAATAGAGATTATAGCTGAATTGTCCTACGACCAAAGTGGTCGCATAGTCTGAGGCGGCTCTTAGGGTCTGTGTACACGTTAACATTATTCACGAGATATATTTCCCCATGGCAACACAGTGATATTCCACTCTTAAATATGACTTACAGCTCACTGTGTTGCCATGGGGAAATAGTGATATTGTGTGAATGTTGTTAACGTGCACAGATACCGTAATTAAGGAAACAAGTAAGCGCAAAGCTGCAGTTTAGACCCCCCCCCCCCCCCCCCCCCTCATGTTTACGACTCTTATCTCAAAAGCCTGATTCTTTCAGTTTTATTATAACAATAAGTTACTGCATGCTTACCCTACTCCCCCGCGAGCCTCCACCTTGTCGTGGTGGGGGAGCTTTAAACTAAGAGCAGCCCCCCAACCCCATTTTTCATTCTCTCCATCCTCTTTTACAATTTCTGACATGCCAGGTTTTTGTTTGTGGCTCAAGCCACAAACCTATAACTCACTTTCTCGGTCTGTCGGTCCAAAATTGTCGCACATTTTGACAAAATTGTCGCACTTCAAATCGAGGCTACACTTCTGGCCGCTCTTTAAAATGATGTATTTTAAAAGCGTACAAAATAATAAACATACGTAATACAGACACTACAACAGACACGACGAGTATGCGGTGCTTCTTTTGATGAGTATAAGTAGGATAAATAGTTTTAAATGTTTTCCAAAAGATATAAAAAGTTACGAAATGGTGCAGAGATAACATTCTGGTTTACAGATTAAAATTATTGAAAATCCAGGGGAGTACTAACTCATGATTGGAGTGGTAAAAATAGACCGCGTGCCACAAACTATTGCGATTTCGCGCTTGTTTTTTTATTGGTTTCACTGGCTTTGACGCGTGAGTTACGCACTTGACATGTTGACGCGTGAGACCTTGTGCACATGTTGCCCATTCCGCAGTACATATTTGCCTACATGGCCTTTTATATAATTATTGTTTTCACTAGGTATGTGTTTGTTATCCTTTTTCACTGGTTTTTTAATTTTAAACCTGGATCCGGTAAGTAGAGTAGAGTGACTCAACGTTTCCAGCACTGTGTGAAATTATGAGCTATAGGGTACAATGATGAAGATCCCATGTCGTGAATTGTACTGTTTTTCTTTTCGGTTTTTTTTAATAGTTTTGTTGGACGTTGTTAAGATCATGGATGTGTGTTTTGTTATACGTGGTCGAACTTTACGCGGTGACAGTCCTGAGATAACCATAGCTGTTGACGGGACTATCTAACAGACTAACTAACTAACTTACTAACTATGCTGACCCTAACCCTATCTCTTTCCAGAGACTGACCGAATGTTGCTTCTCAGTGAAGACTTTCTTTCAATGCGAAAATGGGGATGTCTAAACCAAAACCTTAACCAAATCGAAATACAAGGGTGCAATGCCCTATACACATAGTCCAAGTTACCAGCAACGCCCACTCACAATCATATAAGACCAACTGATGAAACTCAGGGGATTTCATTTTGGACTCTATAGTCATTGTCCATTTTTGTATTTAATAATTTCCTGCATTGGTATAACATTGTTTAGAAATAAGATATTTTGCAACAAAATAGTATTAAACAACCACTTATCAGTATACTTACTTTGGTTTAAATTTACCCATTATCTTTTAAATAATCAGTGGGTTTTTTTAATATTCTTAATTTTCTCATTGGGATTACGTTGATATGTTGATATGGCTTGTCGTTCTGTGAATCTGACATGATGGACAGCATATGCTAATGTCTATAAGAGGCTATGCCTAATTAGACGTTAAACCAACCATTGTGAGTGAGTGAGTGGACAGCATCTGAATGGCCTAAGGAATCATTGTACCAAGTTTATTACGATCGGTGTAGTGGTTTAGGTGCTATGGACTAGCACACAATTTGGTCACACACAGACGCACACGCACACACACACACACACACGCGCACACACACACACACACACACGTACGCACGCACACGCACGCACGCACGCACACGCACACACGCACACACACCACACACACATATCATATATATATATATATGATTATATATATATATATATATATATATAGATATATATATATATATATATATATAAGCAAGCAAGCGCGCGCGCACATACATATATAAAGACAGACAGACAGACAGACAGCAGAGAAACGCACAGCCCTCGTCCCTATCGTAATGTAGTCCCGTTCTTATAGAACTGGGACTACAAAAAACCTGAGTCAGAAGACGCTATTTTGTGCGTGTTGCTGAAGCTGACCTAAAGTAACCCAGAGACAAAATCGACAGGCATAAAATGCAGAAGAAATTGCCCGCGCTTCTCGGCCTTTTGGCTAATACAGTGATTCAGGTACATAAATGTTTGTCTATGCCGTGGTTGGTTTGTTCAGCCCGTCGTACATGGCGAAAGCCGATACGCGACGTTAAACTGAACTTCCATCCCGCGCTTTAGAATTCGTTATTTTTGGTCCAGATACTTCACATTTGTTTTTTGGTTTGTGGCTTGCTCATAACTCACTTTGTCGGTCGGTCTGTCTGTCGGTCGTCGGTCGGTCCAAAATTGTCGGTCGGTCGGTCCAAAATTGTCGCACATTTTGACAAAATTGTCGCACTTCAAATCGAGGCTACACTTCAAATTGAGGCCGCTCTTTAAAATGATGTATTTTAAAAGCGTACAAAATAATAAACATACGTAATACAGACACTACAACAGACACGACGAGTAACCTGTGCTTCTTTTGATGAGCATAAGTAGGATACATAGTTTTAAATGTTTTCCAAAAGATATCAAAAGTTACGAAATGGTGCAGAGATAACATTCTGGTTTACAGATTAAAATTATTGAAAAGCCAGGGGAGGTGACTCATGATTGGAGTGGTAAAAATAGACCGCGTGCCACAAACTATTGCGATTTCGCGCTTGTTTATTGTTGAAGTTCCATTTCTGTTGCCAAAAAAATGGGAAAACAAAAAGGCTGAGGCATGCTAAATCAGGTAACGTAATAGTAAGTAGTGCTTTGAATCAAATCGAAGCGAACTTTGTCCTGGCAACTGGTTATCACCCGCGGAGTTTACGGAGCGAAGGTGATATTTTGTTGTTGCGTAAGTGGCTGTGTGTGTGTATGTATGTATGTGGGTTTTGTTAACAGCATATCACCATGAAGGAATAAAGATAGGAAGATGAAGCTTGATGTGCATGTAGGCTAGGTACTGTAGATGTGCCTTTTCGTGTCAAGGTCAAGGTCATGGTCATGGCCTTGACGTATGACCTTGAAAACTGAAAATCTAGTTTTAGCCATGTCTCGGGCACCAGTCAACATATGATGTTGAAACTAGGTATGAAGGTGGTTTGGCTTATGCTCCTTCCGAATATTGTTGACCAATCAAGGGTAAGATCAAGGAGATCGCTGGACCCTGAAAATCGGGGGGTCGGAAAAATGGAGTTCCCAAGATAACAGCATATCACTATGAAGGAATAAGGATAGGAAGATGAAACTTGATGTGCATGTAGGCTAGGCACTGTAGATGTGCCTGTGGGTGTCAAGGTCAAGGTCAAGGTCATGACCTTGACGTATGACCTTGAAAACTGAAAAAACAAAGTTTTAGCCATATGTCAGGCATAATTATGTCCGAATTTCACCTATATGCGTAAACGTTTATCCGCCTTTCTTCCGCTTATTCAGAGTTTTCCGTACGGAACTTACGCGTCTAATGTGAACCCGGCCTGATACTGCGTTAGCCTTGTTTGTACGCTTGCTCATCGCATATATTATAGACAAGACGGTTAATACATAATCTCCGCGCTGTTAATATATGCCACGGTCTCACTGACATCTGATTAGTTAGTTATTACAGCATGTTGATTTTTTTTTTACGGCAGTACACGATTCGTCCCTATGCTTCTAATGAACTGCCCTTTCAATAGCATCGAATGACCCCGTGTTCTTTTATGCGAGAATGTTATCATAAGTAATCAGTTCTGATTCTGGCTGCCTGTCCTCTTTAAAATCAATGGATTTCCACATTCCTGTGACCGGCAACGGGTAAAATCTCTTTGCTGTGACAGAGTTCTTTCTTCTTCTTCTTCTTCTTCTTCTTCTTCTTCTTCTTTTTCGTCTTCTTCTTCTTCTTTCTTCTTCTTCTTCTTCTTCTTCTTCTTCTTCTTGTTAGATCGCTCAGACAAGTTTCCTGTCAATTATGAGCACAGGTGCGTCATGCTGCCGTTATTATGCGCCTAACTAAGAAATAGTTAAGCCCCAGCAAGTCCGATTTCGGCTGAAGGAAATCGTTTTGAAAGTGTTTCGTGGAAGAAGAAGAAAAAAAGGCAGGAGAATGGACCAGTAAGGCAGAAAGATAGTAGATGACAGTCAGCAAAGGTGGAAATGCAGAGTGAAAGAGAGTGACAGATGAGAGGAAGCTACAAGCACAGAACTTCCAGAAGGTGGGGGAACTATTTATACAAAAGACCCCCCGGTATCCCCACGGGGGGTAAAAATCAATGGAGTTCCACATACCTGTGACAGAGTTCTTTCAAACATTGAAGTATGACGCAATGCAGTGAAGCACACTGGCAATATAGATTGATATCGTCAATCGTTCATTTTCATCATTAGTAATAGGAATTGTTCGGAAAATAATTAAGGAGAGCACTCTTATGGTGTATGGGAGTGATCTTGCCTAATTCAATCGGTCAAACAGGGGAAGTTACTCTGCCATCAGGTAGATCCCCAAAATAGCAATTATTACCATCTGTGGGGCAATTGCTATCATGTATATTTTTTTACATTTGTAGAGTCACCCCTTTCCAAAAATGCATGATAGCAATCTGAAAGTGGTAACTTTCTGTCCGTTAACATGTGATTTATAATGGCACCCCTTATTGTGAAGCATTTTTGGTAAGGGAGACCAGACCATACAGATGTCAAGACTGTATGACAGCAATTGCCCCCCTACCCCCTAGGGCTGGTTCTCACCACAGACAGTCAGCGCTAGTTAGTAGGTTAAATCCCCTAAATATCAGCTAGATGTGGGGTTAACTATACAGCTAAAGTTAACCATCGTTGCATGGGGCAAATTTCCACTAGCTAAATGCTAATTCAACCCTAGTTAGCATACCAACTTTAGCGGTGCCCCCCTGTACCCAGATGGTAACAATCACCCTCCGAACATGCTGCGTTTGAGTAGATCTAGATCTAGACACACTGGGTTTGTGTTTCTCGCATCTGTTCTCTATCAAGCCATCTGGGTCAATCTCAATACTATTTATTTATTTGCGAGTTCTCTACGTTTTGCAAGTCAGATCAGCTTGTAACCCCTCTTTCATATTCAAATGTTTGCAAATCGTTCACTCGCTTCTGCTTCGCTTCACTCTTCGACGCCATTGTCGGTGTGACCGAGTAAGTCGAGGTAAACAACTCTAATTTTCACGAAGTGCTCTGCCCTAGTCCCCCCCCCCCCCCCCCCCCCCCCCCCCCCGAAAATCGTCTGTTGGAGGGGGGGCGGGGATGGCGGGGTGGGACGGGGTGGGGGTGGGGGTGGGGGGGGGGGGGAGTGATTTCTTCCCATCCACCTTCCAGTTTCCAGCTGCATTCAACACCCTCCCTGCTTTGTTCTTAATTAACAAAGCAAAGTTCATTTCCCAGTTGTAGCTGAAGTTTTGTTTTATTATAAAATACTACTAAAATAAAAATAAAAATAAATAATGAGCATTTATATGCGCTTAATCTTAAACAAGCCCTAAGCGCTTACAATAATAAACACAAATAAATGAATACCCCCCCCCCCCCCCCCCCCCCCACAAAACAAAGACAAACAACAACAGCAACAACAACAAGCAGTAGAAAATATGAGAATGTCAAACATTTCTCGCATACACACACACATGCACGCGCACACACACACACAAAACACACACACACACACACACACACACACACACACCACCACACCACACGACACACACACCACAACACAACACACCACACCACACCACACCACACACACACACACACCACACAACACAACACACGCCCGCACAAACCACACACTGCACACAAACACACGCGCAGAGAAGGGACAAAAATTACTTTCCAAAAGAACAGAGCAGGCTACGATTTGAAGAGAGTGGTTTTGAGGGAAGACTTAAATGAAGAAAGGGAGTTGGCAGAACGGAGAGGAAGAGGGAGTTTGTTCCAAGTAGAGGAGGCCTGAAAAGAGAAGGAACGTTCACCGAGAGTCCTGGTGCGGTAACGAGGGATCTGGAGGAGAGAAGTGTCAGAAGAGGAGCGTAAACTGTTATTCAATAATATATTTTTTAAAAAATACTGTTCGAGGGATTCGCGAAACGAGTAGTTCTGTGGTGCGTATGGGGCAACTGGAAGTAGGGGAGGGGGGGGGGGGGGGATAAGTCAACAGGTAGTCATGTGCTTTGTTACTCTGTCCGATTCTTTTTCAATAATCGTTCTGTTTCTGTTTCCCTGAACCAGTTTGTCTCTCTCTCACTGCGTCATATAGATCAACATGTAAACAGATGCAAAAAGTATAAGAGTTTAAATTCTGAATAAAAAACAAACAAAACTTTATTACACCCTCTTCGTATCTAACTGCGCAATCTAGATAACACAGATAAGACGCATACTCGAGGACGAAATTGAAATCATACTTCCCTTTTGGTACGATGTTCTGAAACATTAAAGGCGAATGTTGTGTGAAATGTCCTTTTAATTTAGAGGATGACACACGCTGATTGAGCAATCCGTCTGAGATTCTTTCGACTTCTCATAGATTTCTCTACCTTTGAGTTAGTTTGACTGCGGACACATAGTCCAACAGCGTGTGTCATCCTCTAAATTAGAAGATTATCTTGCAAAATATTTAGCCTTCAAGTTTTCGTTACATCGTACCGAAAGGCAAGTATCCCTACAGTAATTTGTATGATTCGCCCTAGAGTAACATACAGATATGTAAAGCGAAAGACACGAATACTGAAAACGTGTAACCGAGTAGTGAGCGAAGAATACTACGAATTATCATCATATAATAAAAAGCCAAGTGTCCGTGTGTGTGTGTGTGTGTGTGTGTGTGTGTGTGTGTGTGTCTGTGTGTGTGTGTGTCTGAAACACAAAACGGACCTTATAACTCCGCCGTTTTTCGACCGAATCGCTTCACATTTGCTATGAGCCCTAACGGGGCGATGGCAACGGCAACCGAGGCGGCCGTGTCATTTGCGCGGTTTGGGAAATGCGTGAAATGCGTGTCCGCCGGCCTCTCGGCGCCCGTATCTCCAATATTTCTGGACCGATTGCCTTCAAAGTGGGCAGGTACATGACTGGGGACGGTGACTATCGATGTGCAAACCGGCAGCGAATCGATTCATAAAAGCGCGCGATATATGCCGCTTCACCTTTTCACAAATAACTCCACCGTTTCTTAACCGAATCGCTTCAAATTTGCTGTCAGGCTTGCTGTGACCAGGGCCAAGCCTGGCAGCAAATTGGAAGAGAATCGGGAGAGCGCGTCACTCTCAGAGCAGCGCCAACGGGAAACAGGGCCTTATAACTCCGCCGTTTCTTAACCGAATCGCTTCAAATTTGCTGTACTCAGCGCTACCAGTGCTTGGCGTTACCGTTACTAGGCGTTACCATTACTAGGGAGAGCGCATCACTCTCAGAGCAGCGCCAACAGGAAACGGGGCCTTATAACTCCGCCTTTTCTTAACCCTTTCACCGCCAACGTCGCATTTCTGCACCACAATGATTTAACACCCATGTCACTAAAAGGCATCAAATCAGGGTCTGTTATCCAAAGACCCTGTTCTCTTAATTTTGGGAGGTAAGGATAGGCCTTACTTTAAATATGTCACAGAGGAATCCCCAATATTACAGACAGATTTGTTTCTCTACCCAGGTAAGTTTAATGGAAATCTTGTGCTGAAAAATGGCTGGCGGCGAAAGGGTTAACCGAATCGCTTCAAATCTGCTGTACTCAGCGTTACCAGTACTTGGCGTTACCGTTACTAGGCGTCACCGTTACTAGGCGTTACCGGTACTCGGCGTTGCGCTAGTATCTATAAAAACAAAACCAGTGGGAGGAAAAAATCACATTTGAATAACCACACCTGACTGCTAAGGAAGGGCAATTTAGGATCGTCGCAAGAACAACAAAAACAACAAGTGCAACGCCGAGCGGCTGCAAAGTCCCCTCGCAGCATCGCCGAGCTACTCCGAAATCGGAATGTGTCGGCTGTACACATACATAAAAAACGCATCAAAACAGCACGTAACTGAATAGTTTTTTTTTTTATATATAGCCTTGGGGTTCGGACCCGTGATTTGAGCGCGCGCGATCATGCGCGCACACAAAAATTCATGACACCTGTGTTATGGACCATTCATCAAGAAATGTTGTGGGGAAAAAACCTGCATTAAAATACATACAAAACTTCGCGAGATATTAGCGATTATGTGTTTCGGGGTTTGAGCCCCGTAACTGGCGCGACCTTGACCTTAATGTCAAACTAAATACATCAGTGGATAGCTTGCATCTTGGCAAACTAGTATACCAAATTTGATGATGATAGACTGAATAGTTTTTGAGAAAAACGGACGAATAGCCGGACACCGGACGGACGGACGGACCAGACAAAAACAATAGCTCCCCGAACCTTCGGCTCGGGGACTAGCAAAACACGAAACAAACCCCTTTAGCATGAAAAGAAAATTCCAACAAGTTCTAAATCTGCGTGGCCATAGCAACAAAGAGGGAGGCAAAAAAACTGCAGCTTGAACACGAACCCATAATCACCCATACTCACGAGCGCGTCTTAAACCGTTAACACGGGGTCGTAACGTGTAAACCTAGACTCCGCTGGCAGAAACGATCGGCGGTTTGACACGTTGTTACAACTATCTACCGGTGTTAACTTGCTTTTAAGACGTAGCTCATGAGTACAGTACCTGGTCCCGTTACATCCTGTCTGGGGGATCAACAGTGTTCCTGGCTCTGTAGGCACGAGTGCGCGTATTAGACATTCAAAAACGGGGGTTAGCATGCAAACATTAGGCTAAGCAACCGATCGTTTTGGGGGAGTTTAGTCTCTAATTTACATGCTATTCCCCGTGTTGACTGTCACATCTAATTCGCGGTGCATCACGCTTCGCCTAATTACACTTCGCCTAACAACATCTCGCCTAATCACATCTCGCCTAATTACACTTCGCCTAATCATTATCGAGTGCTTATCATATGCAACACTTCGGCTAAAATCTTAGCGCTTTATGAAAATCGATGAAAGTATAAACATGTCAGCATATTGGTAAAAACAAAAATAAATTGCAGACCGACAGACGAGAGAGAGAGAGAGAGAGAGAGAGAGAGAGAGAGAGAGAGAGAGAGAGAGAGAGAGAGAGAGAGAGAGAGAGAGAGAGAGAGAGAGAGAGAGAGGGGGGTGAGAGAGAGAGAGAGAGAGAGAGAGAGAGAGAGAGAGAGAGAGAGAGAGAGAGAGAGAGAGAAAGGGGGGTGGTAGAGCGCAAGGACACAAAGAGAATACAATCAATAAAAGTCTTTTGAGACCAGAATAAATAAAACAGCAACACCGTTGCAAGAAACAAGCGATATTTCGGTTTATTTGAAATACAGACAGTACAAACTGTATATTTGCCATGTTATCTGACGCACTGACACACGAAGACTGCAATAATTCAAAAAAACAAACTGCGAGGTGAATTGCAGTTTGGAAATCTAGCTTGTGAACATTGTGATGATCGGAATTATTTTTGTTCTGCAAAGACGTGATTGAATGCATGTGGAGCGTTACAATATGAACATTCACAGCCATTTCGACTTCTGTTGGCTGTTTCACGATAACCTATTTAGGCTGATTAGGCGAGTTGTGCTAATCATTTTTTAGGCGGAATGTTACGCTTGGGTTTTTCGTGACATCCAGAAGTTAGTGCCGGCACGGAAGGTCGAGATCAAAGGATTAGGCGAAGTGTAATTAGGCGAAGTGTAATTAGGCGAAGTGTAATTAGGCGAAGTGAGGCGCACCCCTAATTCGTACTCGTGACCACAGGTCCATGCAGAGGCTGTGCACGAGGGTAATCATCCGTGTAATCTAAATCGACATGTTCCCAAACACTCCTTGGTGGTGGACGAATAGTAGTAGGGTTGTTTCTGATCTGCGTTGGGGGACAAAATAATTAGTTGTTATTGTTTTTGATCTGGTCCGTCCGTCCGTCCGGTGTCCGTCCGTTCGTCCGACGTGCCTCCATCCGTCAGTCCGGCTATTCGTCCGTTTTTCTCAAAAACTATTCAGTCTATCATCATCAAATTTGGTATACTAGTTTGCCAAGATACAAGCTATCCACTGATGTATTTAGTTTTGCATTAAGGTCAAGGTCGCGCCAGTTACGGGGTTCAAACCCCGAAACACATAATCGCTAATATCTCGCGAAGTTTTGCATGTATTTTAATGCAGGGTTTTTTTTCCACAACATTTTTTGATGAATGGTCTATAACACAGTTGTCATGAATTTTTCTGTGCGCGCGTGTGCGCATGATCGCGCGCGCTCAAATCACGGGTCCGAACCCCAAGGCTATATATACCAAAAAAACTATTCAGTTAGGTGCTGTTTTGATGCGTTTTTATGTAGTTACGTGCTGTTTTGAAGCGTTTTTTGTCCGTCACCGAAGGTGAACGGACTTTGCGATGGGCTGGTTTGTATTTTTGTATGTTTTTTTTTTTTTTTTTTTTTTGTTGTTGTTTTGTTTTCTGTCTCTCCCAAGGATATCTCCCGAACCGCTTGACCGAATCGCGTCAAATTTTGTGTGAAGGTGTGCCTCCTTAATAGGAAGAGATCGGCGCAAACCATTTTGCCGTCGTGACCTTGACCTTGACGTACGACCTTGAAAACCGAAAATCTATTTTTAGCCATATCTCGGGCACCGATCAACATAGGATGTTGAAACTTGGTATGAAGGTGGTTTGGCTTATGCCCGTTCTGATGATGGCATACCGATCAAGGTCAAGGTCAAGGTCAAAAAGATCGCTGGAGCCTGAAAATCGGAGGGTCATTTTTTTCTCCTTCTGTCTGTCCCAAGGATATCTTTCGAACGGGTTGACAGAATCACGTCAAATTGTGTGTGCTGGTGTGTCACCATGAGAGGAAGGCATCCGCGCAAACCATTTTGCCGTCGTGACCTTGACCTTGGCGTACGACCTTGAAAACCGAAAATCTTTCAGGGGCCATAACTCCCACACCGTTAGTGTTAGAGTCTTCAAATTTGGCATGAAGGTACTTTGGCTTATGCCCGTTCTGATGGTGGCATACCGATCAAGGTCAATGTCACGGTCCGGGCGATCAGTAGGCCTTGAAAGTGGTAGGGGTCTACACATTGGGTTTTAAGCCATATTTTCCACATTGGTACTTGACAGAAGCGCTTCAGATTATGTGTGGTACTGTATACCCTAGAGAGAAAAACATCCGAGCATACATTATCACCATGCTGACCTTGACCTTGAAGTGTGACCTTGAAAACCGAAATTTCCTTCTTTGCGCTATATGTTTCTTCTTCAAGCTGTATCTCGTGAACTAGAAGACAGAATCCCTTCCAATTTTGTGTCAGGATGTGACACTCTACGGGGTGTCGCAAGTGCGTGGCATTGCTGGTGACGGACATGTCTGCCGCTCGGCGACGCCCTTGTTATGTATGTGCACAGCCGACACATTCTGATTTCCGAGTAGCTCGGCTGAGAGAGGCACAGAGAGAGAGAGAGAGAGAGAGGGGGAGAGAGAGGGGGGGGGAGAGAGGGGGGGGGAGAGAGAGAAAACGTAAACACTTAACATTTATTGTTATTGCCAAATTGGAGAGAGAGAGAGAGAGAGAGAGAGAGAGAGAGAGAGAGAGAGAGAGAGATAGAGAGAGAGAGAGAGAGAGAGAGAGAGAGAGAGAGAGAGAGAGAGAGAGAGAGAGAGAGAGAGCGACAGACAGAGTCAGATAGACAAAGAAACAGAAAGAGAGAGAGAGAGAAACAGAGAGAGAGACACACACACCGAAAAACTGACACAGAGAAAGAGAGAGACAGAGACAGACAGAGAGAGAGATAGACAGAGACACCCTTGAAAAAAACCCTTGTACTACACACATTCATATCACTTGCGCATTTATCTTTTCGTGAGTTAGCTGTTACAGGCTGCTATATATCGTGCTGCCATTGTGTCAGAAGCGATCGCTTCTCTACTCTGCCTCGTCCTCTTTTGTCTTACACAACCACCCTCTTTGGTGATTACGACCTCTCGGCTCTTTATTATTATTATTATGATTATTAGTATGTCCTCTTCTCTCCCAGTCGCCCCATTCTCTTCTTTGATGCCAGGCTATTCTGGGTATTATATACAGTCTGTCCGATTCTGGGTCTCAAAACGAGCTGCAAGAAGAGCATTACCCAATAATCAACCCTTTCACCGCCAGCCATATTTCAGCCAATAATGTCCATTAAATTTACACCTGGGTAGAGAACGAAATCCATCTGCAGTATTGGGGATTCTTCTGTGACAGATATAAAATAAGGTCTATCCTTACTTCCCAAATCTAAGACAATAGGGTCTTTGGATAACAGACCCCCCAACTTGATGCCTTTTGTGACATAGGTGTTGAATCATGTGGTGCTAAAATGCCACTTTGGCGGTGAAAGGGTTAATAAGATCATGCAGGATTGGAAGAGGCCACCAAAACTGGAACACCGGATGAAAAGGTCTCTCTCCGCGTAACATTTATGATTCCTTTGTTTTGTGTGGGTTGTTGGGGTGTTTTGCTTCTTTTTTTATTGGGTCAAAATGTTAGATCCCAATAGACGATTTTCGAGACAAAAAAACTAGGTGAGAGCACTTCGTGAAAATTAGTGTTGCTTACCTCCGTTACTCGGTCAAAAACCATAGCAACAATGCAACAATGGCGTCGAAGCTTGAAACCGCAGGATGGGAGTCAGCGACTTGCAAACATGTTTTTTTTAGACAAATTAGGGGTGGCCAGTGGCCGGCCACAAACTGATAAAACTTGCAAAATGTGACGTAAAAATATAAATGACATATTTTTTTAGAATGACGCACGGTGTTCTAAGTGCTGTATGTCCGCTCAAACACACGAGTCGATAGGCTACGAGAGCTGATGGAAGAGTGACTTCCCCTTGTTTGACCGATTGAATTAGGCAAGATCATTCCCACACACCATGAAATTTCTCCCCTTAACCCTTTCACCGCCAATGTCGAATTTATGCACCACAATGGTTTAACGCCCATGTCACTAAAAGGCATCAAATCAGGGCCTGTTATCCAAAGACCCTCTATTCTTCATTTTGGGAGGTAAGGCTAGGCCTAATGTTATGCATGTCACAGAGGAATTCCCAATATTGCAATTAATATTTGTTTCTTTACCCAGTTAAGTTTCATGGTATTTTGGGCTGAAAAATGGCTGGTGGTGAAAGGGTTAATACATTTCCGAACAATTCCTATTGTGTAAGCTGATAGGGAGAATGTGAAGAGAGAAAAAAAGAGAATGACAAAGCTTGATATACCATCTACAACTGTCACGAGAAGGTGGCTCAACAATGGACAAAAAAATTGGAAGCATGTCGGCTAGTGTTGGGTAAGAAAAGAATGACAAGAAACGCTGATTTAGCAGCAGGTCTTGACCGTCTATTGTAAAGGACTGACCCTAAACAAGGAACAACAGAATGAATCTGAAAAACAACAACAGAATCTTAATAACAAAGAACACTGTCTTTGACCATCGAGTGTTGTACCTTTTTGTTTATCTGAATGATTATCCAGCGATGCATCATAGTAGTACTTCATTAAATAACCGGGCAAATAAACGGGCGGAGGGGGAAAATGAGCGCACACTGACATTCTTCCTTTAACTTTCATTGTTAAAAAAAGAATTGGTATTTGGTATTTTGGTATATTCTAGTCACAGAGACTTATCTCTGTGATATTCGGGCTGCTCTCCCCCGCAGAGCGTGTCGCCGAAAGTGCAGCGCCTTCCCAATAAATAAATAAAAATTGGACGGGGGCACAGGGTGAGGAGGGGGTGTGGGCACACTTGGAAAACCTAGCTATCAATGTGGCCATACCAGGCAGCGGGATATCTCCCTGCTCTTACCGACTTTCAAATGCCGTGGGATTGTTACGTGCGTAAGGCGCACGGGTCAGACTAGCTTTGAGTCCCCATCCGAAGGACTCGACGTGCAGTTCGATTTTCCTGTGGAACTAGAAAGAAAGGGCGAGGCCGGGATTCAAACCCGGGTCACTCACGCTGCAGTCACGCATTACATTTGGCAGGTGAACGTAATAACCACTCTGCCACCTTTCTATGTTTGCAACTATAGCGGAACAATAGAAGAATTGATGGAGAAGGAAAGACTTCAAGCGGTAAAGGAAACGGAAAATATCTGGCGAATGGAAAAGGTTCTTGTAGAAACAAACGAAACAACAACTTGAAAGTGTTACATAAATATGCAATGACGTAAATTAAGGCGCATAAATCGAACCTTCCAGTTGCAGGGTTGAATAAACCGAACCTTCCAGTTGCAGGGTTGAATAAACCGAACCTTCCAGTTGCAGGGTTGAATAAACCGAACCTTCCAGTTGTAGGGTTGAATAAACCGAACCTTCCAGTTGCAGGGTTGAACAAATCGAACCTTCCAGTTGTAGGGTTGAACAAATCGAACCTTCCAGTTGTAGGGTTGAATAAACCGAACCTTCCAGTTGCGGGGTTGAATAAACCGAACCTTCCAGTTGCAGGGTTGAATAAACCGAACCTTCCAGTTGCAGGGTTGAACAAATCGAACCTTCCAGTTGTAGGGTTGAACAAATCGAACCTTCCAGTTGTAGGGTTGAACAAATCGAACCTTCCAGTTGCAGGGTTGAATAAACCGAACCTTCCAGTTGTAGGGTTGAATAAACCGAACCTTCCAGTTGCAGGGTTGAACAAATCGAACCTTCCAGTTGCAGGGTTGAACAAATCGAACCTTCCAGTTGTAGGGTTGAACAAATCGAACCTTCCAGTTGCAGGGTTGAACAAATCGAACCTTCCAGTTGTAGGGTTGAACAAATCGAACCTTCCAGTTGTAGGGTTGAACAAATCGAACCTTCCAGTTGTAGGGTTGAACAAATCGAACCTTCCAGTTGTAGGGTTGAACAAATCGAACCTTCCAGTTGCAGGGTTGAATAAACCGAACCTTCCAGTTGTAGGGTTGAATAAACCGAACCTTCCAGTTGTAGGGTTGAACAAATCGAACCTTCCAGTTGCAGGGTTGAACAAATCGAACCTTCCAGTTGCAGGGTTGAACAAATCGAACCTTCCAGTTGTAGGGTTGAATAAATCGAATCTTCCAGTTGTAGGGTTGAATAAACCGAACATTCCAGTTGCAGGGTTGAATAAATCGAATCTTCCAGTTGTAGGGTTGAATAAACCGAACATTCCAGTTGCAGGGTTGAACAAATCGAACCTTCCAGTTGTAGGGTTGAATAAACCGAACATTCCAGTTGCAGGGTTGAATAAACCGAACCTTCCAGTTGTAGGGTTGAATAAACCGAACATTCCAGTTGCAGGGTTGAATAAATCGAACCTTCCAGTTGTAGGGTTGAATAAACCGAACATTCCAGTTGCAGGGTTGAACAAATCGAACCTTCCAGTTGCAGGGTTGAACAAATCGAACCTTCCAGTTGTAGGGTTGAATAAACCGAACCTTCCAGTTGTAGGGTTGAATAAACCGAACATTCCAGTTGCAGGGTTGAATAAATCGAATCTTCCAGTTGTAGGGTTGAATAAACCGAACCTTCCAGTTGTAGGGTTGAACAAATCGAACCTTCCAGTTGTAGGGTTGAACAAATCGAACCTTCCAGTTGTAGGGTTGAACAAATCGAACCTTCCAGTTGCAGGGTTGAACAAATCGAACCTTCCAGTTGCAGGGTTGAATAAACCGAACCTTCCAGTTGTAGGGTTGAATAAATCGAATCTTCCAGTTGTAGGGTTGAATAAACCGAACATTCCAGTTGCAGGGTTGAACAAATCGAACCTTCCAGTTGCAGGGTTGAATAAACCGAACCTTCCAGTTGTAGGGTTGAATAAATCGAATCTTCCAGTTGTAGGGTTGAATAAACCGAACATTCCAGTTGCAGGGTTGAACAAATCGAACCTTCCAGTTGTAGGGTTGAATAAACCGAACATTCCAGTTGCAGGGTTGAATAAACCGAACCTTCCAGTTGTAGGGTTGAATAAACCGAACATTCCAGTTGCAGGGTTGAATAAACCGAACGTTCCAGTTGTAGGGTTGAACAAATCGAACCTTCCAGTTGTAGGATTGAACAAATCGAACCTTCCAGTTGCAGGGTTGAATAAACCGAACCTTCCAGTTGTAGGGTTGAACAAATCGAACCTTCCAGTTGCAAGATGTAACTTGTCATGAAGACGTTGATTGATGGCTGATTGTCCTTATCCTACTTTCGTGGACAATTCCTGCAATGATCTGCTATCGGCTCAAACAAAGGGGGGAAACCCACATGGGCCCTCATATTGGCCACTGCAACGACCACCTTTTGCAAGAGAGAACGCCCTTAGTAGATGCTTGAGTACTGACCAAACAAGGGAGTAACTCTCACCAATAACCTTATTTGAGGCCACTAAATGGCTGCCTTTTGCAAGAGTGAATGCCCTTTTGGATACTGACCAACAAGGGCTTAACTCCCACTGTCAAGGGCGTTAATAACCCTAGATGTAGTCGCCAATAGCAGTCACAGTGAAGTGAATGGAGAATGTCATGGGGTGAAGCTCCATTTTGGGGGGAATTCCAACGGTCATATGTTTGGTCATGCTCCTCCGAAAACGGACTGTGGTTGCCCGCGTGTGCCCCCAAACGGTCACACGCGTAATGTTCTCATCCCTAGCTGATGCGTTTGTACCATAGCGTTCAAGCGCTTCGGCTGTTGGGATGATCCCTGGAGTCTGTTAGCCAGGGTACGTCAACAATAACAACAACAAACATATTGTGGTCATGCCAAATTACAATACTAGGCCTAGGCGTAGATGTTTAACGACACACTGACCCACCACGATTAAGTCCCCTGGTTTTTTTTCTGGGTAGCTGTGACCCACATACAAATGCCTCCAACTTCGAATTGAGGCTGCTCTTTAAAATGATGTTTCGTTTTCAATTTGGGGGCATTTGTATGGGAGTCAAACCTGGTCAAAACACGATTTCTTACCAGCTGTAAGAGGGAAAACCCGTGAAACCTGTGATTTTGACACGTGACCTGGTGGGTCTTTAAAAACATCTCTTTAACCCTTTCGCCGCCAGCCATTTTCAGCCACAAATGTCCATTAAACTTGAACTGGGAAGAGAAAACAAAAATATCTGCAATATTGGGAATTCCTCTGTGACATGCATAACATTAGGCCTACCTTTACCTCTCTAAATTAAGATAATAGGGTCTTCGGATAACAGGCCCTGATTTGATGCCTTTTAGTGACATGGGTGGTAAACCATTGTGCTACATAAATGCGACATTGGCGGTGAAACGGTTAATAACCAATCGAGTTTTTTTCTAATATTTCTTTTCATGCAATGTGGGGGTTTTTTGCTTGTTTGTTTTTGTTTTTGTCAACATGGTACCATAATAATTATCGAGAGTGCTGTTTTGGGAATCATTGATCGGATTATGTTTAGAATGCGTGACATTATCCATATGTCTGAAATATAAAAAGCACCTTCTTGCCTTTCTGAGCTTATCGATAGTTTCATTCATCCTCTAATTACCAAGTCACCTTTCGTGCGGGGGAACGTCCTCTTATCGATATAAATAGGACCAAACAAGCGCGAAATCGCAATAGTTTGTGGCACGCGGTCTATTTTTACCACTCCAATCATGGAGGGGGGGGGGGGGGGGGCAAAACTAACTCGGGTAGTCTAATTGATTGATTGTGGTGACAAGCAGTCTTGTCGTGTTATTATTATTATCTGATGGGGGAATCCGTTCATTGGTGAGCCGCATGCAAGCCTGATTCTGGCCAACTCTGCTTTAAATTATAAACCAAAAAGGGGCTGCTACACTGCATACGATTCGGATCTGAATGCGATGCGATTTTGACGATGCGAGTCACGATTCACGTGAAATTCGTGCATTGAGTATCTATGGTGAGCGAAAATGGCAGAATTGTTTATCTTAGACGGAATCGTTCCGCGTGGATCACGACTCAGGTAACCCAATCGCATCGCATCCCCCATACGATTTTACGCGTGTGTGGCACCGGCTTAACAGACACAATGGTGTTTTTTTTTAATGTAATGAGCAGTTTAGGTGGGGTTATGGTTCTTCGCCCTCAGCACTAGGTGTCGTTTCATTTGAAGGCGGTTAAAAACCAAATCCATCCTCTCTCTCTCTCTCTCTCTCTCTCTCTCTCTCTCTCTCTCTCTCTCTCTCTCTCTCTCTCTCTCTCTCTCTCTCTCTCTCTCTCTCTCTCTCTCTCTTCTCGTTGTCTCTCACATTCTCCCACGCGCGGCAAAAATAGGTTGTGTCTCCTATTTGACAAAGGGAAGTAATTATAAGCAAGTAGAGTAATATCCACTGCGGCGCCCAGAAGGGCTCATTGATAACATCGTTATTTATTTATTTTATTTTTGGGGGGTTGGTATTAGCGGGGTGGATGTAAATAAAAGCATGAGGATAGCGAGTGGGTGACAAAATATTATTTTTTTCTTCTTTTTCTCTCATTATGTCATTCCTGTCTCAGTCTGAGTCATTCATCATAATATTTTCTGGAACTTCAAGTTCGACCCGTCTGCCTCCTGACACCGAGAGCCCCGAAATAAGATGGCACCAAATCGATTGTGTCACCCCAAAACTCTCTCAGAACAAAACTCGTCTACAGTCACATTCAGTGAGAAGGATTTGGTTCAAACCGGTATGCATGCATACGTACTTGCTGAATATAATTATGTGCGGATTGTAGACGTTTTTGTCTAGAAATATGTACACACAAATGTGTATGCGGTGAGAGGTTTTGAACAAAGAAAGTTTCTCATCGACAGCTTTGGGGACGGATAATCGATGGACCCATGAATGCGCTTAGAAGAACACAACAAAACTCTTGTTTGAAAAATTGGACGTAAAATGTTGCCAGGAACTGGGTATATTCGTACCAGCAAGGGATGCCAGCAAAATTAAAACTAGGCCGAATGATCACAAAATCGTTTACACGTCTGGAATAACCAACATCTGGAATAACCAACAGCAACAGAAACACATTACCTAAATCTTCTTCTTCTTCGATCGCTCAGACAGTTTTCTGTCAATTATGAGCGCAGATGCGTCATGCTGCCGTTATGCGCCTAACTAAGAAATAGTTAGGCCCAGCAAGTCCGACTTCGGCTGGAGGAAATGTTTTTGAAAGTGTTTCGTGAAATAAGGGCGGGAGAAGGGATCGGTAA
>CM065691.1:45201048-45217105 GCA_017654935.2 Phymorhynchus buccinoides
TTCCTCGTATGATGAGCCAAATTGATAGCTAGGTTTCCCTAGACCACTCTTCACCTCCAGCTCCTGACCCATACCCCCCCCCCCCCCCCCCCCCCCCAAAAAAAAAAGTTTTACAAAAATTGGAACAGCACTAGCGGCGACGCGCTCTCCGCCAGGGAGAAACGAGTCTCTGCGACTGGAAAATACCGGTGTGGCATTCTCAAAATGGATTTGTTCTCAACATGTCTGCGCATGTGCGAAGAGTTAGGGTTAGGGATAGGTTTAGGGTTAGGGGTAGGGGTAGGGGTAGGTAGGGTAGGGGTAGGGATACGGGTAGGGTTAGGTTCAGGGTCAATTTAGTGTTACAAAAGATGAAATGTGATGGCACTTCACTTTGTTTATGTGTGTCTATTTTGTCCTGTCAGCTACGTTGGTGTGGGGGGGGGGGGGGGGGGGGGGGGGGGTTCTCTCCTTTTTTTTCTCTCTCTCGTTCCCTCCTTTCATTATTACAACAACAACAACAACAACAAAAGCAATACATTAATGCACGTGATAAACTGTTGATGCGTATGTGTGTACATTAGGTATTGCGAAAACAAAAAGCTTCTTTTACTAACGCTTTCCTTGGCTACAAATTGAGCCTATTGCTATACACCCAGCCTACCATGTCCCATATGTGCCTTCCCGGGTCGAGAGGACGTAAAACACCAAAATTCACACCCAGCCTACTAGCTGGTTGTTGCATGCTAGTGCGCAATTATCCTCAACCTACATAATAGTATTAGATAATAAGTACGTTGTGAAAACACACGCAATCTCCCCTTGTCTATTTCATTAGTTTGTTGCTGTAATTAGTCCGTCACCAAGACGGACTATTGCGATGGGCTGGTTTGTATTTTTGTTTGTTTGGTTTTGTTTTTTTGGTGGGTTTTTTTTTCCTTTTCTGTCTGTCCCAAGGATATCTCCCGAACCATTTTGCCGTCGTGACCTTGACCTTGACGTACGACCTTGAAAACCGAAAATCTATTTTTAGCCATATCTCGGGCACCGATCAACATAGGATGTTGAAACTTGGAATGAAGGTGGTTTGGCTTATGCCCGTTCTGATGATGGCATACCGATCAAGGTCAAGGTCAAGGTCAAAAAGATCGCTGGAGCCTGAAAATCGGAGTGTCATTTTTTTCTCCTTCTGTCTGTCCCAAGGATATCTTTCGAACGGGTTGACAGAATCACGTCAAATTGTGTGTGCTGGTGTGTCACCATGAGAGGAAGGCATCCGCGCAAACCATATTGCCGTCGTGACCTTGACCTTGGCGTACGACCTTGAAAACCGAAAATATTTCAGGGGCCATAACTCCCACACCGTTAGTGTTAGAGTCTTCAAATTTGGCATGAAGGTACTTTGGCTTATGCCCGTTCCGATGGTGGCATACCGATCAAGGTCAATGTCACGGTCCGGGCGATCTGTAGGCCTTGAAAGTGATAGGGGTCTACACATTGGGTTTTAAGCCATATTTTCCACATTGGTACTTGACAGAAGCGCTTCAGATTGTGTGTGGTACTGTATACCCTAGAGAAGAAAACATCCGAGCATAAATTATCACCATGCTGTCCTTGACCTTGAAGTGTGACCTTGAAAACCGAAATTTCCTTCTTTGCGCTATATGTTTCTTCTTCAAGCTGTATCTCGTGAACTAGAAGACAGAATCCCTTCCAATTTTGTGTCAGGATGTGACACTCTACGGGGTGTCGCAAGTGCGTGGCATTGCTGGTGACGGACATGTCTGCCGCTCGGCGACGCCCTTGTTTCACTATTCAATCACGTTTCAATGGCTTCACATGCCGCCTAAAAAAAAATAGCATGGCTACTTGTTTGCGCATCTATTTATATATGCTGTGTATATTCAAGTGCATATATCCTCTCTCTCTCTCTCTCTCTCTCTCTCTCTCTCTCTCTCTCTCTCTCTCTCTCTCTCTCTCTCTCTCTCTCTCTCTCTCTCTCTCTCCTCTCTCTCCCTCCCTCCCTCCCTCCCTCCCTCTCCTCCCCTCTCTCTCTCTCTCTCTCTCTCTCTCTCTCTCTCTCTCTCTCTCTCTCTCTCTCTCTCCCTCTCCCTCCCCCCCAAGTATAGTGCTTGGGTTGGGAATCCCAGGATGGGGCCTCTACTGCAGAGAGCCCTTGGTGCTACCTCCACGGCAAATAAAATACAACCACCACCTTACAAGCTTACACGCACACCTGCGCGCGCGCATGCACTCGCGCGCGTACATGCACGCGCGCACACACACAAAAACAAAAAACAGCAAGTGCAACGCCGAGCGGCTGCAAAGTCCCCTCGCAGCATCGCCAAGGAACTCCGAAATCGGAATGTGTCGGCTGTACACATACATAGAAACGCATCAAAACAGCACGTAACTGAATAGTTTTTTTTATATATAGGCTCGGGGTTCGGACCCGTGATTTGAGCGCGCGCGATCATGCGCACACGCGCGCACAGAAAAATGTATGACCACTGTGTTATAGACCATTCATCAAGAAATGTTGTGGGGAAAAAACTGCATTAAAATACATGCAAAACTTCACGAGATATTAGCAATTATGTGTTTCGGCGCGACCTTGACCTTAATGTAAAACTAAATACATCAGTGGATAGCTGGCATCTTGGCAAACTAGCATACCAAATTTGATGATGATAGACAGAATATTTTTGGAGAAAAACGGACGAATAGCCGGACGGACGGAGGCACGCCGGACACCGGACGGACGGACGGACGGACGGAGGGACCAGACAAAAACAATAGCTCCCCGAACCTTCGGCTCGGGAACTAATGAAACATTTTTTTACACACGACCCTCACCTTAAGTGTTTTATATACTAATGTAATCGTGCTTGTTCAGTATATTGAATATAATTATGTTGCTCTTTGATAGGTGTTATGCTTTTAACTATGTGACCCGGATAAGGTTTTATACTAAGATTGCAAGTTTTAAACATACACAATAAATATATACTATTCTAACCGACCTAAAGCCCCCCCCACCCTCCCCCTTTTATGCAATCTCTATTATAAAATCTTTTTTTTTAAATTATCGCCAGTCCCCAGATACGCGAAAGCGTGGTAGGGACTTTAAACTCCCAGAAGAAGTTTTAAAAAAATGCAATAATTTTAAAAAAAAGGTGATGGTACGTCATGATCGATTTCGCACATGCGCAGACATGTTGAGAACAAATCCATTTTGAGAACGCCACACCGGTAACACAGACGGACGGACGGACGGACACACGGACGCAAGCGATCACGCGGTCCTCCCTCCCGCTGGGAACAGAGGAGGGGAAAACTCACTGACTGGATAACGGAGGGGCGGGGGGGTGGGTGGGGTGGGGGGGGGCCCAATGAGACAACTTCAGCTCCTCAGGGGGGGGGGGGGGGGGTAATGAGACAACTTCAGCTCCTCACCCCCACCCCCCACGACTCCAACCACCCCCTGGCATGATACTTCCCGTATCACCGTTTTCCCATTTTGCCCATTTTCTGCTTTGACCTTTCCCTCTCTGTCCCCCTTTTTAGTCCCCGAGCCGAAGATTCGGGGAACTATTGTTTTTGGTCTGGTCCGTCCGTCGGCGGCGGCGTGCCTCCGTCCGTCCGGCTATTCGTCCGTTTTTCTCAAAAACTATTCAGTCTATCATCATCCAATTTGGTATACTAGTTTGCCAAGAGGCAAGCTATCCACTGATGTATTTAGTTTTACATTAAGGTCAAGGTCGCGCCAGTTACGGGGTTCAAACCCCGAAACACATCATGGCTAATATCTCGCGAAGTTTTGCATGTATTTTAATGCAGGTTTTTTTCTCACAACATTTCTTGATGAATGGTCTATAACACAGTTGTCATGAATGTTTCTGTGCGCGCGTGTGCGCATGATCGCGCGCGCTCAAATCACGGGTCCGAACCCCAAGGCTATATATAAAAAAAACTATTCAGTTACAGTTTTGATGCGTTTTTTATGTAGTTACGTGCTGTTTTGATGCGTTTCTATGTATTTGTACAGCCGACACATTCCGATTTCGGAGTAGCTCGGCGATGCTGCGAGGGGACTTTGCAGCCGCTCGGCGTTGCACTTGTTTTTCTTTTGTCTTACGAAAATGAAGCGACAAAAGTAAGCATTTGATCTAACCTCACAACCAAAATGAAGAGGACTGCGCAGCGAGGCTTAAATGTCAGAGTTGCTATCAATTTGTGTTGTTGTTGGTGGTGGTGATAACAGCCAGAAAGTGATTACCAGCGTTCTTGAAACTTGTTGTGTGACAGTACCTTCTGGCTTTCATCCGTGAAGAATGTTAGTACCTTCTGGCTTTCATCCGTGAAGAATGTTAGTACATTCTGGCTTTCACCCGTGAAGAATGTTAGTACCTTCTGGCTTTCACCCGTGAAGAATGATAGTACCTTCTGGCTTTCACCCGTGAAGAATGAAAGAAACGTCTGGCTTTCACCTTTGAAGAATGAGAGTACCTTCTGGCTTTCACCCGTGAAGAATTATAGTACCTTCTGGTTTTCAACAGAGAAGAATGATAGTACCTTCTGGCTTTCACCCGTGAAGAATGATAGTACCTTCTGGCTTTCACCCGTGAAGAATGATAGTACCTTCTGGCTTTCACCCGTGAAGAATGATAGTACCTTCTGGCTTCCACCTTAGAAGAATGATAGTACCTTCTGGTTTTCAACAGAGAAGAATGATAGTACCTTCTGGTTTTCACCAGAGAAGAATGATAGTACCTTCTGGTTTTCACCAGAGAAGAATGATAGTACCTTCTGACTTTCACCAGAGAAGAATGATAGTACCTTCTGGACTTTCACCAGAGAAGAATGATAGTACCTTCTGGCTTTCACCATAGAAGAATGATAGTACCTTCTGGCTTTCAACCTAGAAGAATGATAGTACCTTCTGGCTTTTACCAGAGAAGAATGATAGTACCTTCTGGCTTTCACCAGAGAAGAATGATAGTACCTTCTGGCTTTCAACCTAGAAGAATGATAGTACCTTCTGGGTTTCAAAAGAATGACAGTACCTTCTGGCTTTCAAAAGAATGATAGTACCTTCTGGCTTTCAAAAAGAATGATAGTACCTTCTGGCTTTCACCACGAGAAGAATGATAGTACCTTCTGGCTTTCACCTGAGAAGAATGATAGTACCTTCTGGCTTTCACCTGAGAAGAATGATAGTACATTCTGGCTTTCACCTGAGAAGAATAGCAGTACATTCTGGCTTTCACCTGAGAAGAATAGCAGTACATTCTGGCTTTCACCTGAGAAGAATAGCAGTACATTCTGGCTTTCACCCGAGAAGAATAGCAGTACATTCTGGCTTTCACCTGAGAAGAATAGCAGTACATTCTGGCTTTCACCTGAGAAGAATAGCAGTACATTCTGGCTTTCACCTGAGAAGAATAGCAGTACATTGTGGCTTTCACCTGAGAAGAATAGCAGTACATTGTGGCTTTCACCTGAGAAGAATAGCAGTACATTGTGGCTTTCACCTGAGAAGAATAGCAGTACATTCTGGCTTTCACCTGAGAAGAATAGCAGTACATTCTGGCTTTCACCTGAGAAGAATAGCAGTACATTCTGGCTTTCACCTGAGAAGAATAGCAGTACATTCTGGCTTTCACCTGAGAAGAATAGCAGTACATTCTGGCTTTCACCTGAGAAGAATAGCAGTACATTCTGGCTTTCACCTGGGAAGAATAGCAGTACATTCTGGCTTTCACCTGAGAAGAATAGCAGTACATTCTGGCTTTCACCCGAGAAGAATAGCAGTACATTCTGGAAGAAGAATAGCAGTACATTCTGGCTTTCACCCGAGAAGAATAGCAGTACATTCTGGCTTTCACCTGAGAAGAATAGCAGTACATTCTGGCTTTCACCCGAGAAGAATAACAGTACATTGTGGCTTTCACCCCAGAAGAATAGCAGTACATTCTGGCTTTCACCTCAGAAGAATAGCACTACATTGTGGCTTTCACCCGAGAAGAATAGCAGTACATTCTGGCTTTCACCTCAGAAGAATAGCAGTACATTGTGGCTTTCACCCGAGAAGAATAGCAGTACATTCTGGCACATAGCTTTTATTATTGTACTTTATCAATATGGGTGTCATTACTTTCAATTACGATGGGGGGAGGGGGAGGGGAGGGGGGAGGGGAGAGGGGGGAGGGGGGGGGGGGGGGGGGGAGGGGGGGTGTATCTGATTTTTCTTTCTTTTCTGGATGGTCTTATACTAAGAAATTGGTTCTGTAATCCACACATCAATATCCTCTCTGGGTTTTTTGTTTTCTCTTCTTTTAACGATCCTGCAGGGGGCCCCTGGCATACAAATCATTCTTATAATAGTGAAAATATGCAGGACAATGTCTTTCCGCTCACGCACCATGCTTTTGAGTATGAAAGGGAAGGGGATGTGAGGTGGGGGGGGGGGGGGGGGGCAGCACATTTACAATTCATTCTCTTCCTTTTTCTCTGTCACTACGAAACAGTACAGCATCTCAGTTCACAGCTCGATAATCATGACCATGTCAAGTTTCAATTAAACGCAGATGGAAGAATAAATTATGATATCAAGGCTTCCACGTAAACGATGACCCATCTCTAAAGAAATATCACCCAAAAGAGACTCCCAAAGACCTCCAACGCAAAAGGCAAAGTTGTAATTAAAAACTCGGGACTTTACTGGTGTTGCACTGCCTCCGGGCATTGCAGCCAGTATTGTTCCCACCATCTTTGTATTTACAAATGTCCCCATATGTGTCTATGACCGAGAGGACGTAAAACATGATTTCCATCCATCCATCCACATTGCTTTAATTGCAAAATGAATGCTGTCCACGCCTATTGGAAGCTTACTGTAGATGTTTTGCTTTGTGTGTTGGTAGAATTGTTTTCTAAGCTTGCATATACATGCTATGTTTTTTTGTTTTTTGGGTTCAATATTTGGACTTTAAATTGTCGTCCATTCATTCTGAAGAGATTGAGATTGAGAGTCGTAAACATGCGTGTGATGCCTCAAAGTTTGGACCAACCAAGACCTGCACATCACGAGAGATAGGAGGAGGAGAGGAGAGATAATGTAGAGAAAAGTTCCACCCGGGATGGGTTGTAATTCGGAGCTAGAGGTTGGGGGGGGGGGGGGGGGGATATAGATGGGGTAATACGGATGATTTGAATGAGATGGGTGGGGGAGGGAGGGAGGGGGGGGGGGGGCTGCTAGAAAAAAACTTTTGGACAGAACATTCGAAGACTGATGATCGGGTCGAGTTTGTTGGGTTAGGTGAGGTCGGGGAAATGTACCTTCGGGTAAAGAGTCTACGAGGGGCGGGTGGAGGTGGGTGGAAGGGTCGACATTTTTGTACCACCTAATCCAGAAGGTCTACGCAAACTTTTTTTTGGTCGATAAAAAGTGCAGGGTTTAACCCTTTCACCGCCAGCCATATTTCAGGCAAGAATTTCCAAGAAATTTACCTGGGTAGAGAACAAAATCCATCTGCAGTATTGGGGATTCTTCTGTGGCATATGTAAAATAAGGTCTATCCTTACTTCCCCAAACTAAGACAATAGGGTCTTTGGATAATAGACCCCAATTTGGTGCCTTTTAGTGACTTAGGTGTTAAATCACTGTGGTGCTGAAATGCGACTTTGGCGGTGAATGAAAGGGTTAAGCCGGTGGGGGGTGGGGGGTGGAGGGGGGGAGGTGGTGTGGGGGGGGGGGGGGGAGGGGGGGGGTGCTGCCGGGCCTAATGTGTGTGTAACGTATATAGGAGGCTTGGGTGGAAGGGCCAAAATCTATATTATAATCAAATTCATTTGACGTCTGTCTGTCTTGTGTGTGTCTGTGTGTGCGGTTCTTCACCCTATGAGAATAACTCACGAACCGGAGGACAGAATCGCTTCAAATTTTGTGTGGTGGTGTATCATTGTACACAGATGGTCCCATGGAAACACTGTCACAGTGCTGACCTTGACCTTAACGTATGACCTTAAAAACCTAAATTTCGTTTGGGGGCCATATATTTTACACCGTTGGACTTACAGATTTCAAACTTGGCATGCATGTACAGTGCTTTGTGGTAGCTCTGAATATGGGGTACCGTCCAAGGTCAAGGACATCAGTAGACCTTGAAAGTGGTTAGGGTCTATAAAGTTCGTGTTTTAGCCATATCCTTCACATTTATGCTTGCCATAATCGCTTTAAATGTTGTGTGGTGGCGTTGCACCTTGCGTAGAAGACACCCGAGCATCTGGCATTGGCATTCTGACTTTGACCTTGAAGTTTGACCTTCAAAAATGAAATTGTCTTCTTTACGCAATATATTTCATGTTCAAGCTGTATCTCATGAACTGGTGTACAGAATGGCTTCAAATTATGTGTGGTGATATATCACGTTGTAGGAATGGTCTATTAAAACATAACTGCATCAACCTTGCCCTTCAAGTTTGACCTTGAAAAACGAAATTTGTTCTGGAGGCCATTATCTTCACATCATTTGACTTACAATGTTCAAACTTGGCATGGGGGTGGATTGGCCAATGGTGCTTCTGGCAACTGGGTACCAATGAAGGTCAAGGTCAAGGCCAAGGCCGTAGACCTCAAAGTTGCCACATTGATGTTTTAGCCTTATCGTTCACGTTTTTGCAGCTACAGGCTTCATTGTTAGCAGATTGGTAGATTGGCAAGAAGGTCGTGTGTCACGGGGAAACATCATAACCATGATGACCTTGACCTTGACATTTGCCCTTGAAAAGCGAAAATTATTTTTGAAGCCATATCTTTCACACCTTTAGGGACTTACAATGTTCAAGCTCAGCATGGATGTGCATTAGCTAATGGTGATTCCGAATATAGGGTACTGATGAAGGTCAACGTCAAGTTCAAGGATGTAGGCTTTGAATGTTTCACATTGGTGTTTTGACCATATCTTTCGCATATTTGCAGTCATAGGCTTCTAAGTTGGCAGGTTGCATGGTAGACGGACTCAATATCATACGTGGTGCAAGTATTGATTACCTTAATGACGTTGACCTTGACTTTTGAGCTCCATTTTGTTTTCTTAGCAGTGGCTTTAGTTTGGACACCATTGAGTTTTAAACCCACATAACCATTATGTATTCTTGCTCAGCATAACCTAAGGAATGCACGCCGAGGAAGACATTTGAAGCCACTTGACCTTGACCTTGACTTTTGACCTTGATCGAGGCTGTTGCCACGAAAACGGGCTGTATCGCGAGAACCACTGGAAGGAAATACTTCAACTTTTGTATGGAGGCGCATCAACCCGGGAGATATTTCGAAGCAGCCATGCGATGCAACACACTCCGAAACTGGTGTTCAGAATTTCAAACCCGCGAAGCGTAGCGAATGAGGCGTAGCTGCTAGTAACTACTGATTCCAGAAGGCCTAAAGCTCTGTGTACACGTTACCATTATTCCCGAGATATTTCTATTTCCCCATGGCAACACAGTGATAGCCCACTCTTAACCCCTTGACTGACGTATAAAGCATCACATACTGACTTAATGACATCACGGCTGATGTCATCAGATGAAGAGGAATAACTCTGATATGCTGGCTTTTGCTCTGATACAGTCAAGTGAGTTTATACCCCCAGACCATTTTTGCCTGATTGGCTCTATCAGTTGTCTTTTTCATGGTATGATTTGTGGAATTATTATTTTCCTTTAATTTTCTCTGACAGTCAAGGGGTTAATATGACTTACAGCTCACTGTGTTGCCTTGCCATGGGGGGATAGAAATCTCTGATAGAAATATCTTGCGAATATTGTTAACGTGTACACAGACCTTAATACGACTCACAGCTTACTGTGTTGCCATGGGGTGAATGGAAATATCTTGAGAATAGCGTTAACGTGTACACAGACCTTAATAGACTTACAGCTACTGTGTTGCCATGGGGTAAATAGAAATATCTTGAGAAACGTTAACGTGTACACAGACCTTAATATGACTCACAGCTTACTGTGTTGCCATGGGGTGAATGGAAATATCTTGAGAATAGCGTTAACGTGTACACAGACCTTAATACGACTTACAGCTTACTGTGTTGCTATAGTGTAAATATAAATATCTTGAGAATAGCGTTAACGTGTACACAGACCTTAATATGACTTACAACTCACTGTGTTGCCATGGGGAAATAGAAATATCTTGTGAATAGCGTTAACGTGTACACAGACCTTAATATGACTCACAGCTTACTGTGTTGCCATGGGGTGAATGGAAATATCTTGAGAATAGCGTTAACGTGTACACAGACCTTAATACGACTTACAGCTTACTGTGTTGCCATGGGGTAAATAGAAATATCTTGAGAATAGCGTTAACGTGTACACAGACCTTAATACGACTGAGAGCTTACTGTGTTGCCATGGGGTGAATGGAAATATCTTGAGAATAGCGTTAACGTGTACACAGACCTTAATACGACTGAGAGCTTACTGTGTTGCCATGGGGTGAATGGAAATATCTTGAGAATAGTGTTAACGTGTACACAGACCTTAATATGACTTACAGCTTACTGTGTTGCTAGGGGGAGAAATAGAAATAGCTTGAGAATAGCGTTAACGTGTACACAGACCTTAATACGACTTACAGCTTACTGTGTTGCTATAGGGTAAAGAGAAATATCTTGAGAATAGCGTTAACGTGTACACAGACCTTAATACGACTTACAGCTTACTGTGTTGCCATGGGGTGAATAGAAATATCTTGAGAATAGCGTTAACGTGTACACAGACCTTAATATGACTTACAGCTTACTGTGTTGCCATGGGGTAAATAGAAATATCTTGAGAATAGCGTTAACGTGTACACAGACCTTAATACGACTTACAGCTTACTGTGTTGCTATAGGGTAAATGAAATATCTTGAGGAACAGCTTAACGTGTACACAGACCTTAATTGAAGAGCTTACTGTGTTGCCATGGGGAAATAGAAATATCTTGAGAATAGCGTTAACGTGTACACAATACCTTAATACGTGTACACAGACTTAATATGACTACAGCTACTGTGTTGCCATGGGGAGAAATAGAAATATCTTGAGAATAGCGTTAACGTGTACACAAACCTTAATATAACTTACAACTCCGTGTTGCCATGGGGAAATAGAAATATCGTGAATAATGTTAACGTGTACACAGACCTTAATATGACTTACAGCTTTCACTGTGTTGCCATGGGGAAATAGATAACTATCTTGAGAATAGCGTTAACGTGTACACAGACCTTAATATGACTTACAACTTACTGTGTTGCTATGGGGAAATAGAAATATCTTGAGAATAGCGTTAACGTGTACACAGACCTTCAGCAAACTTTCTTTTAGGACGGGTAAAAGAGTGCGGGGTACTAATGACAAAGGGAGGTACGTGTCTGAAAGTCGACCCTAACAGTATTGGCGTTGTCGAGTAGTGGCCGTGTTGCGGGTGTCATTAAACGAGTAAGAGGGAGCGAAGGACGTGGACAGAAAAGCCACGCTTGTTAAGTCCTCTCGCGGTCTGTTTGTCCTTATGCGCACATTAGGCCGAGGTACACACATAAGCGGATATTCCATGCGGAAACCCGTGCGCAATCCATACATAAGTGAAACAAAGAAGGGCAAAGATTTGCGGACGTGTCCGAATTTCCCCTATCATATGCGTAAACTTTCATCCTGTTTTCTTCCACTTAGTTAGGATTTTCTGTACGGAACTTACGCGTCTAATGTGAACCCGGCCTAAGTCTAAAATGACCATGTTTCTGCTTTTTAAAACATTTATTGAAGTATTTATTTCATTTCTCGTCATGTTACATTACCACACAACATTTGAAGCCATTCTACCCTCTGGTTCATAAGATACAGCTCGGACATGAAGGAAGGGAAATTCGGTTTTGTGACTCTTCCTTGGCGGATGTTTGCCTCTGGCGGTTCAGAATTCAGGACCCGAATAGGTTGTGACATGCTGATCAATAATATAATACTATATGGCTATGGGATACCCTAGGCTTTTTGTAGATCATGGTATCCGCTAGAGGTCACAATGCGACCCAGCACCACGAAAGGGACATTAAGTGTCAAACTGAGCATTCTGAACCAATTATACATTTGAAAACTTCAGACAAGTCTCTTTTTAAAGATACAAGAACCATTTTTGTAAAAAAAATTTCCGTTCCAGAGTTATGAGCATTTGAAATTAATAGTAGGGCGAGCATTGGCCAATTTGAGAAAACACAGTCTAAAGTCTAGCCTAGCTGAAGACAATACATTGACCTACTCGTTTTAAAATACTTATAAGACCATTTAGAGACCATGTTCAAGATTATTCTTTATAAACATGAAAGTTAATATGTTAGAGAACACGAACATACCCATAAATCAAAATGGACAACAAATGAGATTTAACAAAAGGGGGAATTTTTTAACTTTCCAAGCCTATTGTGAGAAACTAGCCCAGCGACTTAATGTCCCTTTCGTGGTGCTGAGTCACAGATGTACGCGAAAGGACTTAACACACGCTACTCCGACAGTATTGAATATATGGATAGGAGCTAGGGTGGAAGGAATGGAGAAAGCGAGATTGAGAGAGCTCAGACTTGTATTGCAAGGGGGGACGTACACCCACCATCATGGGTGGAGTAGTATGAGTTAGTTACGAGAGAGAGAGAGAGAGAGAGAGAGAGAGAGGAGAGAGAGAGAGAGAGAGAGAGAGAGAGAGAGAGAGAGAGAGAGAGAGGGAGACAGAGAGAGAGAGAAGGAGGGGTGAGATTGAGAGAGCTCAGACTTGCATTGCAAGGGGGGACGTACACCCACAATCATGGGTGGAGTAGTATGAGTTAGTTACTAGAGAGAGGAGGAAGAGAGAGAGAGAGAGAGAGAGAGAGAGAGAGAGAGAGAGAGAGAGGGGGGGGTGAGATTGAGAGAGCTCAGACTTGCATTGCAAGGGGGGACGTACACCCACAATCATGGGTGGAGTAGTATGAGTTAGTTACGAGAGATGAGAGAGAGAGGAGAGAGAGAGAGAGAGAGAGAGAGAGAGAGAGAGAGAGAGAGAGAGAGAGAGAGAGAGAGAGAGAGAGAGGGTGAGATTGAGAGAGCTCAGACTTGTATTGCAGGGAGGACGTACACCCACAATCATGGGTGGAGTAGTATGAGTTTAGTTACGAGAGAGAGGGAGAGAGAGAGAGGGTGAGAGAGAGAGAGAGAGAAGAGAGAGAGAGAGAGAGAGAGAGAGAGAGAGAGAGAGAGAGAGAGAGAGAGAGAGAGAGATAGGGTGAGAGAGAAAGAGAGAGACAGAGGATGAGAGAGAGAGAGAGAGAGACAGAGGATGAGAGAGAGAGAGAGAGAGAGAGAGGGAAGAGAGATAGAGAGAAGAGAGAGAAAACTGGAACTCGAACTCGAATATTTGTAATTGCACAGACAACCGTCCTTACAATATCCGAAGACAAAGAAACAAAATAGAGAGAGAGAGAGAGAGAGAGAGAGAGAGAGTAGAGAGAGAGAGAGAGAGAGAGAGAGATAGGAGAGAGAGAGAGAGAAGGGGGGGGTGAGAGAGAGAGGGGTGGAGAGAGAGAGAGAGAGGAGAGAGAGGAGAGTGAGTGAGAGAGAGAGAGAAGGGGGGGGGTGGAGAGAGAGAGGGGGTGAGAGAGAGAGGGGCGTGAGAGAGAGAGAGAGAGGCGAGAGAGAGAGGGAGAGAGAGAGAGAGAGAGAGATGAGGCCACCGTGAGAGAGAGAGAGAGAGATGAGGGTGAGAGAGAGAGATGAGAGAGCGTGTTAGAGAGAGAGATTGGAGCCGGAAGAGAGAGCAGAGAGAGAGAGAGGCGAGAGAGCGTGATTTGTCCTTCAGGATAGACAAACAGGACATAGACATGCGAGTAAGAGAGACAGACAGACAGATACAGACATGAACAGAACAACAGAACACAGGAGGAGAACACAGCACGGCCATAATGGACTATTTTTAAAACAGAGAGATATAGAGACAGAGTTGAAATATGAAGAGAGAGAGAGAGAGAGAGCGGATAGATGAGAGAGTGATGGAGAGACAGAGATAGAGATGAGAGAGTAGAGAGAAGGGGGGGGGGGGAGGGTGAGGAGAGGGAGGGTTGGGAGAGAGGGGATAGGTGGGAGGGGGAGAAGGGAAGGGGGGGGGGGGAGGGGGGAGGGGGGGGGAGGGGGAGGGAGGATGGGGGGGGAAGGGGAAGGGAAGAGAAGGTACATAAGGGAACAGAGCAGGGACCGCGGGGGGGTGAGGAGAGAGGATAGACGCTCGAGAGCGAGAGTTAGATATAGAAGAGGCGAAGGAGAAGGGGGGGGTGATGAAGCGAGGTGTGATAAAAGAGGGGTGAGAGAGAGATATAGAGAGAGAAGAGAGAGGGTGCGAGAGAGAAAGGAGAGATAGGGTGAGCGGAGGAGAATTTTAAGCGAGAGAGAGCGAGGAGAGAAGCATAGATCGAATATCTTGATTTTCCTTTTCATAGAGAAGCACACCACCGAGCCAGTATGTTAATAAAGAAGACAGACGACCGACAGACATATACAGTGACAGACAGACACAGGGAGAGAGACACGGCCATGTATGGACTATTATTTTTTAAATTTTTTATTTAATAACAAAAAAAAACAAGGATAGATAGACAAACTATTGTCATCATGCATCTAGGGAGCAGAGGATAGCGGCGTCTTGCGCGCTAGCCTACTAGCTTAGACGCGAGCGCGACTAGGAGACGAGACAGCGAGAGAGACGAACCGAGAAACGAAACGCAATTTTTATTTTATATATAACAGGTTAATATGGGAATCCCCGCGCGCGGATAGCGGGCTAAAAAAGAAAAAAAGCATTATCATATATTGCTTTTTTATTTTTTTTTTTTTTTTTTTTTTTTTTTTTTTTTTTTTTTTGCTTTTCTTTTGCTTTTTTTTTTTTTTTTCATGCTTTTTTATTATGTATAACGAACACTACTCACAGAGGCCCTGTGGCCAAACAATAAAACCAACCAACAGAGACACAAAAAAAACCAACGTAAGACCAAACAAATAAGTAATGTCAAAAAAAAAAACAATTATAAAGTTTATATTTAAAAATAAAGACCAAAAATCATTAAATAATTGCAAAAACATTATAAAGAAAGCAACATAAAGCATCAAAGCAATTCTTCTTCAAACAAAAACAAAATCTTTCAAAAGACAACAACAAAACCATCATCAAGAATAACAATTATAAATACAAAATAGCAATGTAAAGAGGGAGGGTAGATGGAGGTTAAGGACAACAGACAGACAATATAATATAAGAATGTAAAAGTATGAGAGACAGTAGAGAGAGAGAGAGAGAGAGAGACAAGAAGAAAGAAGAGAGAGAGAGAGAGATGAGGAGTAGAGAGAGAGAGAGACTTCACCCTGCAAAAAACATACAGAGAGAGAGAGAGAGAGATGCACAGAGAGAGAGAGAGAGAGAGGGGAAAGAGAGGAGAGGAAGAGAGAGCGAAGGAAGAGAGAGAGAGAGAGAGAGAGCGAGAGTGAGATAGAGGAGACAGAGAGATGACGAGAGGAGAGAGGAGAGCGAGAGAGAGACTGGAGGAGAGGGACAGAGAGAGAGAGAGAGAAAGAGAGGAAGGGAGAGAGTGAGAGGTAAGAGAGCGCGAGAGCTGAGAGATAACGAGGGGAGCGCGGGAGAGCGGGAGAGATGAGTAGGGAGAGAGAGAGAGCGAGATGGAGCGCGGGATAGTTGGCGCAGCGGGCATAGAGCGATAGAGAGCGACTAGAGAAGAGAGAGGTAGAGAGGGAGCAGAGAGAGAGCGCAGAGCTGGCGCGAGAGCGCGCGAGGTATTGCTCCGGCGCAGCGCCTCTAGGGGAAGGGAGGGGAGGAGGGATGAGATCAGAATACGGGGCGACTCTCTTTAGCTCGTCTCGGCTCATGCTTATCTGTGCGCTTCGCTCGTTCCTTCACTTGGCTGCGTCTCTCGTACCGCGGCTGGTTTCGCTCTCGTGACGGGGCGGATGCTAGAGGTCTCGAGTTCGATCCTGACTGTTC
>CM065691.1:45217605-45220105 GCA_017654935.2 Phymorhynchus buccinoides
GATGCATGAGCGAAAGTGACGACGAGAGAGAGTTGGAAGGGTTGATCGAGCGAGGACAGGGGCAAATGTGAGGTTTAGATTTTGGGAACGACAGAGCAGAGGTCACTCTCGAAGATCGATGCCGATGTACGGGTCGGGACGAGACGATGAGAAGCACGGAATGGAGAGGAGTGGGGAGAGCGAGGCGAAGAGCAGATAAGGATCGAGAAGAGGAGAGAGAGTAGGAGGACTGAGAAAGTGAGGAACGAGAGAGAAGAAGATGAGCGAGGGAGAGGGGTCCGATGCGTCGACGAGCACAGAACCCCTTCATAACCTCGAGGATAGACACCAGAGAGAGGGACGATGAGAGCTATGGGGGGGACGCCCTGCGAAGAGAGGAACAGCGAAAATGAGGAGACTGTGAACGGGAGATACGAGGCCGAGAGAGGTGAGAAAGGGGAGACGGATGAGATGCGAGTTGGAGAGAGAGAGAGAGTGAGGAAGACGAACGATCGAGAGAGAGAGAGGAAAGAGAGGGAGACAGAGACAGAGACAGAGAGGGATATGGGGGGGAGATGAGAGGGATAGCGGGATAGGAAATGAGAGAGAGATAGAGAGAGAGAGAGAGAGAAGAGAAGAGTTGAGAAGAGAGAGAGAGAGAGAGAAGAGAGAGAGAGAGAGAGAGACGAAGGGAGAGAGAGAGACGAGCGAGAGAGAGAGAAAGAGAGAGGAAGGAGAGAGAGAGGAGAGACAGAGACCGAAGAGACTTCTGTTTTATCCAGTGATCAGCAGAACAATAACCAACATCTATATATAAACCCAACATATACGTATGATTGTAAAGCGCTTTGGGCTCATCTGAGGGAAAGCGCTATATAAATGTACTATTATTATTATTATTATTATTATTATATTATATTGAGAAGAAAGAAGGCAGAATAGATAGAAAAAGTAACAGACAAGCAAGCACAGTAGGGGGAAAATCGGGGTACTAGATACAGGAAGGGAGCAGTAAGTAAGTAATAAGAGCAAGAAAGGGGAGAGGACTGTGACGGGAAGACTGGGTCGATTGCTCTCCCTTTTACAATGGCGCCCGTATTGATTCGGGCGGAACGAAGTTTTCAGCGAAGAGGGGGGGGAGGAAGGGGGGGGGGGGGGGGTCGATAGAACTCGGGGCTTATTTTTAGAGAAAAGGATTTGATGCCAGAGATCTGCCATAATTCCATGCACGTCGGCTGATGTCCTGTGCTCTGACATGGAACAGGAAAGAGGGGAAAGACCGGTGAGGGGGTACCGGAGGGAGGGGGGGGGGGGTGGGGGGGGGGGGGTGGGGTGGGAGACCGGGTAGAGAGAGAGACAGGGGGGGGTAGTGGGGTGTGCAGACAGACAGACAGTCAGACAGAGAGGAGCCAGGAGTCAGGAGTCAGGGCATTTTTAATTGTTAGGTGATGCCCATACAATGGAGTAAGTTTTACAACAACAACAAATTGACATGACATTATTAACTTGACATTACAAAACACTGCGTAAATCTTGCCTAACTTTCAAAGCTGTAAAGATAAAAACAGCCACTTTTCTTACAATACTTTTGTTTGTACAAGAAAGTAATAACAGACATTTAAACATAGAAGGGTTGTTATACTACTTTTTTTGGAATAAGTTCTCTTCGAAGGGTGTCATACATGGGACAAACAAACACAAAGTAAATTTCTGATTCGGGAATATGATTACAAAATGGACAATATACATTTCTATTTGGGTCAATTTTAAACTGAGAGAGAGAGAGAGAGAGAGAGAGAGAGAGAGAGAGAGAGAGAGAGAGAGAGAGAGAGAGAGAGAGAGAGAGAGAGAGAGAGAGAGAGATGTGTTTGAATGGACATCGGCCATGGCCATGGGCCACACAATTCTCTCTCTCTCTCTCTCTCTCTCTCTCTCTCTCTCTCTCTCTCTCTCCTCTCTCTCCCTCTCTCTCTCTCTCTCTCTCTCGCTCTGTCTCTCCAGGGCTGGGTGGAAAAAAGCGTGTAACTTGCTTATCTCATTTTCCCTGGTTACATAGAATTTCGTTTTCGTTTTCGTCTCTCTCTCACTGCCTCTCTTTCTCTCTCTGCTCTCTCTCTCTCTCTTCTCTCTCTCTCTCTCTCTCTCTCTCTCTCTCTCTCTTCTCTCTCTCTCTCTCTCTCTCTCTCTCTATTCTCCTCTCTCTCTCTCTCTCTCTCTCTCCTCTCTCTCTCTCTCTCTCTCTTTTCTCCAGATCATTTAGGTTGCAAAAGTAAAACAAAACAAAAGACATCTTACCGGATTATCTAATCAGATCCTTTCAATCCACGATTGATCGAAAACTGGTCGAAGTGTGTTCAAAATAATTTAGAAATAAGCTGGTCGGGTCGTTGAAATTCGGACACCCGTTACGACTAGAAACTAGAAAAAAATGTTTGTTAATTTTTTCTAAATATTAGTTTTGTGGTCAGTTTTTCTGTCTTTATTTTCAGAACTCGTATTATATGTTTTGATATTATTATAC
>CM065691.1:45252605-45260105 GCA_017654935.2 Phymorhynchus buccinoides
TCTCTCTCTCTCTCTCTCTCTCTCTCTCTCTCTCTCTCTCTCTCTCTCTCTCTCTCTCTCTCTCTCTCACACACACACACACACACACACACACACACACACACACACACACACACACACACACACACACACACACACACACACACACACACACACATAATTAGTAAACAATCTTGGGGGCAAGATACCAAAACGTTAACAATTTTAGCAACTGCCCTTATACGCTCTAGACTATCATATGCTCAAGAGGTATTTTTTAATGCACCTCAATACCTTTTAAATAAACTCCAGAGTACTGATTGCAAAGCTTATAAAATTGCTCTTGGAGTTCCCACACATACATCTAACTTAGGGACATATAGCGAAGTGGGAGTTTTACCACTCACGGAACTCCGAAAAGCTTCTGCTTCAAAGTTTGTTTTGAAAAGTTTATCACAACACAATTTTTGCTCAGAAGAGGTATGTTTAAAATCCGAAAAGGATTTTGGAAAACGTGCACAGAATATTCAATCAACAAAATCTATTTATTCGTTTTCCTCCGATCTTCTACGTGATACAAAAATAGAAACAAATAACATTGCTAAAAAACCCACATTTTCTCCTATTCCGAAATGGGAGCAATCTAAAGCTATCTTTGATATTGATCACACTCATTTATCTAAGAAGGATTCTACAAATATTTTAAGAACGTCTGTGTACACGCATTTAGAAAACAATTACAATCATCATTTAAAAAATTTCACAGATGGTTCAGTGTTAGACAATACTAACACGGGAGCAGCTTTCGTTATTCCCAGCTTAAAAGTAGAAAAGTTATTCTATCTTGGTAAAAAGTTGTCTATATTTAGCGCTGAATTACTTGCTATACTTCAATCTTTGGATTTCATTCTAAGCTTTCCTATAAATAACAGTCAAATCTTAATATGTGCTGATTCTAAAGCTGCAATGTATGCTATTAGGTCTCCCAATTCATGTATACGACTTGACATGGTATTCGAAATTAATCATATAATACACCTTCTTTCTTTGAAAGGCATTATTGTTACTTTTTGTTGGGTGCCTTCTCACTGTGGAATATCAGCAAATGAACGGGTAGACCAAGCTGCAAAAAAGGCAGCTCAAAATATTAATGACGCTGTATCAATCAATGTTCTTTTAGATCTGACAGAATGTTTCTCAATTATAAACAAAACATCTCAAGAAAATGTCCAAACTTCATTGATGAACTCAGACGTTCAATATTATAATAACTGTATTAAATGTAATGATAGATGCAACGGGAAAACATTACAAAAACGCGTTACTTTCTCGTCCAGGGAGATTGAAAGTCTAATCCATAGACTTCGGTTGAATTCATTCAAAACCAAATATTGCAATAATGTTAAATGTATGTGTGGTGAATCCTTGAGTGTCAGTCATTTACTGATTCATTGTCCTAAAGCAAGAGAACTTTTCCAGAATTCGGGTATTGACGGTTTTACTGATGGATCGACACCATTGTCTCTACCCAGTATTCTAAACAATTATTCTATTCTTGATTCTGTTTGTAAATGTTTATTAAGTAGTTCACTTAGTACGTATCTTTAACATTGTTCATTGTTCGGTTATCTTCTTTAAGTGTACGTTTAACATTTTAATGAGGTCGGGGGTGGAGAGAGTTATGATTAAGCCTGCATATATATATCCTGTTACTTACTTTAATGCATACACACAATCACAGGCACATGCACATACACTCACCACACCAACATCACAACACAATATAATTTTGTCTGAATCACTTTTAGTGGAAGGACGTTAAATTGAGTAACACACACACACACACACACAGAGACTCAGACACACACACACACACACACACACACACACACGCGCGCGCGCGCACACACACACACACACACACACACACACACACACATTTATCAACACCGATGCATCATTTGCATCATAAAACAATTAATCAATGGCCTTGACCTTTAACATGTATTTTGTTTGTGTTTTTCTTGTCTTAGCAGTTACGGTCCCTAAATTTGGCACGTTGATGTATTAGCAAAAAGGTGTTCATTATGGTACATATGTTGACTTTTACCCTCTTGACCTTAACCTTGACCTTTGACCTTGAGCATCGTCATTTTGCGTTTGGTTTTGACCGTATCTTTTTTACATCCTGGGAGATACAGTCCCCCGAATTTGTCCTAGACTGACCTCATATGGAATGCTAAGTATTGTTGACCTCAATGACCATGATGACCTTGACCTTTGACCTTGGATTTTTGTCTGCCACAATATCACACGAACCGCTGCTCACAATCGCTCAACATTGTCAAGCTGACGCGTCCAGTAGGCCTATATAGAGAAGTCGTACCCTTTCTGACCTTGACATTTGACCTTGACCTTTTGGAGTGTATTTTGAAAGTGACAACAACCTGGCATTTAGCTCTAATCAAAAACATTTAAAAAAATCAAAGCGAGTGAGCCTTGAAGCCTCTGCCTCTTGTTTTGTTTGGGGTTTTGTTTTCCCTTTGAAGGCTAGCTGCAAACAAACGAAATAGCATTGCGCAACACGCAGCATTGTCCATCTTTATCAGATCCTGTCCTTCATGTGGGGTTGTTTTTTTTGTTTGTTTTTCCTTCTTGTTTTTTTTTCCTTCCTTTTAATCGTCCCATTGCCTCTTGAAAATAATTGAAAGTGTTGTATTTTTTTTCTCGCTTTCTTTCTTTTTTTCTCCCCTCCACCAACCACCTTTACTATTTTTACTCGTATTTTGTTTTTATGCTCCTTTTCTTTTCTTTATTTCTTTTCTTCTTGACCTTTTTTTTTCTTTTTTTTTTCTTTTTTTTTTTTCTTCATTTCTTTTTGTTTTCTTTCGTGTGTGTGTGTTTGTTTTTGTTGTTGTTGTAAAGGCGATCTTGGTTGGGTTTTTGTGTGTGTTTTTCTTCACTCACTCTTTTCTCTTTCTCTCTCATATTTTTTGGGTTTGTTCGTGTGAACTGCTAAGATGGACACTTTTGTGTGCGTGAACTTTTTAGGGGAAGACGGGGTAAAAAGCGCATGGGCGGGTAAGAAGCCCACCCCAATTATCTCACGAAATGAAGCCAATTTCAGCCTCATTTTGCCCATGAGACGAGCGTGTTAATGTCCAGCATTCGTCTCATGGGCAAATTTGACTTTGAAATTTTCTTTATTTCATGAGATAATTGGGGTGGGCTTCTTACCCGCCCATGCGCTTTTTACCCCGTCTTCCCCTAGTGTTGCTTCTATGATTCAAAAAAAAAAAAAAATGTCTGCGTTTCTGCCTGACGTAGTGTGTGGTGTACTGACGCGTTCGTTTTCCGTTTTGATGTGTCGTGTGATGCACGCGAGTTGCGTCTGCCGTCAGCGTAATATGCAGAAGCATTACGAATGAAGATATACCTAGATGAAGAAAAGAAGAAAAACAAAAAATGACATGACCAAAGTAAGAAATTAAAAAAAAAAAAATAATTAGAAATTAGCCTTTCTATTAATTTCTTGCTGCTGTCTTTTCTTTCTTCATTACGTTTTGTTTTATTTAACCCTTTCGCCGCCAGCCATTTGTCAGCACAAAAATTCCATTAACCGTAGAGCAAAATATCTGTCTGTAATATTGGGGATTCTTCCGTGACATATTTAAAGTAAGGCCTATCCTTACCTCCCAAAATGAAGAGAATAGGGTCTTTGGATACTAGACCCTGATTTGATGCCTGTTAGTGACGTGGGTGTTAGTTAAACCATTGTGGTGCTAAAATGCGACGTTGGCGGTGAAAGGGTTAAAGACCCACTGACCCGGCTGGATTAAGTCCCTTGTTGTTGCTTTTCTGGGTAGATGTGACCCACATACAGTCTGACCCCCCCCCCCCCCTCCCCATACACGATCGCGGCTGCTCTTTAAAGTGATGTCCGGTTTTCGTGTAGTGGGAGAGGGGGGGGGGGGATTTGTATGGGAGTCAGACCTGGTCAAAATAAGATCGCTTACCAGCGAGAGAGGGAAACACGCGAAACCCGTGATTCTCACTCACGTATCTGGTGGGCCTTTAAAGACCCACCGGATCACGTGTCAAAATCACGGGGTTTCAAGTGTTGTTTTCCCTCTTACAGCTGGTAAGAAATCTTGTTTTGACCAGGTTTGACTCCCCTCATACAAATGCCCCCAAATTCAAAGCGAAACAATTTAAAAGAGCAGCCTCAATTTGAAGTTGGGGACATTTGCATGTGGGTCACAGCTACTCAGAAAAAACAAAGGGACTCAATCGTGGTGGGTCAGTGGGTCTTTAAAGGGTTCTGATTTTTGAGCGGGAAAACCAGTGCCACTGTTTATAATGCGTTTCGCACGTTATCATGTGGGGCCCGGGGCTGTGAGTGTCTCTGCAGGATTACAGCTGCCGGCTCGGAAGTGTTCCCTTTCCACCCCCTATATAATAATAATAATAATAATAATAATAATAATAATATAATAATAATAATAATAACAATAATAATAATAATAATAATAGTAATAATAATAATAATAATAATAATAATAATAATAATAATAATAATAATAATAACAATAATAATAATAATAATAATAATATAATAATAATAATAATAATAATAATAATAATAATAATAATAATAATAATAACAACTAACATTTATAGAGCGCCCTTTCTCTCTTGAGCTCACGGCGCTTCACAATTATTTAAATAAATACATAGATCATAAATAAGCTACTACAATATTAACTATAAAAAAAACATGCACATAGCCACAACACGCACGCAACGCGCACGCACACACACACACACACACACACACACACGCACGCACACGTCCGCACACACACACAAACGCGCGCGCACACACCCACCCACACACAATGTGGGGAACATAGTTTTAAGGCAAGAAACAGGACAAGGAAGAAATCACATATCGCCGGAGGCCAAGTGAAAAACATTCCCCAACCCTCCCCAAACCCTCCCCACCCTCCCCTTTTCTGTTTGTTTCCTTCTTCACCCCCCCCCCCCCCCCCCCACTGGTCTTTGTGTGTGGGGGTGGGTGGGGGGGGGGGGGGGTTGCGTGGCAACCAGCAAATAAAGAAAGCTAAAACGATCAGAAAATTGACGTGGCCATAATTTTTGGCCCGAGGTTTGAATTTGATATCCGTTTCTTTCTTTCTGGGAGCGCGCGCGCGCGCGCGCGCGCGCCCGTGTGTGTGTGTGTGTGTGTGTGTGTGTGTGTGTGTGTGTGTGTGTGTGTGTGTGTGTGTGTGTGTGAGTGTGTCCGTATGTGCGTGCGTGCGTGCGTGCGTGCGTGTGTGCGCATGTGTGTGTGTGCGCGTGAATGTGTGTGTGTGCGCGTGCGTGCGTATTTGTATGGGTGCGAGCGCGCGCGCGCGCGCGTGTGTGTCTGTGTTGCTGTTTACTGCTACTGATTCTAGCACCCCCCCCCCCCCCCCCCCCCCCCCCCCCCCCCCCCATCTCATCTCTCCTACCTTTACACATTCCCTGCTTCCTTTCTCTAATGGGGTCCATGCTAGGGGTTCTTTCTGTTTGTATAATCTTCTTGTTCTTTCGATCTTGTCCACGCCAAGTGTATTGCTCTGTTCACCCCCACCCCCCCCTCCCCTCCCCCCCCCTCTCTCTCTCTCTCTCTCTCTCTCTCTCTCTCTCTCTGTACTTATTATATGTTAAACGAACGTTTCAGTCGGACTATTTTGCACGTGTTTTTGTTTGTGTGCTTGAGTGCGTGCGTGCGTGCGTGTGTGTCTCTGTGCCTGTGCGTGCATACCTGGTGTTTACGTGCGTGTATCCGTGTATGCGTGCGTGCGCGCGAATACGGTACCTGGGTATGTCTGCTAGAACTCTAAACTAGGCTGCCCCCCCCCCCCCCCCCCCCTTGATGCTTCCCTAGTGCCCCTCCCCCCCGTACCCCTCCCCCCTCCCCTCCCCTCCCCCCCTCAAAATTAACCTGTCGTGCCAGAGTCCCAGCCCGCTGCTAACTAGCTCGTTACCTTTCGCTTTCCCGAATGAACGCTCTCAGACCAGTCTGCGGGTGTGGGTTTTTTGACTGTAGTTTTAGTTCATTCTCAATGTTGTTTCCACTGATTCTCTCCCCCTTTTTTTCCAACCCCCAGACTTAATTCCTAATGTCCACGTTGGTTAATAATAATAATAGTAATTGTTTGTTGCCTGCCTGCCTGCCTGCCTGCCTGCCTCCCACACTCGTCTGAACTAAAAAATTAAAAAAAATTAAAAACGTTGATTTGTCGGCTTTATTTTGATCTTCTAGTCCCATACATATGTTCCGTTTGTTTTGTACTTTCTTTTTTTCTTTCCTTCGTATTATCGAGTATTTATTACGGAGTAACTTTGCAACATTTCCAGTAAAAACAAATTTTTAAAAAAAACTAACCGGAAGTAGCAACCGGAAGTGGGGAGTGTAAAGGCGTTGGGGGGGGGGGGGGGGGGGGGGGGTTTAGAATCCTTCCCGTGTTTGCTCTGACAAGCAAACGTAAGCCCTCTAGTTAATACAATATATTATTGAGGTAGCAATTATTGTTATCTCACTTGTTGCCACATGTTTCCAATCTCTACGGCTGTTACTTTCTTTGTCAGACGTTTTATTGTTGTTATCTCCTCTTTAATCGTATGTTATTTAGCCATTCACGTGTCTCCGCTATATGTACCTACTTCTTTTTGTTATAGCAGATGCTGCTACCTTGCTAGTCGGACATATTTTAGTACATTTTGTGCCAATGTTACAAGATTTATATTCCTCTTCCAAAAAGAAAATTTCTTCTTCTTCTTCTTCTTCTTTTTCTTCTTCTTCTTCTTCCTTTCTTCTTTCCTCTTCTTCTTCTTCTTCTTCTTCTTCTTCCTCTCTTCTTCTTCTTCCTCTTCTTCTTCTTCTTCTTCTTCTCCTTCTTATCCTCGTCTTTCTTCTTCGTCTTCCTCTTCTTCTTCCTCTTCTTCTTACGCTTCTTCTCCTCTTCTTCTCCTCTTCTTCTCTTCTTCCTCTTTCTTCTTCCTCTTCTTCTTCTTCTTCTTCTTCTTCTTCCTCCCTTTCTTCTTCTTCTTCTTTCTTTCTTATTCTTCTCTTCTTCCTTTCTCTTCCTCTTTCTTCCTTCCTATCTCTTATTCCTCTTTCTCTTCTTCTTCTTCTTATTCTTCCTCTTTCTTCTTCTTCTTTCTTCCTCTTCTTCTTCATCTTCTTCTTCCTCTTCTCTTCTCTCTCTCTTCTTCCTCTTCTTCTTCTTCTTCCTCTCTTCCTTCTTCTTCCTCTTCTTCTTCCTCTTCTTTTCTTCTTCTCTTCCTTCTTCTCTTCTTCTTCTTCTTCATCTTCCTCTTCTTCTTCTTTCTTCTTCTTCCTCTTCCTCTTAGGGTTAGGCGTGAGCATTTTTATTTTTTACTTTAAACTGCGTTAAATCAGTATTTTCATGCTTTTTCTTAACGTTTTTTCAGTAATGTTTTCTTCTTCTCAATTTGTTTCTATCAAAATAT
>CM065691.1:45265105-45267605 GCA_017654935.2 Phymorhynchus buccinoides
AACTGCTGTGTTTGGACATTGAGAGGACTGGTTGTCACCGAAAAGAGGATACTAGTAGTACAGACATTGACATTCACTTTCGCGAAAAAGGTGTTTGTATGCGGGCTTTGAAACGACTCGACAGTAAGTAGTCTTCCGAGTGTTGCAAAGTTGACACTGCTTTGATAGCTATAGTAGTAGACTACTGGCGTGGTCTTGGGCGCGTGCGGAGTTGCTGTGTACAGGAGAGGTGTATCAAGGGTGGAGGGGGCCCTCTCCCTCAGAAGGGATTAATCCTCGTCGGTCATCGTCTGCTGAGGTCGTCCATCCGGGGCACGAGGGAGGGGGACCAGTGTCCATCCATCACTGCCGGACCTCGCAGACTCCCGGTCTTCTGCAGCCGCCGGTGCTTAGCAAGCTAGCGGCCAGGAGCCTCTCAGTGTGGTGGTCGCCAGCAGCCTAGCAGAAGCAGCGCTGCCCGTATAATATAGATAGAGAGACCTGCCAGTATATCAGGCAGCAAAGCCCTGCCGTGATCCGTATTATTGAGTTACGGCAACAACAGATTGCCATCCATTATTCGTGAGGTTGTCATCCTTTTTTTTTCTTTTTCGGGGTGAGGGGGTGAGGTTGTCATCTATTATTGGTGAAGTTATCATCCATTTGTTTCTGTGTGTGCGTGCGAGGTCGTCATCCATTATTTGTGAAGTTGCCATCTATTATTCGTGAAGCTGTCAACCGTTGTTTTGTGAAAGGAGTTGGGCAGAGAGAGGGCATTCTGATTTGTGTGCGAGGGTGCTGGAGAGAAACATATTGCCATCTACCGCTGCGAATTGCCGCGACGGTGACATAGAAAACCGTATTGATTCGCGTCCGCGAGTAACTGAGAACATATTGCTGTTGTTTTCTTCTTGCTTTATTAACAGAGAAGAAAGTGGTGTTGCGAACATATTGATTTCTGCCGTTGAATGAGAACAGAATTGCGCCGATTCTGTGAAGCGAAAAACGAGTGCAAACACTTTGTTTTCTGTCACAACGTGAGAAAAAGACTAGTTGCTGCTGCCAAGATTGAAAAACAACAACACACAAGCAACATTACTGTTCTTCTTTAAAAGTACAACAAAAAGAGACCTTTTTCAATTAGTGACAAGACTTATTCATAGCGCAAAGTGGGGCATAATAAAGACCAGCTAATTAAATACAAGTTTCATAAGATTGTTCTTGCGCTCTAACTTTGAAACGAAATCACGCTGAGGAGATCAGAGAAAAACTGAGTGGCTGATTTCGGGTCAGTCAGGCTACGATATATTTTGAGTGTCATCCGAAACTAAAAGCGGACTTGCGTCTTATTTTATTAATACAACAATCATAAAATATAAAATATCAAACGAAATAAGACGAAAACGCACAATAAACGACAACGGTTAGTTTGCAGAGCTCTTAGAGAGAAAAAACAAAACAACAACATTGACGTGGGTATCAATCCAGGACCACTGTGATTATTATTATTATTATTATTATGCCGTGGTGTCTTCGAGCTTCCACAACGTGACGCTTAAACCTACAGTGACATTGAGTGTGGCTTTGATCTGGACCCTGAGTGACCCCCCTCCTCCTCCTCCTCCTCCTCCGCCTCCTCCTCTCCTTCCTCCTCCGCCTCCTCCCCATCCACCATCATGTCTGCCAACGCCAACTCCTTGGACCACAGTGGCGGGGCCCTGGTGGAGCTGAACGTGGGAGGGGTCCTCTACACCACCAGCAAGGACACACTCCTCAAGGTCCCTGACTCCCTCCTCTCCTCCCTCTTCTCCTCCCAGGACGCCTCCTCCTCCTCGTCCTCCTCCTCCCCCTCCCCCTCCCAGCTGGTGCGGGACTCCAAGGGCAAGGTCTTCATCGACCGGGACGGGGTCCTCTTCCGCTACGTGCTGGACTACCTGCGCAACCTCAAGCTGGTCCTCCCGGAGAACTTCCACGAGCGGGAGCGGCTGAGGCAGGAGGCGGAGTACTTCCGCCTTCCAGACCTGATGAGCTCGCTTACCGTGGGGCATAAAGCAGTGGGCTCCCACCGCGCCTCCCTCAGCTACTACCCTTCCTCCTCCGTGAGCGGGTCCACCTCTGTTGTGTCCCCCATCTCGGGCCGGGTCCCGGGCTTCATCATGCTGGGCTACCGGGGCACCTTCGCCTTCGGCCGGGACGGGCTGGCCGATGTGAAGTTCCGCAAGCTCAGCCGCATCATCGTGTGCGGGAAGGTGTCGCTCTGCCGTGAGGTCTTCAAGGACACGCTCAACGAGAGCCGGGACCCCGACCGGGGCGAGTTGGACCGCTACACCAGCCGCTTCTTCCTGAAGCACACCTTCCTGGAGCAGGCCTTCGACATGCTGCAGGAGGAAGGGTTCCTGCTGGTGGGCTGCTGCGGGACCAGCACCAGCGGGGCCGGGGAGATCAAGCCTGGCATGGACACGGAGGAGGCCAAGTGGCAGCACTACAATGAGTTCGCCTTCGAGAGACGCTAGCACCTAGC
>CM065691.1:45282605-45285105 GCA_017654935.2 Phymorhynchus buccinoides
GACTTTATTTTATATGTGAAACAGAAGAATCCCCAATACTGCAGATGGATTTTGTTCTCTGCCCAGGTAATTGTAATGGATATGTTTGGCTGAAATATGGCTGGCGGCGAAAGGGTTAAAAACACATGCTTGGTGCAGTTTTTAATCTAAGATTTCTAGATTTAGTCTTTTAACTAAACAGCTTGATTTTGTGTGGGACGGAACAGTTGTGATATATATTTTTTTTTCTCTTATATTTTTGGTGAATGGAGAAATATATGTTTTTCTTTTGTTGTTTTTCCTTAAAGGGGCACCCTGACGGATGAGATTTTGCAAGAAGCACGTCGAGATCACCAGGAAAACACCCTTTACAGAGATCGCGACACTCACTTTGCTCTGGTTTCCTAGAAATCAAACCGTGAAATCGGCGATTCCTCCTTGCCGGAGGTGCTGGAAGTCAAATTATTTCAGTGAAAGAGAAGGCATGTGACTTCTCTTTTTTTAATGGCCGCCTGAGTTTAGTCTAAATCGTGTGCACAACATTTTCACAGCCGATACGCGACGCTAAACTGAACTTCCAACATTTTCACAATACAACCCTTTTTATTTTAATTATTTTTAAAGTTGATACAGTTTGCCTAAAGGAGTTTCGCTCACAACAAAGGAAATAGCTCCATTTTTTGTTTCTACTGCGCTACAAAAAAAGAAACAGCTTCAACCCACCCCATCCAAAATGGCTTCTCTCTCCGGCATCTCCTGCCAAGGAGGAATCGCCGTTTTGACGGTTTGAGTTTTAGGAAACCGGAGCAAAGTGAGTGTTCCGATCTTTGAAAAGGCTGTCTTTCTGGTGATCTCGACGTGTTTCTTCCAAAAACTCATCCGTCAGTGCATCGCCTCTGTAGTATCCTTGAGAGCTGTTGAACGTTTCGAGAACAAAGAAGGGTAGATTCTGGAATTGTTGTAGTTCAGACAAACACACACACCCTCACGTTTACGACCCTCAATCTCGCTCAGCTTCGTGACATTAGCCCTAGGCTGATCCTAGCTCTATCCTTTTCCCGAGAGTGGCAGATATGTTGCTTCTCAGGAGAAAAAACAAAAATCAAAGTCAATGCGAAAATGTGATGGTGCGCGTGCGCGTGTGTGCGTGTGTGTGCGTGCGTGCGTGCGTGCGTGTGCGTGTGCGCGTGTGTGTGTGTATGTGTGTATGTGTGTGTCTCAGTAAGCGATCGCAAATCTATGATTGCTGTGCGTCATACATAGCGCACTCAGAAATGTCCTACATCGATTTTATAATAATGCTCTTCTCTCTCCCCCCCCCCCCCCCCCCTCCCCCCCACCCCTAGGACGAATCAAATTACTATTTCATATTTTCACTGAGAATAATATTGAGTACGGATTTTTTTTAATTTTTAGAAAATGCTGCTTCGAGTTTTAAAAATAAAAACAAATACTAACAAAGCATGCAAGATAAAGTTGATAGACCTTGTGAAATTCCTGTAATGTATGGATTAATAAAGATTTAAATTAACCTAGTGACATTAAAAGGTTATTTCAACTTCGATCGCTTCGGTGTTATGTCCAACATAATCATACATAAATTCAGACTGTTGTGTGGTATTTTGTCCAGTTTAACACACACACACACACACACACGCACACCCCCCCCCCCCCCCCCCCCCCCCCCCCACACACACACACACACGTTGACGACTCTGAATCTCAAAGTCTGCTTCTTTCCGTTTCATGACAGTAACCCAAGGCTGATCCTAACCCTATGCCTTTCTTAAAGGGGCACACTGAAGGATGAGTTTTTGCTAGAGAAACGCGTCGAGGTCACCAGGAAAACAACCTTTATAGAGATCGTAACACTCACTTTGCTCTGGTTTCCTAGAAATCAAACCGTCAAATCGGCGATTCCTCCTTGGCGGAGGTGCTGGAAGTCAAAACTCTTTCAGTGAAAGAGAAGAAGGCATGTGCCTTCTCTTTTCTAATGGCCGCCTGAGTCGCTTAGACCAAACAACGAAATGTCCACAATACAAGCCTTTTTATTTGCAGTTTACCAAAAGGAATTTCGCTCACAACAAATAAAATAGCTCCAATAATGTTTCTTACTGCACTACAAATACGAAAACGCTTCAACCACTCTACCCACCCCGTCCAAAATGGCTTCTCTCTCTGGCAACTCCGCCAAGGAGGAATCGCCGTTTTGACGGTTTGATTTCTAGGAAACCAGAGCAAAGTGAGTGTTCCTATCCTTGAAAAGGCTGTCTTTCTGGTGATCTCGACGTGTCTCTGGCAAAACCTCATCCGTCAGGGCGCCCCTTTAAGAACGGTGGAGTGTTGCTTCTCAGCGAAAATGTTCAATGCGACAAAGACGATGTGGGGGGGGGGGGGGGGGGGGGGGGGGGGGGGGGGGGGGGGGGGTCCAAACTGCAACGTGTCCTTGGTTTCATGGAGAGGGGGTGGGGGGTGGGGGGTGGGGGGGGGGGGGGGCAATACAGAGGGCAGAGCGGGCGAT
>CM065691.1:45295105-45297605 GCA_017654935.2 Phymorhynchus buccinoides
GATGATGATAATGTGGATGGGGGTGATGCTAATGTGGATGCCAAAGATGACAATGTGGTTGATGGTGATGATAATGTGGATGAAAGTGATATTAATGTGACAGTTAAAGATGACAATGTCTTCGATGTTGTTAATGTGGATGGGGGTGATGCAAATGTGGATGCTAAAGATGACAATGTGTTTGATGATAATGTCGGTGAGAGTGATGCCAATATGAATGTTAAAGATATCAATGTGGTTGATGATGATAACGTGGACGAGAGCGATGCTAATGTGGATGTTAAAGATGACAATGAGGTTGATAGTGAGGATGAGGGTAATGTTAATGTGGATGTTGAAGATGGCAATGTGGTTGATGATGAGGATAATGTGGATGAGAGTCATGTGGATGAGAGTGATGCTAATATGAATGTTAAAGATGACAATGTGGTTGATAGCGAGGATGAGGGTGACGTTAATGTGGATGTTAAAGATGCCAATGTGGTTGATGATGATAATGTGGATGAGGGTGATGATAATGTGGAGGTTATAGATGACAATGTGGAATTGTTTTGAGATGTTGCTTTGCCACTGCACTATGATAATTGAAATTATTGATGTTTGATGTTCATGTGTTGTGATATGTCCTGTTGTTGCTTGATGGCTGACGTGTGAGTTATAGCATGTATTGTGACAATTTGTTTGAATCGCTGGTGTGTGCTATGAGTTGTGTCATATTATGCTGCGTTTTGATTAAGGTTTATTGCTGTTGTGACATGCTGTGTAAAATGTCTACTACATGGCTAATGTGTGCGATAGAGATGTATTGTGAAATGTTGTGTATTGTAGTTTGTGTGACTGGTGATGTTGTTGTAGGATGTGCAGCATTCTTGTTGTTTGATTGATATGTAATGTGGTGTGATTCGCTGCATTGCCTGGCATAGCAAGACAGCTGCTTATGCCGGGCCCTTTCTGTGTACTTTGTGTTTGTCTTTTTTTCCTTTCTTTTTTTATAATCTTTTTCTTTTGAATTTTGTTTATTTTCCATTCATTTTCTTCCAAGTTTTCGTTTTTATTCCATGTACCCCCAAGGGGCTTTCGGAAATAAACCTTGAAACCTTGGTACCAGGACCAAACAGGGCTCGGTGCAGTTAGGAGTAAGACAGAGAGAAGAGGTGAGTTTTCAGCTGAGACTTAACCCTTTCGCCGCCAGACATTTTTCAGAAACAAAATCCCATTAAACTTACCTGGGTAGAGAAAAAAAAAAAATGTCTGTAATATTGGGGAATCCTCTGTGACATATATAAAGTAAGGCCTATCCTTACCTCCCAAAGGTAAGAGAATAAGGTCTATGGATAACAGACCCCGATTTGATGCCTTTTAGTGACATGGGTGTCAAATCATTGTGGTGCAAAAATGCGACGTTGGCGGTGAAAGGGTTAAAAGAGGACAGAGTTTGTAGCCTGCTATTGTTTCTGTCTGATCCGTCCATGCCTCCGGCGTGCCTCCGGCGTGCCTCCGGCGTACGTCCGTCCGTCCGGCTATTCGTCCGTTTTTCTCAAAAACTATTCAGTCTATCATCATCAAATTTGGTATACTAGTTTGCCAAGATGCAAGCTATCCACCGATGTATATAGTTTGACATTAAGGTCAAGGTCGCGGCAGTTACGGGGTTCAAACCCCAAAACACATAATCGCTAATATCTCGCAAACGTTTGCATGTATTTCAATGCAGTTTTTTTCACAACATTTCTTGATGAATGGTCTATAACACAGTTGTCATGAATTTTTCTGTGCACTCGTGTGCGCATGATCGCGCGCGCTCAAATCACGGGTCCGAACCCTCAGGCTATATATCAAAAACTATTCGGTTTCGTGCTGTTTTCATGCGTTTTTATGTAGTTACGTGCTGTTTTCATGCGTGTTTATGTATGTGTACAGCCGACGCATTCCGATTTCGGAGTAGCTCGGCGATGCTGCGAGGGGACTTTGCAGCCGCTCGGCATTGCACTTGTTTGTGTTGTTTTTGCTGTCCCATCTTCTGGGTCGTACAGTGGCGTTGCTCCCACGCCGCTCATTCCGAATCCCAATTCGCAGCTACACACCGGCTTGTTCCAAGTCGCAGAAACCGAGACCAACAGTCCAAGGGGAGCGAATCTATGTTAGGCCGTCAGGAGGCAGCCAACTGAGGAGACACTGCACTGCTGCTGAGTCACCTCGGTGGATTTCATTGGAGCCTGTTCAGGACACCACCTACTAAGCCCCCTACTGACGACACTATTCTCTTAGTCGCGGAGCCAGCGTGAGTGAGGTCCTCCTCCGAGGGCGCCCCAACGAATGTTCACCGACAGCTCCCCAGAACACACTGATCCGCATGACTTTGACCCGAACGCACCAAGGCATAGACTGGATTGAAAACCGAAACTGAGGTCACCATGAGAGCAGGGCATGCAAAGCCACAGAATTTGAGACATTTTTTTCGTAAAAGAGGACAGAGTTTGTGCATGACGTTTCAATAACT
>CM065691.1:45315105-45320105 GCA_017654935.2 Phymorhynchus buccinoides
CGACCGTACAGGCAGGCCTATTCACCCTGAAATCGAGCTTCGTGTATTTCAAATCCGAAAAAAAGTGTTTTCGTCACAAACAAGGGAGTATTCCAACAGAAAAGTTTTTAAAAAATGGAAAAAAGATTCATGCATACGCGTACAGTCATATTGATACTCCGATGTCATGAGAGTAGTGGTATTTGGGGTGCATATTTGCATGCGCACGCACGCGCGCATATTATACACGCAATGCTGCACATGCAAAACGAGGGTGAGTGCTATGTATATAGCAAAACCAAAAAAAGAATAAATACTAACAAGAAAGAAATGTTTTCCCAATATTTCGGCTTTTTATTGCCTTGGACGCGGGACAGAGAGAGAGAGAGAGAGAGAGAGAGAGAGAGAGAGAGAGAGAGAGAGAGAGAGAGAGAGAGAGAGAGAGAGAGAGAGAGAGAGAGAGAGAGAGAGAGAGAGAGAGAGAGAGAGAGAGAGAGAGAGAGAGAGAGAGAGAGAGAGAGAGAGAGAGAGAGAGAGAGAGAGAGAGAGAGAGAGAGAGAGAGAGAGAGAGAGAGAGAGAGAGAGAGAGAGAGAGAGAGAGAGAGAGAGAGAGAGAGGGAGGGGGGGAGAGAGAGAGAGGAGAGAGAGGGGGAGGGGGGGGGGGGCAGAGAGAGAGAGAGAGAGAGAGAGAGAGAGAGAGAGAGAGAGAGAGAGAGAGAGAGAGAGAGAGAGAGAGAGAGAGAGAGAGAGAGAGAGAGACAGAGAGAGAGACAGACAGACAGGCAGACACAGAGAGAGAGAGATTTGATCAATACTTCTTTAGTACAAAGAAGGGCTACACGACTGTGGTCCCAAAATTAAGCCGTGACACGACCATTGAAAAAGATGCAGGAAACAATCATAGTAAAAGGTGTATAAAGGGTACCCCCCCCCCCCACACACACACACACACACACACACACCCTCCCCCCACCCAAACCATAATGGAACGACATCTTACCCCACTGTGCCGCGTACACATGAGAAAGCTGAGAGAAAAACACCCGAAGGTGCTGATGGGACCCAGATATGCACCAGCCACGCCTGCCCCTATCAACACGAGAGCAGCCCTGCTCTACCAGCCTTGGAAGTCCCGTGTTGTGTTACTGGGGAGCAAGCCACACACACACACGCACACGCACGCACACGCACACGCACGCACGCACGCACGCACACACACACACACACACACACACACACACACACACACACACACACACACACACACACACACACACACACACACACGCGGGACATTCCATGAAGTACACAGAGGCCACATAGCTACTACTCCCGGCTTGGCGACCATCGGATACGAAACAGAGGAGTCCTTGCGAAATGTCCCCATTGGGCGTACCAGCCCGTTTTTCATGACTGCAGAGACCACAGGTAAAAAGACACCCCACTCAGAAACCAGAACTTCCCCGTGGGGGATACCAGGGATCTTTTGTACAAATAGTTCCCCCATCTTCTGGAAGTTCTGTGCTCATAACTTCCTCTAATCTGCCACTCTCTTTGACTCTGCCTTTTCCCTTTGCTTTCTATCATCTACTATCTTTCTGACTTATTGGCCCATTCTCCTGCCTGTTTTCAAGAAAAACCTTTCCAAATATTTTTTCTCCTTTGAGCTTCTCCGAAATCGGAATGTGTCGGCTGTACGCAGCGGGGAGACCAGTGAAAACTGAAAACCGGACACATGCGTACCTTACCCATTATGGCCATATGGCCTGGGAACGCAGAAGAAGAAGAAGAAACCAGAACGTTCTGTGTGAAATGTTGTGTCGTGGGGTCAGTGGGCATAGTGTAGTCATACTCGGTCGACAGCAACTGACTGACACCCCTGCAGTTCTGGGTTTTTTCCAGGCCATATGGTCATAATGGGTAAGGTACGTATGTGTCCGGTTTGCAGTTTTCACTGCTCTCCTCGCTGCGCACAGCAGACACATTCCGATTTCGGAGGAGCTCAAAAGGAAAATATTATTTGGAAGATTCTTGTGGGGGGAAAAAGGCAGGAGAATGGGGCCGATAAGGCAGAAAGATAGTAGATGATAGAAAGCAAAGGGAAAAGGCAGAGTCAAAGAGAGTGGCAGATTAGGGGAAGTTACAAGCACAGAATTTCCAGAAGGTGGGATAACTATTTTTTGCGAAAGACCCCCCCCCCCCCGGTATCCCCACGGGGACCACCCCTGCACATGGTAGAGAAAGTCTCCACCTGTTTATCTCGTCCAATGTGAACGTTCTGAAAAGGACCGTAAAATGGATCAGGGACTGGTTTTCAGATGTAGGGGCTCCACATGAAAGGCGCTACATGCACACATAATACATCTGGTTTCTTCATTCTGGTTATACTCACTCATACATCTGCATCGCTAAACATTCGGGACTTTCCTGGAGTTGTACTGCCTCCGGGCGCAATATTGCCTCCAGGATCGTTCCCACCATCTTTATATCTACTAATGTCCCATATGTGTCTGTTTCAGACCGGAGGACGTTAAACGGATTTTCACTCACATCATTCTGGTTTTTTAAAAATTATATATATATATCCCTTTATTACCTTCGATCCCTTGTGTCTCTCTGTGTCTGTTGCTCTTCTCTGTCTCCGTCTCCGTCTCCGTCTCCGTCTCTCTCTCTCTCTCTCTCTCTCTCTCTCTCTCTCTCTCTCTCTCTCTCTCTCTCTCTCTCTCTCTCTCTCTCTCTCTCTCTCTCAGTTTAACGGCACCGTAATGACCGTCTGTTTCCAGCAGAGTCAAAAGGCAGAGTCAAAGAGAGTGGCAGATTAAAGGAAGTTACAAGCACAGAGCTTCCAGAAGGTGGGGGGGGGGGGGTATTTTTATGACAGAATCCCCCGGTATCCCCACGGGGAGAGACTCGTGGAGGGGGCGAGGTCAATCGCGCAGCTCCCCGTAAGGAGGCACGAGGCATCCACCCACTGACCCCAAACAGGGCGAACAACCCCTAGAAAAATATTAAGGGCGACAGAAGAGCGACTAGGACGAGACGATTGTTTTTCATTTTGTCCTCCCTTTTTGGGGGGTCGCCATTGTCAACACTGAGACGCACTTGTTACTTTCACCCTGCAAAACCAACGCGAAGGCCCTTCTTCTTCTTCTTCTTCTTCTTCTTCTTCTTCTTCTTCTTCTTCTTCTTCTTCTTCTTCTTCTTCTTCTTCTTCTTCTTCTTCTTCTTCTTCTTCGTCTTCCAATTACTGGACAGGGCCCTATCGCGGGCGATTTGAAGTCCAACTAACTGGTCACATTAGGCAGGCGGCATTAAAAACAGGATTTTTAAACTGCACTAAAAGTCTTGCGTTCAAACTATTTACATTTCTGCATGGAGTTTTAGCAGAAACAGGCCCGGTGGCTGGTGGTGATGCCACCGAAGCCGGCCCTGAAAACTTCTGGACTGATGGTGTCTGCCATGGGCTGTAGGGAGCGAGTTCCATTCTCTCAACGTGCGAGGGAAAGAAGGAATAGTGGAGGACCGGATGGGCTTGTCCTTTCTTGAAAGAATCTCTGTGACCCTCTTGTTCTAGGGTCACTGGGACGTAGGTACTGGTTGGGGTTTAAGTCAACCAGTCCATGATTGATCTTGTGCAGCAGGCACAGACGCTTGATCTTTCTCCTTCAAACAGAGTCTATCCATTTTCTAAAAAAAGACACAGACGCTGCTAAACGAGGTGACTGTCTAGTACCCCAGACTGTGGAATTGCCCGGGGAGGGCGAAGGGGGTTGAGGGTGAAGGGGTGAGGGGGTGGTGGTGGTGGTGGCGGTGCAGACAAAACGTTCCTTAATAATTATATGAGCTGGTTTGGCTATAGGGCCCAGCCACACGTCAGCTTAAATCGTACGACTGCGCGATACGATTCGATCGGGTGATCTCGGAGCGCGAATCAAATTCGTTCTCCCCCCGTGGGGATACCTGGGAGGGGGAGCCTTTTGCATAAATAGTTCCCCCACCTTCTGGAAGTTCTGTGCTTGTAACTTCCGTCTAATCTGTCACTCTCTTTGACTCTGCCTTTTCCCTTTGCTCACTGTCATCCACTAATCTTTCTGCCTTACCGGTCCATTCTCCTGCCTTTTTTCACGAAACACTTTCAAAACCATCTTCCTCCAGCCGAAGTCGGACTTGCTGGGCCCAGCTATTTCTTAGTTAGGCGCATAACGGCAGCATGACGCATCTGCGCCCATAATTGACAGGAAACTGTCTGAGCGATCGAAGAAGAAGAAGAAGAAGAAGAAGAAGAAGAAGAAGAAGAATTTCATTCTTGGAGACCACGTGATCGACTTTCGCGCAAATCGCATCGTACAGTCGCACGGGTTTTAGTGGACGTGTGGCTGGCCATCAATGAGGGATGGGGAGATTACTGAAAGACATCGATTGGAGTAAACACACTTTCCTTAGGGCTAACATTTAAGTCCATGCCGTGAGCGAACTAAGCTCCGTGGTCCATCTGTGTTCTACCGAGGACCCAGCATGCTTGACCATCGTGTGAAAGGTAGCACACGCCTTGTAGTTTTTTGACTTCCTGACAGGTTATACACCACAAGCGGGTCTGCTTCTTTTGGCCTCCCTTCCCCCAAGACCCAAACAACATGGGCGACAGCAGGACCAAAATGCGTACACAACGCACGCCAGTCGGTGCGAATGACATGGCAGCAGGTGTGAGAAAAAACACAGAGAATGAAACAAAAAATAGATGCTTCGTATTAGCCAGGGCCTGTATTCACGTTGAGATAGCACGAGACTTAGCATGATGCTAACTTTTAGAAGCTCTTCCAATGTCCTGTATGATTTAATAGGACTTTTGGAAGAGCTTCTAAGTTAGCATGATGCTAAGTCTCATGCTATCTCAACGTGAATACAGGCCCTGGACACATTCAAGGTGTACACCGAGCCTTAGAGTGCGATCGTGTCCTGTATGATTTAATAGGACTTTTGGAAGAGCTTCTAAGTTAGCATGATGCTAAGTCTCATGCTAT
>CM065691.1:45325105-45327605 GCA_017654935.2 Phymorhynchus buccinoides
GAAATTTCGGTTTTTAAGGTCAAACTTCAAGGTCAAGGTCAGCACAGTGTTGATTAACGAAAGGAAGCTTCCTCGTCAAGCTGTCTACCCCTCTGCCAATTTTAATCAAAATCCAAACAGTAGTTTTTAAGATAATCGATACACACACACACACACACACACACACACACACACACACACACACACACACACACACACACACACACACACACACACACACACACACACACAATCGCAATACCTCGGCCTCAGGCCTCAGGCCGGGTAACAACCTATCAAACAAAACAAAAAGACAGAAAGAAAAAGAAGAGTAAAAGGCGATTATGCAAAATGATTAATGAGAGCATGGGGGGAAACGTATTTGCTAAATAAGGCTCACGAAGCGTATTTACATTACTTTGCAACTGTTACGCATAGGGTATGTCGGCCATACATTAGCATGATAATTATATCGAAAAATACTATGAATATTAGAACTGTAAAACGTTACAACTGTCAAACGTGTCCAGAAATGAACATCGACTAGGTAAATGAGCATTACTATACATTGAGACAGATACCAGTACTTAGGATGTTACTTTGTTCCTATAATGAGATACCGATATGATATTGAAAATAAATACTTGTAGCGGTGCCATAGCCGATGAGGTTTAACCGAGGCGTGGTTACCGCTACACCTATCTGTATTAATTTTAAAAATCGGGACTTTACTGGTTTCGTACTGCCTCCGGGCATTGCCTCCAGTATTGTTCCCACCATTATTTGTATTTACAAATGTCCCATATGAGCGTTTTTCAAAAAAGGCCGAATTACAGAACTCGCAAATGATGAAAAACGAAGTTTGCCAATTACACATTTTTACACTGTCTTATAATTTTACAGACCCTGAAATACCTTAAAGTGGATTATGCCGTTTTTTAGACATGCTTCTTAGCCGTTATGAATTTTTAACGAATTAAATCTTTTAAAAAAAGCATTTCGTGCAACAAGTTTCTTCTTTTTTTTTGTAAGGAAAGGAAAGGTTGTTCATTCGCTTAAAATATATTTTGTTTAGCAGTAGACACTGCTCTTTTAAATACCAACTGCGAATTTGGTTCTTGATGAAAAACATGTCCGTTTTTCTAACTGAAATAACGAACTTTTTGAAAAAAAGGTGTTTTAGTAGGAATCAACACCTATGAAAAATAAATGCGTAGCACTATATTTACAAAAGATTTTTTACAGGTAACGTGGACAAATATGAAGTCAATCCAAACGTAGAACGCATGACTTATAGAGTGTTTTGGGCGAAATATCTGATTTAGTTTCGTTGCATCGTGACATTCTATTCTACGTCACTGACGCTTATCGCGTCAAGATATTAAGCGAGTAAGGCGAAACATCTCAGATGTTAACAATTAGGAAAACTTCCTTTTGCCGTTTTACATTAATTTTATATTATAGCACAAAGTTTTCAAACGTTTCCTATGAAACAGATCTAAATGGGCATAATGCAAACGGCATGTTGCAGTACCTGTCACATGTTGTTACACTGACGTTCTTCGGATCTATTCAAGACGGGCGTTGACTTATTTTGCGGCTCTAGGGTCTGTACACTCCTTTTATTTGTTTTCTTTCTTTCTTTCCTTATGAGGAAATGGGTTGTAATATGCACACGTGCGTGCTGAGAGAGAGAGAGAGAGAGAGAGAGAGAGAGAGAGAGAGAGAGAGAGAGAGAGAGAGAGAGAGAGAGAGAGAGAGAGAGAGAGAGAGAGAGAGAGAGAGAGAGAGAGAGAGAGAGAGAGGAGTTGAATGAAACTCAAATGTTTTAATGGGGATTAACAGTAAAACGTCACACAACACACACACACACACACACACACACACACACACACACACACACACACACACACACACACACACACACACGCGCACACGCACACACACACACACACACACTGAGATAGACACTTGGTAGACTTTCTTTTTACTGAAATTATAAGGCCCCGTTTCCCGTTGGCGCTGCTCTGAGAGTGACGCGCTCTCCCTAGTAACGGTAACGCCTAGTAACGGTAACGCCAAGTACTGGTAACGCTGAGTACAGCAAATTTGAAGCGATTCGGTTAAGAAACGGCGGAGTTATAAGGCCCCGTTTCCCGTTGGCGCTGCTCTGAGAGTGACGCGCTCTACCGATTCTCTTCAAATTTGCTGCCAAGCCTTGCCCCGGCCACAGCAAGCCTGACAGCAAATTTGAAGCGATTCGGGTACGAAACGGCGAAGTTATTTGTGAAAAGGTGAAGCGGCGTATATCGCGCGCGTTTATGAATCGATTCGCTTCCGGTTTGGCACACAGATAGTTATCGTCCCCGGTCATCTACCTTCCAAATTCGAAGGCAATCCGTCCAGAAATACCGGAGATACGGGCGCCGAGAGGCCGGCGGATACGCGTTTCGCGCATTTGCCAAACCTCGCAAATGACACTGCCGCCTCGGTTGCCGTCGCCATCGCCCCGTTAGGGCTC
>CM065691.1:45335105-45340105 GCA_017654935.2 Phymorhynchus buccinoides
CTGGTATTGTTTTCAGTTTGTCCGTCCGTCCGTCCGTGTTCAAATTTGCTCAACATGAATTATTTCGGTGTAAAATGGCCTCACATACAGTTATCAGTGTGTTTCAACAAAAAAAACAAAGGTTTGTTTGTCTGTTTGTTTGTCTGTCTGTCTGTCTGTTTGTCTGTGACAACGATAACTCGAGCACGCTTGGATATATCAACATGAAAATGTACAGGTGGATACTAGGGGTCAAACGCTTGGACAAGTTCGCATTTGAGCAAAATCGGGTTAGCGGTTAAGGGTTTAGGTTAAGATTAGGGTTAGGGTTAGGGGTGCAAGCGTGTATCGCGACCGGGTCAGTTTACGCAAGTACTCTAGTTGTTTTTAATGTCTGTTTGTCGTTTCCGACCACGACTGCCAGATAGCAGAAGGGGGGGCCAGATGCTGTTCCAGCGGGCTGGGCTTAAATTGGTTTTGTTGGTGGAGATGCCTTGCCCGGGGTGCAGGGCGAACCCCCACTCTCTCGGTCGGCCAAAGGAGCTTGAGGACAACTGTCGTTGGAGACCATGTACCATGACTAACCAGTCCCTTTGGCTGCAGCACTATAGCAAGTGCGAAAGGCCCCCTTAGTTTGAGAATCATCGTCTTCCAGGACAGACTAAGCTGTACCATGACTTTGTAATGCTCCATAAGTCAATGATTGCACAGTTCTAACTTTACTATTGGCCCTTACTACACGCTAATAATGCCAATCAACGAGGGGTGGGGGGGGAGGCTAATTGAGTAGGTCCACAGGAACTAACATGACACATACTATATATAGTAACAGAAATACCACAGTGACAACCAGGAGTGACTCATCTGACACATGCCGCAGAGAATACAAAAAAAGTGACAACCAGGAGTGACTCATCTGACACATGTCACAGAGAATACAAAGTGACAACCAGGAGTGACTCAGTGTCACAACCAGTGACCTGACTCATCTGACACATGTCACAGAGAATACATCAAAGTGACACCAAGTGACAGAGAATACCAGGACGACCAGGAGTGACTCATCTGACACATGTGACTCATCTCATCTGACACATGTCACAGAGAATACGACAAAATGACAACCAGGACTGAATGACACATCACAGAGAATACGACAAAGTGACAACCAGGACTGACTCATCTGACACATGTCACAGAGAATACATCAAAGTGACAACCAGGAGTGACTCATCTGACACATGCCACAGAGAATACAAACAAAGTGACAACCAGGAGTGACTCATCTGACACATGTCACAGAGAATACATCAACAAAGTGACAACCAGGAGTGACTCATCACACTGACACATGCCACAGAGAATACATGCCACAGAGAATCAACAAAGTGACAACCAGGAGTGATCTGACACATGCCACAGAGAATACATCAACAAAGTGACAACCAGGAGTGACTCATCTGACACATGCCACAGAGAATACATCAACAAAGTGACAACCAGGAGTGACTCATCTGACACATGCCACAGAGAATACATCAAAGTGACACTCATCTGACACATCACAGAGAATACATCAACAAAGTGACAAAGTGACATGTCACAGAGAATACATCAAAGTGACAACCAGGAGTGACTCATCTGACACATGTCACAGAGAATACATCAACAAAGTGACAACCAGGAGTGACTCATCTGACACATGTCACAGAGAATACATCAACAAAGTGACAACAGGAGTGACTCATCTGACACACCAGGAGTGACTCATCTGACACATGTCACAGAGAATACATCCAAAGTGACAACCAGGAGTGACTCATCTGACACATGTCACAGAGAATACGACAAAGTGACAACCAGGAGTGACTCATCTGACACACACACGCAAAGTGACAACCAGGAGTGACATCTGACACACGCCACAGACAACACAGACACCCACCCGCATCGCATTTCCCCAGGAATAGAATTGCCTCGAGTCTGTCTGTGTAAGTATATCGGATCCTGGAGACGCGAGTCCTGGAGTAATTAACAGACAGTGTCCCGCTCCACCCATAGTGCGGTCAAACAATTACCCCCTCCCCCTCCCCCACCCCTTGTCAATTATTCATTGAGCATCACCAGTATTAGTCAACTCTGACACAGGGCCAGGAGGAGCTGTAATACTAGTAGTAGGGGTAGGTACTGTGGTCGTCGTGCTAGCAGGGGCGGATCAAATGATTCGCAAGGGGTGTTTCCGCCGAGGGGGGGCGGGGGGTGGGGGGGGGGGTGTCCAGGGAACTGCATAGGTTCTGGGTTAAGAGGCAATACCCTTTTGGAGCCCAGGGAGAATGGGGGGGGGGGGGGAGCCCTTGAAAAATGTTGCAATTTAGTGATTATTAATGAAGGAGAAAGTCGAGTCATGTTCGTACTTTTCACTCTTGTATAGTGGGGTGAGGGATCCGGAAATCCAAAAATCCCCCATCCCCCCCCCCCCCCCCCCCCCCCGATCCGACCCATGTGTTAGTTTTCTTCTGGATCAGTAGGGGGGGGGGGGGGGGGGGGGGGGGGGGTGGGGGGGGCAGTGTGGTGCATCGGACAGGAAGCATTGCCAAGCAAAATGAGTTGTTTATACGGTGTTATAGTCCTTAGCACTTGACACCGTTTGTTGCTCTATTTTTTCACAGGCAGTGACTTAGCAACGACAACCTCACTCTCCATGTTTATCTGTGTGTCTCTCTCTCTCTTTCTCTTTCTCTATCTCTCTCTCTCATCCGGGCGCGGCAAAAATAGAGTATGCCTTCGAAAGTGGGGTAAACTGCGCCAACAGAGCGATTATACCCGCGCGGTGCCAGAAGAAACGCTCATTCCAGAGGAAGATGGGTTTGCACATTCGTGTGTGCTATGCGCGCGAGTGTGTGTTTGTGCCTTTGTGCGTGCGTGCGTGCGTGCACATGCGCGTGTGTGTGTGTTTTTTTAAAAAAAATCTTGGAGGGGGGGGGGGGAGATTTTTGTTTATGCTTGCCATGCCCCATTTTGCGGACAATAAAATTATGGGAACATAAACAAAATCATGCACATCTGTTGGTTTAAATACATTTGTATTCAGATCAACAGGGCACATAATATTATACATAATAATAATAATAATAATAATAATAATTTCACTTATATAGCGCGATACAAATCATGCTAAAAGCAAGCTCTCAGCGCTTTACAAACATTGATAAAACCAAGTCAAAATATAAATTATAAATTAACACATTGACACACCATGTTTCATAACAACTAGCGCAACGCCGAGTTCCAGTAACGCCTAGTAACGGTAACGCCTAGTAACGGTAACGCCAAGTACTGGTAACGCTGAGTACAGCAAATTTGAAGCGATTCGGTTAAGAAACGGCGGAGTCGTATAGCGCGCGCGTTTCTGAACCGATTCGCTTCCGGGTTGGTACACGGATAGTCACCGTCCTCGGTGATCTTTCTGCCAAATTCGAAGGCAATCGGTCCAGAAACACCGGAGATACGGGCGCCGAGAGGCCGGCGGATGCGCGTTTCGCGCATTTGCCGAACCGCGCAAATGACACGGCCGCCTCGGTTGCCGTTGCCATCGGCCCGTTAGGGCTCACAGCAAATTTGAAGCGATTCGGTCGAAAAACGGCGGAGTTATAAGGCCCGTTTCGTGTTTCAGACACACACACACACACACACACACACACACACACACACACGGACAGTTGGCTTTTTACTATATGATGATATAGAGTAATAGTAACATTATTTAATAACACATGAGAGAGAGAGAGAGAGAGAGAGAGAGAGAGAGAGAGAGAGAGAGAGAGAGAGAGAGAGAGAGAGAGAGAGAGAGAGAGAGAGAGAGAGAGAGAGGAGGCAGGGAGGAGGTGGACAATACATTGTCAACATAAATGAGCAGCAACAAGCTTGAAGCTTACAGTGTGCTCGCTATCTACATGTATTATGACGACTGTTGAAAACAACCATAAACAAGCAATGACATAAGCAATCAAAATAGGTTAACAAAGAAAAAGTAAAAAATAAAAAAAAATTCATGAGCAGTTGGAAACTGGAATAACGAAGTCAGCAATATTTATATACTGGTCTCCAAAATTTAAGGGCCGGAAGAACGATCTTCTCTCTTCTGTCTTGGAGGCATGCTTATTGAGAGCTCTGGTTGCCGCCCTTAAATACACATTCGTGTCTAACTTTTGCTCAGCAGTGTTCACTACAGTCATGCCTTGCAAGAAACCTGCATCAGCCCTGATTCTTCAGCGAAAAGAGACCAAACTTTCGTGAAATTCTCGTGAATTTGCCACATTTTAAGCGTACCTGAAAACGCTGTTGCTGTACTGCAATGTCTGCAAAACTGGTTCAGGCACGTGCAACAGGAAGGAAAGTTATTGAGTAGCCTAAGTTTTGCCATTTTCTTCATTGTTGTCTTAGTGTACAATAAATAGATATCAAGCTACTGAAAACAGAAGCCGGCCCTTAACTTTTGGAGACCAGTATACATCAAAGTTATCAAGCTAACTTCAAATATCAAAAATTGAATAATCAAATGCTTGAAAACGCACATCTGTTCAATCTTTGCACTTGACGTAGTCTCGTTCTTCACAGTGACATTTTGAAGATTTCGCGCGCAACATGCACACAACTAAATGTTTCGGTACGGAAACCCAGCGAATAAGCAAAAGAAAGAAAGGGGGAAAAAATAAGCGCATGCGTTTACGCCCGGAATCGCGAATGTCCCCCCCCGTCCGCTTACCCCCCCCCCCCCCCCCCCCCCCCCCCCCCCCCCCCCCCCCCCCCCCCCCCCCCCCCCCCCCCCCCCCCTTTCTTTCTTTTGCTTCTTTACGGTGTTTCCGTACACGTTAGTGTAAGTGCGCTTAGTTGAAACAAGATGGAAACAAGATGTCCCAGTTACCAGCAACACCCATACACATAATAAGGGGGAGACGGGGTAAAAAGTCCATGGGCGGGTAAGAAGCCCATGCCAATTATCTCATAAAATAAAGATAATT
>CM065691.1:45362605-45367605 GCA_017654935.2 Phymorhynchus buccinoides
CTCTGTGACGTCAAATTAATTTTCATGTAATTTTCTCATCAAAAGTCTTAGGAGGTACGAATTACGTGATAGTGGTACGATAGTGCCCAATTATTTTTCCTTTGAATATTTAAATTTGCAAAGTCGACAATTTTGACCCGAAAACTTTAAAGATCTTAAAGTCGCATTTCCAGTTTTAATCTTTGCATGTGTGCACGGAATAACAAACAAGAAACCAGATGCTGCCGAAAATGAAATTTCGTTTGCCTTGCAAAGAGTGTTGCATTTTGGTCGTGATAAAAGACTTCCCTTCCCCTGTCCAAGCTTCACACACAAATACTAACCCCCAATCTTCTACCGTTTGGTAGGAAACCAGGTGGTACGAATTGCGTGACTGGTACTGTATCAATAACCCTCCCCTACATATACAAGCGCACATTAATACACTGAAGAATGGAAGGTAGCAGACAGGGTTTTTTTAGGCGTTCGCCTGCCAATTCCATGCGTGAGTGACTAAGGATTGAATCCCAGCCTCGCCCTTTCTTTCCAGTTCTGGACGTGAAGGTCGACCTAATCGTCCAGTCCTCCTGGATGGGGACTCAAAGCAAGTCTGACCCGCGCGCTTTACGCAATAGCACAGCCCGCGGCAGTGACAAAGTCAGTATCACGAGCAGGGTGGTTCCCGCTGTCTGGTATTATCCAAATCGATAATACAATGAGTAGAATGAGTACAACGAGGCTCTCCGTTAAAAAAGGGGGAACTATTCCGAGAACAGCGTCGGTTTTTGTTTGTATTCGGTTTGTTTGCATGTTTGTTTGTTTGTTTGTTTGCTTGTTTTTATTTATTCAAACAGATTTTGGTTTAGACAAGATAAAAACTAAAAAAGAAGCCTGCTAAACAATGTCTAAACAAACAACCTCCTACTAAGCAACTTCACATTCAAATGGTAACATTTGAACAGGCGAAACTCTATACCAAATTTCTACCGAATTTAATTTAATCAACAGATTGTGTCGATTTCAGCGGTATTCTGTTCTTTCAAAGATAGAGAAAAAGAACGAAAGAAAGAGAGAAAGAAGGAGAGAAGAGAAAAAACAGAAATAAATAAACGATACGTAAGTAAGAAACAGAAAGTGAGATAGGTAAAGCTTGGGGGAAACAAAGTTTAATTTAACCAACAGATGGTACGGATTTCAGGGGTGGGGGGTGGGGGTGGGGGGGGGGAGGTCGGCTCTTTCAAAGACAGACATAAAGAACGAAAAACAAGAAGAAGAAAGTAAGAAAAGTAGAGCAAGGACAAAACGAAAACAAATCACAAGAAACTCTACAGAATCCGACGACATCGCTATAATATAAAACGCGTCTGAGAGCGACAGAGGCTTAAGATTCTTCGGCTTTACTTCCATTACTACAAGTACAGAAAAGGAATGGAACTTGAACGGAGAGAGAGAGTTCACCCTTCTATTCCCTTTCTGTTGGTTCTATTGGAATTGGTGAGAAGCATTAGTCCATCACTGTCATTGCCCAATGAATGGCCCAAGCTCCTCCTTGTGTGTTTAGTGTCTTACAATGTCCATGGTGTCTTACAATGTCCATGGTGTCTTACAATGTCCATGGTGTCTTACAATGTCCATAGTGTCTTACAATGTCCATGGTGTCTTACAATGTCCATATGTCCATAGTGTCTTACAATGTCCATGGTGTCTTACAATGTCCATGTCTTACATGGTGTCTTACAATGTCCATAGTGTCTTACAATGTCCATGGTGTCTTACAGTGTCCATGGTGTCTTACAATGTCCATAGTGTCTTACAATGTCCATGGTGTCTTACAATGTCCATAGTGTCTTACAATGTCCATGGTGTCTTACAATGTCCATAGTGTCTTACAATGTCCATGGTGTCTTACAATGTCCATAGTGTCTTACAATGTCCATAGTGTCTTACAATGTCCATGGTGTCTTACAATGTCCATGGTGTCTTACAATGTCCATAGTGTCTTACAATGTCCATAGTGTCTTACAATGTCCATAGTGTCTTACAATGTCCATAGTGTCTTACAATGTCCACCACTGTCCCTTTCTCTCTTTTTGTGAAGGGAGGACAAAAAGAATTCTATGCATGCCCTCCTCTCCCCCACCCCCACCCCCACCCCTAGGTTCTGCTCCTCTTGCGTCAACAACTTTGTTCGCACTACTGTGCTCAGGAAGAGTTTACTGTCTGTGTCTGTCTGTCTGTCTGTTTAGCTGTCTGTCTATCTGTCTCTCTGTCTCTGTCTCTGTCTCACTCTCTCTCTCTCTCTCACTCTCTCTCTCTGCTTTGCACCAATGATATCTTGCTAAGGCATTAAGGTCTAGGTCGCGTTTCCCAGTCTCCAAGCCTTCCTCCGTTTCTTCTTGTTCATTTAGATGCGAAGTTGCACCCAAGACGTGCTGGTTATGTCTTTTGAATAGCCATAGTTTGAAAACAGTGTGTGAATGCGTCTTCGTTTTTAGTGCTCTGTTTCTCTCATTTAACTTGAATTATTAATTGAACTCAGCTGTTGTTGGAGAGAAAGAGGTGATTGTTTTCCATTGTCAGTCAGTACTCGTCAAAGCCAGATACAAGGCGAAAATTGGTACTTTTATTCAATAATACATTTAAAAAATGAAATCTTGTGTTTTTGTGTTTTTTAGCCTGATCATATATATATACTTTCAAGTACAAACTTTCAAAAGTTTAAAAAAGTTTAAAAAACGCCAACAAACAAGATATAAAATTTCCAAATATTCCGACGTTTATTCGTCTTCGTCAGTGGTAAAATGACAAGTGATTAAAACAAGACTGAATCGCGCATAGAAACGGATTCTGACTAAAACTCACATTAAAAAAGGGGGTGTGGGTGGGTTGGTCAAATAAAAAAAGAGGTCAATAAAAAAGAAGAAGCTGAACTCCAGAACAAGCACGTGCCCCAACAGTGTAATAATATAATATAGCATGCACACGATCTTTTGTGAAAAAGAAGGTTAAACATGCAATAAGTGAAATGGGAGAATAGTTAGGAAGGGACAGCTTCTGTTTAGACATGGTGGAAGGAGAGGAAGGGGAAGAGGGAGAGAACAGAGATTGAGAGAGAGAGAGAGAGAGGAGAGAGAGAGAGAGAGAGAGAGAGAGAGAGTGAGAGAGTGAGAGAGACAAGGGGGGTAAATAGGGAGAGTAAGTCTGTCTGTAAGGGAGTGTGTGTGTGTGTGTTCGTGTATGTGTGCTTGTGGGGAGTGGGGGGGGGGGGGGTTGTGAAAAAGGTAAGTGATAACAATGACAATAGCAAATGGCATTCCATTGTGACATCATTAGCAAAAATTATTATGGGATCGCCTGTACAAAATCACAATAATCACAATATATATATATATATATACATACACACACACATACACACGCGCGCTCACACACGCAAACACACACATAGTCCTCTCTCTCTCTCTCTCTCTCTCTCTCTCTCTCTCTCTCTCTCTCTCTCTCTCTCTCTCTCTCTCTCTCTCTCTCTCTCTCTCTCTCTCTCTCTCTCTCGAAAAGATTCATTTATTGGTATGCAAGAGGCTTCTGGGGGTACCAGTTAGAACGCCAAATAAAATGGTATATGGCGACCTGGGACGGTACCCATTGTATGTTAATTCTTTTGTTGCAAGTGTACGCTTTTGGTTTAAATTAGTACAAATGGATAATGAAAGATGACCATTTAAAGCGTATGGAATGTTGCTTAAATTAGACCAGTCCGGTAAGAACTGCTGGGTTTCGAAAATTAGAGAGATTTTGTGTAATACAGGTTTCAATATCGTCTGGTTACAGCCAGGAGTCGGTAACGTTAAATTATTCTTGAATATATTTAAGCAAAGATTGATTGACATGTTTATTCAAGAGTGGGATGGAACAATCGGAGATAGAGACACATACAATGCCTACAGATCATTCAAAACTGTCTTTGAAAAAGAGATGTATGTCTTTGAAATGGATAGTTCTTGTTTTCGGGTAGCAATTTCTCAGCTACGGTTTAATGTACTTCCTCTGAATAATAATGTTTATAGATACAGCAATTCTGCAAGAGCGAAAGATTGCTCGTTTTGTGTTGGTCAAATTGAAAACGAACGCCATTTCTTGTTCCATCGCATTGTCTCATATAATGATATACGAGACAAATTTATTAAAGAATCGTTAAATGTGCCTGTACATGCTTTGCTTAAATCAAATAATCCACACCACAGACACAATGTTTCTAGATACATATTTCATGCCATTAACAAAAGGAAGACACTGCTGTTTTGATTTGGTTAAGCTTATTGTTTACGAATGTATGTTAAAGTTCATACTGTTTTTGGTGTCTTGATTCTTTATCGATTGTATATAGCATGTGCCTTTTGTTATTTGATTGTACTCATAAAATATTCCGTAATCATTATGTGCAGTTTTGGCATTCATATTGTTGTTTCTGCTCTAGCATTACTTGCATGTTTGTAAATAAGCTTACGTGAGTGATACGAAGATGTACATGAATCCCCCCCCCCCCCCCCCCCCTCTACCCACTTTATTTCTTAAGTAACCGAATTTATATGATCATTAACCCTTTCGCCGCCAGGCATATTTTAGCCCAAAATACCATTACACTTAACTGGGAAGTGAAAAAAAAATGTATCTGCAATATTGTGAATTCCTCTGTGACATGTATAACATTAGGCCTATCCTTGCCTCCCAGAATTAAGAAAATAGGGTCTTTGAATAACAGGCCCTAATTTGATGCTTTTTGGTGACACGGGTGTTAAACCATTGTGGTGCATAAATACGACATTGCCGGTGAAAGGGTTAAGTACAAATCGTGCACTTGTGCTTTTATTTTTGTTCCAGAATATTGTCTGCACGGATGGAAACAAATATTAACGGAGTGCAAATTGAACACCTATGCCCCCTTCCCCGCTCTGCCTCCATTATTTCTGAAGTAACCAGCTTTTGGGTGGAAACGCTGCTTGTTTTGCTAAGCATTCCCCCAC
>CM065691.1:45385105-45390105 GCA_017654935.2 Phymorhynchus buccinoides
GCTCTTGAAAAACTGAAAACTAGATGTAGTGTAATTTTGAATTTGGGGCCATTTATATGGGAGTCAGATTTGGTCCAAACAAGATTTCTTTCCTTCTTCTATAAGAGGGAAAACACGTGAAACCCGTGATTTTGACACATGATCTGGTAGATCTGTAACGTGTGCGCAAGATCCTTCATAGCATCCTCTCTCTCAGCATTGACTCTGCTCCCATCAACTCCTTCGGGTATGCCGTTCGCTTTGTCCTTGACCTTTCTCCTTTGACATATCACTGCAGATTCAGTTGAAGCGTTCCACTGGGCCTCTGGAGTCCTGTCCTCCAACCTGTCCCGGCCTGGAAAGACAATACTGTAAGATGGTTTTGTTTTTGTTTGGGTTTTTTCTATTTCTAAAGTCCGTTTCCCTCCTGCCATCCATTTTCTATTCTCAACCAAATTCGCCCTCACAAATAGTATAGTACTAGCATTCGTCTCACGAAACAAACAGTGGCCAACCTATACTGCTGCAGCATTAACGTTTTCAAGATTAGAACTTTAAAGTAAACACAAGCTTCATTATGTTTAACCCTTTCACCGCCAGCCATCTTTGAGCCAAACCTTTCCATTAAAGCTAACTCTGGCTACAGAAACAAAAGATTTTGTCTGCAATATTGTTGCGATTTCTCTGTGACACATTTAGAATGGGGTCAATCCTTACTGCCTAAATTTAGGAACACAGTATCATTGAATAACAGACCCTGGTTTCAAGAGCTTTTATGACATGGTTGTTAAATCACTGTGGTGCACAAATGCGACATTGGCGGTGAAAGGGTTAAAGTAAACACATTAAAGGGGCACCTTGACTGATGAGTTTTTTTGCAAGAAACACGTCCAGATCACTAGGAAAACACTCTTTACAGAGATCGCAACACTCACTTTACGCTCTGAGACTATTTGAGGCATTTTAATTTATTTCCTATAGTTTTTATAAGAAATGAAAGAATAAACCGTCAATGTTTATTTTAATCGGCGATTCCTCCTTGGCGGAGGTAACTGGAAGTCAAATTCTTTCACCCAAAGAGAAGGCGTGTGCCGTCTCTTTTCCAATGGCCGTCTGAGTTTAGACTAAATCGTTACTTAGTAGTGTTTGAAGACATTTGCGCACAATTTATGCGTCCCGTGATTGAGCGCCGTACCCGTAGCCTGGAGAATGTGAGATACGGGCCCGTACCCCGAGCCTCTGCCAAAGGAATATTAATGTTGTTTGTTTGTTGGCTTACCCCTGGCTAAAAGACTCCAGGGATCATCCCAACAGCGGAAGCACTTGAACACTATGGTACAAGTGCATCAACTACGGATGAGAACATTACGTGTGTGTGACCGTTTTTGATTACCCCGCCACATGGGCAGCCACACTCCGACTTCGGGGGGATAGAATATTAATAATCCTCCAATGTACTCGGGACAAAATGCCAACACCACAATTTATCATGAAAATAAATGAATAACCATGACAACAAAAAATCAACTAAGGCAGCGATACATATAATACTTTAATGCATGGTCTTATTATAATAACTAGCGCAACTCCGAGTACCGGTAACGCCTAGAAACGGTAACACCTAGTAACGGTAACGCCTAGTAACGGTAACGCCAAGTACTGGTAACGCTGAGTACAGCAAATTTGAAGCGATTCGGTTAAGAAACGGCGGAGTTATAAGGCCCCGTTTCCCATTGGCGCTGCTGTGAGAGTGACGCACTCTCCCTAGTAATGGTAACGCCTAGTAACGATAACGCCAAGTACTGGTAACGCTGAGTACAGCAAATTTGAAGCGATTCGGTTAAGAAACGGCGGAGTTAAAAGGTCCCGTTTCCCGTTGGCGCTGCTCTGAGAGTGACGCACTCTCCCGATTCTCTTCAAATTTGCTGCCAGGCTTTGCCCCTGGTGCCACAGCAAGCCTGGCAGCAAATTTGACAGCGATTCGGTTAAGAAACGGCGGAGTTATTTGTGAAAAGGTGAAGCGGCGTATATCGCGCGCGTTTCTGCATCGATTCGCTTCCGGTTTGGCACATCGATAGTCACTGTCCCCGGTCAAATACCGGAGATACGGGCGCCGAGAGGCCGGTGGATACGCGTTTCGCGCATTTGCCAAACCGCGCAAATGACACGGCCGCCTCGGTTGCCATTGCCATCGCCCCGTTAGGGCTCACAGCAAATTTGAAGCAATTCTGTCGAAAAACGGCAGAGTTATAAGGCCCGTTTTGTGTTTCACACACACACACAGACACACACACCGACACTTGGCTTTTTATTATATGATACTATAATATTATAATATAATTATAATAATTATTCTCACCTGGCACATCCTCATATCTCCCTAATCTTTCTCCTCTTAATCGCTTTCCAAATTTCATCATCAACAATCCCCTCTCTCTCTCTCCTCTCTCTCACTGCCAAAACAATTATCACCTCCTTTTCTCCCCGTGTGCAAAGAAGGGAATGAGTTCACTCAAATTTATAAGGGAAAAAAAAATTCAAAGGGAAAACATCTCACTCTGACTCTCTAACATCTGTTCACTCACGAAATGCACGAAATACTGTCCCCGATATTATTCTGTAATGGTCGACTTATGGCGATATTTTTCACGCCAGAGGGCAGTCAATGCATTAGGGGCTTTACTTGGGCGTAGTGAGAGAGAGAGAGAGAGTGATGGTAGGACCACTCACTGTCTCTCTCTCTTTCTTTATCCCCAACTAATAATATAGAGAGGATTAGCCCCACACGAGCGTCATGCCCTCTGGCGTGAGAAAAATCGCACTAAGTCTCTCATTCTTTGCACACCGGTGTCACGAGAAATATTTCCTGGTGTGAAATAAGTCCCGGTGCACCGTAATAGGCATACGCACCACAAAGTTACGTTCTTTCTTTTTCTTTTTCTTTTTTAAATAGAGGCTAAAGTGCTCAATCTACACGGAAAGAACCGAGAAATTGAGCGAGAAGGTGTTAATCTACGCTTTACCCAAACAAATCGATGTCGCTGCTAGAGCACTAAGTCATTGCTCAGTGAGCATGCGCAAGGAGGAAGCGGAAAGAATTACAAGCGGGAGGAAATACACGCGACACCGGGTTATTGCGCCTAAATGTTATGAAATTTTGGAATTTTGGAAGTCAGTCACTAAATATTTTTGTTTTAGAAACATGTCTTGGATGTTTGTACAAAATCATAATTATTGTGTCGAATTAATGTAAAGTACCTCGAATAACCCCCCCTCCATCCCTCCGTCCTCCCGTCCTTATGCACGAAATCGCTCCAAAATGAAGGGATAGGTGTTTACGATATGCCAAAAATAGGTCCAAAAGTTGGGGGTGGGCGTTTATTCTCTCTCATGCATTACTATTAATTTTTCTTTAAAAACAAAAAAATAAACAAAGGCTGGGTGAGCGTATGCAGGGTCATAGACAAACACGTGACTGCTGAAGGATGCTTTTAGAAACAAGATGTTTTTGTTGTTGTTGTTGTTGTTGTTGTTGTTGTTGCTGTACCCTGGCTTAAAGACTCCAGGGACCATCCCAACAGCCAAAGCACTTGAACACCACAGTAGAAATGCACCAGCTAGGGATGATGACATTACGTGTGTGACCGCTTTCGATTATTCCGCCACGTGGGCAGCCACACTCCGACTTCGGAGGATAGAAACAAGACGAAAAGTGCTGACTCGCTCAGTTGGCCTATGTTTGTTGTTTGTGGCTCAAGCCACAAACCTATAACTCACTTTGTCGGTCGGTCGGTCGGTCGGTCGGTCTGTCTGTCTGTCGGTCGGTCGGTCCAAAATTGTCGCACTTCAAATCGAGGCTACACTTCAAATTGAGGCCGCTCTTTAAAATGATGTATTTTAAAAGCGTACAAAATAATAAACATACGTAATACAGACACTACAACAGACACGACGAGTATGCGGTGCTTCTTTTGATGAGTATAAGTAGGATACATAGTTTTAAATGTTTTCCAAAAGATATAAAAAGTTACGAAATGGTGCAGAGATAACATTCTGGTTTACAGATTAAAATGATTGAAAAGCCAGGGGAGGTGACTCATGATTGGAGTGGTACAAATAGACCGCGTGCCACAAACTATTGCGATTTCGCGCTTGTTTTTCTACCCCTTTCGCCGCTAATGTCGCATGTATGCACCCTACTGATTTAACACCCGTATCCGAAAGGTGGCAGAGTGGTTAAGACGTTCGCCTGCCAACTGTAATGCGTGACTGCAGCATGGGTGACCCGGGTTCGAATCCCGGCCTCGCCCTTTCTTTCTAGGAAAATCGGACTGAACGTCCAGTCCTCCGGATGGGGACTTAAAGCTAGTCTGACCCGTGCGCTTTACGCACGTAAAAATCCCACGGCTGTTGAAAGTAGGTAAGAACAGGGATAAATCCCGCTGCCTGGTATGGTCAAATTGATAGTTTGGTCTTCAAAGTGTGCCCACACCCCCTCCTCACCCTGTGCCCCACACACACACCCAAATAAATTGGGTGAGCGCTGTACTTGCGCGACAAAAGCTAAGTCTCCGTGACTAGAATATACCAAATACCAATACCAATATTAAAAGACATGAAATTATGATATGTTATCAGGTGACTTTATGTTCCTGATTGTTTTGGAGATTGTTGAAAGCCTTACTTAATACCAAAACAAAAGTCACAGTCTTGCAGAAGTCTTCTTTACCCAGGAGAATATTCACACACAAAACAATGTGTGCTCAAAACTATCTGGCAGTGAAAGGGTCAACCCGTTTCCTGTCTGATCCCATGTTCGATACGACGGGAAGTATTTATGATGCATCGATGATGTCATCACGTCTGATATGCTAGTCCTGGAATGCTAGTTTTCATTTTAGACAAGTCAGGAAAGACATCTCTCTAAAAAGAAGCAATGTCTATCAGGTAGGTGTTGAATTACGGCAAGTACCCCAACCTCCCTAATCCAAAGTAGGGGGTGGTCGTCTACAAGAAATGTA
>CM065691.1:45402605-45407605 GCA_017654935.2 Phymorhynchus buccinoides
CCGTAAAATGCAATAAAATGCGTTTTTCTACCTCGCAATGTTGGGTAAACAAGAATGTGTGTGTGTGTGTGTGTGTGTGTGTGTGTGTGTGTGTGTGTGTGTGTGTGTGTGTGTGTGTGTGTGTGTGTGTGTGTGTGTGTGTGTGTGTGTGTGTGTGTGTGTGTGTATGTGTGTGTGTGTGTGTGTGTGTGTGTGTGTGTTGTGTGTATGTGTGCGTGCGCACGCGCGCGCGCGCGTGTGTGTGTACGTGTGTGCGCGCGAGGGGTGGGGGGAGTGTATGTATATGTGTGTGTGTGTCTGTCTGCACGCAGTCGTGCAATTGTGTGTGCTTAGATGTGGGAACGTGCCAAGCACGCCGTTGCATTGATTTATCAATCTAAAACAAAAATACAAATAGTAAAATATATATATATATACATACATTATAAACGTGCACCATACCACACAGACTGCTGAGACACAATAACAATGTCATCACACCTACGAACCCACAGTTATAATAAAACAAAATGCATGATGATCAATCAATCAATCAATCTAAAACAAAAAGACAAACAGTAGAATGTATATGTTACGCCCAATCCGTGAAATTGCTCAGTTCATGAAATGGGCAAGCTGTGTGCCTATTTCATGAAACGGGCAATGTCATGCACGAGTTTCCAATTATCGTGCACACAGCTATTGATCAGGGCTGAACTGTAATGGCTGGTCGATTCCTATCAGAGGCGAAGGTATTTTTAGGTCCTGGACCAACTCCTACCCAGAGTGAGTGGCTTTGTAATGGGCTCCATGGGAAGACTGAAACCACACAGTCGATCTTAATTTGTGTAAACGGATGCGAGTGTTGTTCTTCTTGTTGTTGTTATCGCACCCAGGTTAAAAGACTCCAGGGATCATCCCAACAGCCGAAGCCAGGGCTCCCAATCGTCCCGCAAAACAAGGGGTCCCAGGGACTCCTTCACTTACAGCATAGAGGGTCCAGGAGGCGGGATAGATTGTCCCAGTGGCATTGAGAATGCTAAAATATTTTTGCATCCCTGGGACCCCCTGCACATTATTGTAGAGGGTCCTTTAGAATGTTAGTGCTTCATAGACCCCCAAATGGGAGTCCCTGGGAGCCCTGCGGATCACTTGAACACTATGGTACAAATGCACCAGATAGGGATGAGAACATGACGTGTGTGGCCGTTGTTGATTGATTGATTGATTTATTAAGACGATTACCCCGCCACGTGCGCAGCCACGCTCCGAAAGGAAAAGGAAAGGAAGCGTAGAGTACAACCCTGGCACGTAGTCTCAGGCCAGTATCGAACTCCATAGCATCATCATCATCATCATCATCATCATCATCTTCATCATCATAGTCATCCGCCTCATTTCCATCAATCATCAAAAAGAAAACAAAATGTGTCAAATTCTGTGTCCTGCAAGCCCTGCTCTCATGGTGACCTCTGTTTCAATTTCTAATCCATTCTATGCCCTTGATGTGTTCGGGTCAAAGTCATGGGGATCAGTGTGTTCTGGGGAGCTGTCGGTGGACGGTCGTGGTGGCGCCCTCAGAGGAGGACCTCACTCACGCTGGCTCCGCGACCAAGACATTATTGTCGTCAGTAGGGGGCTTAGTAATTCGTGTCCTGAGAACAGGCTCCTCTCAACTCCACCGAAGTGACTCAGCAGCAGTGCAGTGTCTCCTCGGTTGGTTGCCTCCTGACGGCCTAGCATAGATTTGTTCCCCTTGGACTGCTGATCTCGGATTCTGCGCGCGTGTGTGTGTGTGCTTTGTTGGTGTGTGTGTGTGTGTCTGTGTGTGTGTGTGTTGGTGTGTGTGTGTTGGTGTGTGTGTGTGTTGGGTGTGTGTGTGTGTGTGTGTGTGTGTGTGTGTGTGTGTGTGTGTGTGTGTGTGTGTGTGTGTGTGTGTGTGTGTGTGTGTGTGTGTTTGACCTCAAGTCCGTGTGAGTGTTTTGTGCGTTGTCTAGCTTTTCATTTTGTTAGTATTGTTTTTATCATGATTGTAAGCGCTTAGGGCTTTTGTTAAGATTAAGCGCCCTAAATATTCATTATTATTATTATTATTATTAACTGACGGTCCGGGGTGTGGCTGCGAGTTGGGACTCGGCATGAGCAGCGTGGGAGCAGCGCCACTGTAGGGCCCAGACGATGGGACAGCAACAACAAAAAAAGAAATCTTTTATTTAGATTTAATTCAATTCAACACTTTTAAAAGAATAATATAAAAAATATGCAGCTCAGGCACTCAGAAAGGATGGGGGGTGGGGGGTGGGGGTGGGGGTGGGGGCTAGATTATATTTATAGAAAATGTTGCTACTGTTGAATCAGCCTTAACAGCTGCATGAATGGGAATGGAAAAGTCTGCAGTACATTTTCCATTTCATAAAATAGGCAATTTCACGGATTGGTTCCGACATACATACCCGAAAACTATTTTCTCGTGCACAAGATTTGCCCATTTCATGAAATGGACTTGCTCATTTCATGAAATGGGCAAATTGTTTGCCCATTTCACGAAATAGGCAATTTCATGGATTGGGCGTAAACATATATATATATACATACATTCTATGTGTGCACCATATGACACAAAACAGATTGCTGAGACACAAGAATAATTGTCATAACACCTAAGAACCCACAGTTATAATACAATAAATGCATGATACCATCATCATCATAATAATGATAATAATAATAATAATAATAATAATAATAATAATAATAATGATAATAATAATAATAATAATAATAATGATAACAATAATAATAACAACAATTATAATAATAACAATAATAATAATAATAATGATTATTATTATCATTATTATTATCATTATTATTATTACTGTTTTTATATACACTGGATTTTCATCACATATTATATATCTTCCTCTTGTTCTACTGAACAGAACATGGTCACGATATATAATATTATTATAACAACCAGTAAACTTAGTCACAGTGCTTTAAAATCAGCGGCGTTCAGATGGTTACACAGTCTCCCAGTCTTTGTACCAGAAGCACAGGGCATAAAGGGTATTATAATATTGTCTTCATACAGTTCTCAGTCGACAAGAGTTTTCAAACTTAATTCTTTTTTGTTTGTTCCCTCTCCCTGTCACTGAAACCAAATTGCACAACACTAGGATATCAATACTCGTTTGTTAGATGATGCGTTCTAAAGCGACAAAAGAAATTCAATTTGAAAATAAATAAACAAACAAACCCCAAAACATCCAATCACATGTCACAAAAAATGAACTGTCACAGAACCTCCTCCCCCCTACCCCCCCCCCCCCCCCCCCCCCCCCCCCCCCCCCCCCCCCCCCCCCCCCCCCCCTCCCCCCCCCCCCCCACCCGCCCTCGCCCAACCTGTCACCCCAGCTCCCCCGACATCCCTACCCCGCACCTGCTCGCAGCCCCCCAGACCCCCCCCCCCCCACCTCCACCCCGGTTTTTATTTTAAAATCAAAAACCCAAAACATCCATCACATGTCACAGACAAATAACTGTCACATAACCCAATGTTTGTTGTTATCAATTCCTTACTTCAAAGTTTCAGATCTGTAGCTGTCTGTATGCTATCTATCAATGCTCACTCACGAACATTTTGTGGATCTTTAAAGAGCGAAAATGCGAAGGTCCTACAAAGGTCCAAGCGGGCAGATGAGAAGCAGGAGGAAGCTGTTTTAGCACCACAATGAGACCACCACCACAGCCGCATCATTGTCAAAGTTTCAAACGGAAGGATGGTTCAAACGCAAACATTCTTATGTCCAGCGACTGAGAGTCTTCTCATTCGCAGAGTCATGATCGGTAATAGTGGGATGATCGTGTGTCATTTAACATTAATAAACAGTGATTAATATGTACAGGGCGCAATACCCTTCAAGCCCTCTACGTGGCTTCAACAGATACGTTTTTCGACTTCAGAAGTTCCACAAACAACCACAGTAGATAAGGCCTACCTTGGTAGACTCTGAACAGCATCAAGGTTAGAAGGCTATGCCACTCTTGGACAGATGCTGATTTGTTTGTATGTCGTCCTCTCCACCATTGTTGATGTGTACTGTGTGGGTGAAGGGTCATAAAGGCGAACTTGGCACATTCTTTTTTGAGAATGATGCTTTGCTTGCCTCACTTTGGCTCTGATCCACGCATTGCTAGATGATTGGTATCGTAGTCAACTTTGGTGGAGGGGAGTTAATTAGAAAGAGAGTTTTCCCCCTTCGTTCAATTTCACCACAAGAACGTTTTCACCGTGGTTATGGTAGAAGGGACCAAAGGACTTGATAATTATAATAATAGTTCTATTCGGTGCACAGAATAATCCAATGATGAAATGAATTCAGCAGGCCAATGTTTTTACTGATAGGACACCCACCCCCACCCCCACACACAGCCTCGGGGTTTGAACACGGGGCTGCCGCGAATGTTCGCTTCTGGTGTGTGTGTGTGTGTGTGTGTGTGTGTGTGTGTGTGTGTGTGCGTGCGTGTGCGTGTGTGTGTGCGTGCGTGTGCGTGCGTGCGTGCGTGCGTGCGTGCGTGCGTGCGTGCGTGCGTGCGTCTGTGTGTGTGGTGTGTGTGTGTGTGTGCGTGTGCGTGTGCGTGTGTGTGTGTGTGTGCGTGTGTCATTTAACGTCTATCCACTTCTCGTGATATTAGACGGGGAAACATGTTTATGTCTGTGAGATTGGGTGCAGGCATGTAAGTGTGTGCATGTATTATGTGTGTATGTCTGTATATGCATGTGAGTATCTATTATTATGAATTAAGATTAAGATTAAAGTTATAGCCCCGTCGACACCTGAGGTCATGTCAGGGCTTTCACCACGTCAAATCTTTCCACGTGCTAAAAGGGTAAAAACACAAGGTAAAAAAAACCAGGCAAAGTGTAGTTGTGTGTGTGTGTGTGTGCTTTTTTAAAATTAATTTAATTTAAAGTCTGTTCACAACAATGGTCATATTAGGTGTGTGTGTGTGTGTGT
>CM065691.1:45422605-45427605 GCA_017654935.2 Phymorhynchus buccinoides
CCAGCCCTCTTGGGGGACTAGGAGCAAGCAACAACATGTCGGACCATCTTTCAATCTTTCAGTCTTTCAAATAAGAGGAAATACAGTTCTGGCTTTCAGAGTCTGGCAGTCTGTGACCACAGTGGGTTTGATTAAAAGCCTCTTTACAATGAAGGGATGTTTCCAGGCTCTTTGGTAGGAAGTTAGAGGGTTTGGTTTTAGTTTGTAGCCCTCTTGGAGGACTAGGATCAAGCAACATGTCGGACTATCTTTCAATCTTTCAGTCTTTCAAATAAGAGATAGTTCTGGCTTTCAGAGTCTGGCAGTCTGTGTCCACAGTGGGTTTGATTTAAAAGCCTCTTTACAATGAAGGGATGTTTCCAAGGCTCTTTGGTTGGAAGTTAGAGGGTTTGGTATTAGTTTGTAGCCCTCTAAGAGGAAAGATATTTTATACATGTGAACCCGAAATTGAAATGGAACATGCATTCTATTTCGATTATTTGTTTCGGAAAGGTAACCCTAATCACTCTTTTGTGTGTGTTTTTTCCTGGTTTAGTCTTGGCTACGTGTTTGTTTGTCTGTGTCTGCCTGTGTCAATCTGTCTCTGTCTCTGACTCTGTGGAACCGTCTCTGTTTGTCTGTCTCCCTCCCTTTCTTTCACCATCACTCCCCCCCCCCCCTTCCCCCCCACCTCCCACACACAAACCTTAATATTCCACACAGTGCAAAGAAATTCCATGGTGAGCTGGCTAACAGAGGCTCCTCAGATAAGGAGACCCCCTCCCTCTCAATCAAGCGTTTTGGTTCTGAACTCTAGATCTACACATTATGACTCTGGATGCCCCTCTGCTGTCGCCATTTCCTTTGACTTACCAGAAAGGTGCGAAAGACGACCTGCTCGCACTTGGACCCACAGGCACACAAACAGGCAGACAGATAAACCCGAAAACATGACCCCCACCCAGACTTTAGTCTGGCGGGGAGGGGGTGTAAAAAAAAGGAAACCTACACGTTCTAGGTTCTTACCAGAAAGGTACGATAGATGACCCGCTCGCACTTGGACCCACAGACACACACACAGGCAGACAGACAGACCGGAAAACATGACCCCCACCCAGACTCAAGTATGGCTCAAGGGGGGGGGGGGGGGGGGGTAAAAAAAGAAACCCACACGTTCTCAGTTCTTACCAGAAAGGTGCGAAAGATGACCTGCTCGCACTTGGGCCCACAGACACACACAGGTAAACAGACACCCAAACCCCGAACAGACCGGAAAACATGACCCCCACCCAGACTCTAGTCTGGCGGGGGTAAAAAAAAAGAAACCCACACGTTCTCAGTTCTTACCAGAAAGGTGCGAAAGATGACCTGCTCGTACTTGGGCCCGCACTCGTAGCCCGGCCCGCAGCAGCCGCTGTCGTTGCGGCATCGGTGGAGCAGGGTGCACCCTGGGTACAGCTGGCGGTCCTGCCTCCGGGGGTCCTGCATGCGCACCACCTGGGGCTGGGGGTCCCGGCACAGGGCCTGGGGGTTGCTCTCCATCTCCGCGATGTGGTGGACCGCCTCCGCCAGTTCTGCGTTTGCAAAATAGGTGTAGGGAGTAGAGGGAGAATGCAAGGATTAGAATGTTGTTGGCGGAAATGTAGGTAGGCTAGAAAGATGACAGCTATTCAAAGGGTATTAGTTTTGTTGTTGTTGGCTTAACCCTTTCACCGCTAAAGTCGCATTTTAGCACCACAGTGGTTTAATACCTATGTCACTAAAAGGCATCAAATTGGGGTCTATTATCCAAAGACCCTATTTCCTTAGTTTTGGGAAGTAAGGATAGACCTTATTTTATGTATGTCACAGAAGAATCCCCAATACTGCAGAGGGATTTTGTTCTCTACCCAGGTAAATTTAATGGAAATGTTTGGCTGAAATATGGCTGGCGGTGAAATGGTTAAAAAAAATTTTTATTTAGATCAACAGGGCACATATGCATCAAAACATTGTTAACATAAATGAGCAGCAACAAGCTTGAAGCTTACATAGTGTGCTCGCTATCTACATGTACATTACATATGACGACTGTTGAAAACAACCATAAACACACAATGGCAATGGCATAAGCAATCAAAATAAATTAACAAAGAACAAGTACAAATAATAATGTTCATGAGCAATTGGAAACTGGAATAACAAAGTTAGTAATATTGTTGTTGTCGTATCCTGGCTAAAAGACTCCAGGGATCATCCCAACAGCCGAAGCACTTGAACATACACTATGGTACAAATGCACCAGCTAGGGATGAGAACATTCCGTGCGTGACCGTTTCTGATTACCCCGCCACGTGGCCAGCCACACTCCGACTTCGGAGGACTTTGGATTGATGATGTTATGCTAGGAGCTTGCCATAGCTAAAGACAATCCCCGCATAACTACGCATAGCACAACAACATTGTGATGTAGCCTTGGTGTTCTAGCTTATGTCAATTGGTCTGACACAGCCTTATGCGAAGGCGGTGTATTAGTTTTAATCTTTGGCGCATTGGCTAAGATACAGATCAACACCCCCCCTCCCCTCAACGTCTTGGTTCATTGCGGTTTGGGTTTTTTTCTCAGTCACGCGTCTATATTCTACTACTAGCAATTTTATGAAAATGGAAGGGGGGGGGTTAGTAATCTGCATTTTTGCCGCATTTCTAAGTGGGGCTTTTTTTTTTAAAGCAGGTCTTTTTTTTAATGTGTAACACTGATGTCATAGTCACACAACTCCATTGCATCTTCTTCATTCAAAATCATCGTCACCAGAACTACTACCAACCTACCACTTGGAACTCCCACCCTCCTCCATGACTCTATTACTGATCCACCCCTGAACATTTGTGTCTGCTAAAATGATAATTAGGCCAAATTTCAAAGTCTAGTCTAGTCTGTTGTGACAGCTAGTCAGCAAGGTCATCCGCATGACATGTTAGTTCTAACCCTTCCTCCGCTTCCCATCCCCCTGTAGGGCTGCACGGCTTCTTCCAATTGTTTTGTTTCTTTGTTTCTTTTGTTTCATTGAAGACACTCAGGGAAAAACAACCATAATTATTGAGTTTCACTCGAGCGGACTTTGACAGAACATTTTTGTTGAGTGCTGTTAGACTCTCAATCTCGATCAAATTTGGATAGTCTCAAAACGCCCAAAGGACATTTGTCCCCCCACCCCCGAACCGTTCACGTTTCTTTCCTCTATTACTATTCCCTTAAACTCTCAATCTGTTTATCTCGATCAAATTTGGATAGTCTGAAAACGCCCAAAGGAAATCCCCCCACACCCACCCCCCACCCCCAACCCCACCGTTCACGTTTCTCTCCTCTACAATTATTCCCTTAAACTCCCAATCTGTTTATATCGATCAAATTTGGATAGTCAGGAAAAATAAGAAACGAAATGTCTCCCCGCCCATTCCCATAAAATCTGTTTCTATCGATCAAATTTGGATAGTCAAAACGCCCAAAGGAAATTTGCCCCCCCCCCTCCCACCCCCCCCCCCCCCCCCCCCCCCCCCCCCCCCCCCCCCCCCCCCCCCCCCCCCCCCCCCCCCCCCCCCCCCCCCCCCCCCCCCCCCCCCCCCCCCCCCCCCCCCCCCCCCCCCCCCCCCCCCCCCCCCCCCCCCCCCCCCCCCCCCCCCCCCCCCCCCCCCCCCCCCCCCCCCCCCCCCCCCCCCCCCCCCCCCCCCCCCCCCCCCCCCCCCCCCCCCCCCCACCCCCCCCCCCCCCCCCCCCCCCCCCCCCCACCCCCCCCCCCCCCCCCCCCCCAACCCCCCCCCCCCCCCCCCCCCCCCCCCCCCACAACCCACCCCCCCCCCCCCACCCCCCCCCGCACCGTTCGCGTTCCTTTCCTCTACTATTATTCCCTCGTCTGTCGTAAACCAAACACAGGTGCCCGTGAGCTGTTATAGATCGATGAGTATTACCATACATCCAACATGGAATTGGAAAAGAGTATGCTTAAAAGGGCACCCTGACGGATGCGCTTTTTTGTAAGAAACACGTCGAGATCACCAGGAAAACACCCTTTATAGAGATCGCAACACTCACTTTGCTCTGGTTTCCTATAAATCAAACCGTCAAATCGGCGATTCCTCCTTGGCGGAGGTGCTGGAAGTCAAATTATTTCAGTGAAAGAGCTCTTGTTTAATGGCCGCCTGAATTTAGACCAAATCGTTTGCACGAAATGTTCACAATACAAGCCTTTTTTTCTTCTTTTTTTAAAATTCCATACAGTTTATCTAAAGGAGCTTCGCTCACAACAAAGGAAATAGCTCCAATTTGTTTTTTACAGCACTACAAAAAAAGAAAACGCTTCAACCACAATGAGTGTCCTCAACCCCACCCCATCCAAAATGGCTTATCTCTCCGGCATCTCCGCCAAGGAGGAATCGCCGTTTTGACGGCTTGATTTATAGGAAACCAAACCAAAGTGAGTGTTCCGATCCTTGAAAAGGCTGTCTTTCCGGTGATCTCGACGTGTTTCTTGTTATAAAAAAAACTCATCCGTCAGGGTCCACCTTTAAGAACTGGAGGAGGTAGGAATGAAAGAGAATCGGAGACAAAAGATACAGAAAGAAAAGTGGAAAGTGTCCCCCGAATGGCAGACGTGTCCTCGAGCTGTCCTTTGTGCCCTCCCGCGGTTCTTCTGTTAGATTCTGCACTCAAACACTTGTAAAGGGGGTCGTTAATTATTCAACTACTGTTAGCTATGTATATTTTTGTTGTAGCTATGGCGTACGGAGGACGTTGCTAATGATGCAATTAGTATGTTTTGTGAAAGTTTAGCGATTCTGCCCATTAAAACGTCCATGACTACATCCAGTAATCTTTATAGAAAAGTCCTCCGATGACATTGTTTTCACTATACCAACTTTGGTCTAAGTCAATACAGTAGTATGTTTTTAAACCGTGTTGCACACACGCGCACGTGCGCACGCGCGTGCGCGCATGCGCGCTTTTTGGGTCGAGAACAAAAAGGTTGCTAGACTTTGGTTTC
>CM065691.1:45437605-45442605 GCA_017654935.2 Phymorhynchus buccinoides
GTGTGTGTGTGTGTGTGTGTGTGTGTGTGTGTGTGTGCGTGCGTGTGTGCGTGTGTGCGTGTGCGTGTCCGTATGTGCGAGTGTGTGTGTGTGTGTGTGAGCACATGAAGGGGTGTGTGGAGGTGGGATGGGGCTATAGATGTGTGCGTTTGTTTGTGCGATTGTTTGCTTGAATATGCGCGCGCGCGTGTGTGTGTGAGAGTGTGGGCCCCCGGGGAGGATGCGTGTGCATGCGTGCTGAGTGTGAAATAGGCATGTGTGTGTGTGTATGTGTGCGCGCGTGCATGTCTGTGTCTGTCCGTCTGCCGTTTGTCAGTCTGCTTGCGTGCGAGCGCGTTTCATGGAATCCAGTATACAGCATGCAGGAAGGACAGCAAGAAGCGGGATGCCGCATTTGATGTTGGATTTCGGGGCTTCGCTTATCTCGTTTCAAAACTGTTAACGAGAAACTCACGAACGACGCATTTCTGGTCTATCATTAAATGACGTTAATTGTGATAACCCCGGGCCGTGTGATAATCTCTACAGATGCCTTGGTCTCAAAGTAGCATGTGTGGGGGGTTAACTTTACCTTTGAACTGGCGTGAGTTTGTGCGTGGGCGCCTGCTGTGATAAAAACGCTACACAGTTTGAAAGAAAGGCACAGAAAGAGAGAGAGGGGGGTGGGAGAGAGGGATGGAGAGAGAGAGGGAGGGGGAGAGAGAGAGAGAGAGAGAGAGAGAGAGAGAGAAAGAGAGAGGGAGGGGGGGGGGAGGGAGGGAGGGAAAGAGAGTGAGAGAGGGAGGGAAAGAGAGAGAGAGGGGAGAGGGAGAGGGGGGGGGGGAGCGAGAGAGAGCGGGGAGGAAAGAGAGAGAAGGAGGGAGGGAGGGAAAGAGAGAGAGACAGACAGACAGACAGATAAAACGAGACAGAGACAGACAGACAGTCAGACAGACAGGCAGTCAGACAGAAAGAGAGGGAGAGAGACAGAGACAGAGAGAGAGAGAGAGAGAGAGAGAGAGAGAGAGAGAGAGAGAGAGAGAGAGAGAGAGAGAGAGAGAGACAAAGACAGAGACAGAGACAGAAAGACAGGAACAGAAGAGAGAGACAGATAGACAGACAGTCAGACAGACGGTACCTGCTTTCATAAGGGTTAAATACGAGTATGAGCTTGTTAATTGATTACCATTGCTTAACATTAGCCTGAAGTTGAAGTTAATAAGATCTATAGTAATGGGATAGGAACAGCTATCTAAAGGCTACTTTTTTTCTTCTTCTTTTTTTTAAATTTTAAGAAAACAAAATTCGGTTCAATGTCTGCGTTTTGAATGTAACAGAGTAAGGCATGCTATTTCAAAATGCTCAAAAAAAGGTAAATACGTACAAAATGTGCACTCTGACATGAGATCGTTATGGTCAATTAAATGCATGCCTCTCTCTCTCTCTCTCTCTCTCTCTCTCTCTCTCTCTCTCTCTCTCTCTCTCTCTCTCTCCAACACTCCCCACCCCACCTCCACACACACACACACACGCATTTCTTACCTTCATCACGTGAAAGTGATAATTGACGCCACCACCGCCACCTCCTCCTCCCAAAACCACACCCCATCCACCAACACCACCAACACCTTTATGTCCCCCACCCCCACCCCCACCGTTGACGTTGGACACCGTCACGTGAGCCAGCAGACCCCCGAAGCCAATCAACGCGAGGAACAGCAGGCAACGTCCCACATAGCGCATGCGCACCATCCTTGACCTTGACCTTGACCAAAGATTTGTTGTCTTTTCCTGCAGGGAGCATGGGCTTGTTGTCGGGGTATCATGGATGGTAGTAAAGTGAGTAGTCCGGGAATGATGATGGCATAAAGTAAGATCGTCAGATGGTGACGCTACTATGGAATCGGTGCTTACTGCGTGAGAAACTCCCTGGTCCTGATGCTGATTCAGCACGTTCACAATCACAGGGGGGTCCACAGAACACACTCCCTGTTGACATCGCGGACAAGGACAAGGACAAGGACACGCGGGGTAAGCAGTAGAACTACCGCTTGTGCTGTCCTCCGTGCTAGATCTTAGTCTTCTTCTTCTTCTTCCGCAGTCCGCAGATATAGCCGCTGCTGCACCGAGATCCACAATCACATGGTGGTCCTGAAAAAGCTCCGTCTGGGGGTTTATTTCGGAAACGCACCCTGGGTCTCTTCGTTCATCTTCTTCTCTTTGCGGAAGAGTTTCCGAACGGGAGTTTCTCTGTAAAGGGAGTCGATCAGTTCTCTCGCAAGAGCTTGACCAGGACGCATTTTCGCCGCTCCTCGAGACCTGACCTCCTTGGTGGGAGCAGTGTGGACATGCACACAGACGGGAGGACACAGTACCAGAAACGGAACACGACTCTGATGAAGAAGAACGCCAGTCTAACCACACAGCTTTGGAGGATGGCGAGGTCGCGGGGCGAGCCGTACCGCAATGAGCACCATCACCATCTAGCGCTTTAGGGATAGAAGCACGGTTCGCTTCCACACACTCGTTCCGATGAACAACCGTCCTGCATCTCACCTCCGCTGCAAAGCGAGGGAGGAGGAGACATTGGCACTGACTCGTCCTACTCGCCGACGTTGTTGTGGTCGGGTAAGGAGAATCCACGGGGGACTTCTCTACAGAAGGAGGAGGAGCACATCCCCGGGAACACTGACGAGGAGGAGGAGGAGAAGAAGACCTCACCCCGGGGCGGTGGTCTTCTGGTGGTGGAGACGGACGAGGACTAGAACCATCAGCCGAGGGATGGACACACGGCGCTGCGGTGTTCTCTCCGATTCTGGACCAGGGCCGCGGCACGCGGGATGATGGTTGCTCTTCATCGACTTCTGAAAATCTGCGAAAACTTTGAGTTGATGAGGAAGAAAAAGAAGAAGAAGGGGGCCGAATGGAAGTGGGACAGAGGCAAATTCTTGAATGACCGAATGGTTGTCGTGTGGTGGAGTGGTGGGTGTTGCGGGGGTTAGGTATGCTGTTGTTGTTGTTGATGATGCCGCTGCAGCTGTGATGGCTGTCCCGAGAAGGTTGGAAGCAACAATCCCACTTCCACGAAGGTCTGTAAACAGAGACAAACAACGCGTTGATATAATTACATTGTACATGCACATTATATTGTTTTTCTTGAACAGTGTTTGTTTTCTCTTGCAAGACAACAAGTTGCCAAGACAATCGCAACAGACTGTTTCCGGGAGTAACTAATACGCAAGCACACATACTTGCTCAGATCCCTCCGCCCATCCCACAGAAGGGACGATATAGAAAGAGAGATGGGTAAGAGGAGAGAGGGAGGAGAGAGAGAGAGAGAGAGAGAGAGAGAGAGAGAGAGAGAGAGAGAGAGAGAGAGAGAGAGAGAGAGAGAGAGAGAGAGAGAGAGAGAGAGAGAGAGAGAGGAGAGAGAGAGAGAGAGAGAGAGAGAGAGAGAGAGAGAGAGAGAGAGAGAGAGAGAGAGAGAGAGAGAGAGAGAGAGAGAGAGAGAGAGAGAGAGAGAGAGAGAGAGAGAGAAACGCGTTTATATAATTATATTGTACATGAACATTACATTGTTTTTCTTGGATAGTGTCTTTGTTTTGGCTCTTGCAAGACAACAAGATGTCAAGACAATTGCAACAGACTGTTTCCGGGAGTAACTAATACGCAAGCACACATACGTGCTCAGATCACTTCGCCCATCCCACAGAAGGGGAGATATTTAATATAATTATAGAGAGAGAGATGGAGAAGGAGAAACAGAGGTAGAAAGAAAGAGAGAGAGAGGGGGAGGGGAGAGATAGAGGGGGGGGGGAGAGAGAGAGAGAGAGAGAGAGAGAGAGAGAGAGAGAGAGAGAGAGAGAGAGAGAGAGAGAGAGAGAGAGAGAGAGAGAGAGAGAGAGAGAGAGAGAGAGAGAGAGAAAACGGTTTTTTTCTATAGAGGGTAATGTAATAAGCAATTGCAAAAACAGAGAAGAGAGCAAGAAATACAGAGAGGGAGAGAGAGAGAGAGAGAGAGAGAGAGAGAGAGAGAGAGAGAGAGAGAGAGAGAGAGAGAGAGTGTGTGTGAGAGAGAGAGAGAGTGAGAGAGAGAAAGAGTGAGAGAGAGTGAGAGAGAGAGACAGACAAACAGACAGACAAACAGACAGACAGACAGACAGACAGACAGACAGAGACAGAACGATCTCGTCCTCCAGAAAAAGCAACATCCCCAGATTTCGAGCCAATGACAACCCTTGTTTGCTTTACAACGATCCGCTGCCGCTATTTTAGTGTTCGGGTTGTTTTCCTTTACTCAGCTGGTATGGTATGGTTTCCTTTCTGAAGTTTTAAATTGACTCTTTTTTTGTCTAGACCTTTAATACAATATACTGTCTAAGAAAACCCCGTGACAAATCTTCAGCTTTCGTTGTGTGTTTTAATCGAAAGAAATATTTCTGTGGACAAATGCTTTTAACAACGCGGTCTTTTTGTCTATGTCTTAGTCCACAATGTCCAAAAGGAGTGGTTGGAGTTTCGTGAAAATGTTCGTGTCTATTTGCCGTTTTCTTTTTTTCTGTCTGTCCAGGCAATATCTTGGGAGTCGCTACACAGAATCATAAAAAGGGATGGACTATTATCAGAAGCTGATGTTCCTCGTCGAGTTACTATTACATCCGTGGGCTCGCTGACATGCTCAACACTAACACGTGTGTGTGTGTGTGTGTGTGTGTGTGTGTGTGTGTGTGTGTGTGTGTGTGTGTGTGTGTGTGTGTGTGTGTGTGTGTGTGTGTATGTCTGTGTGTTTGTGTGTGTGTGTATGTGATGAAAACCCGTTTAACGTCCTCCGGCCTGGAACAGGCACGTGTGGGACATTTTTACATGCAAAGATAGTGGGACGATCCTGGAAATCCTGCACTGCGATACTGAGAAAAGTCCCGAGTTTTTCAACGATAAAGATAACCTAGGTGCGCGTGTATGTGTGTGTGCGCTGTTTGTAGGAATGTTGTTGGGTTTTTTGCTTGCTTTTCCTTTTCAAA
>CM065691.1:45447605-45455105 GCA_017654935.2 Phymorhynchus buccinoides
AATCTTGGAAAATGGGCGAGCAGTTTTCTTGAGCACAAAGTGGCCTTTGTTGAACTCATGAGACTCATTGGCACTGATGTTCCCCATGTCATTTATGTGTACAGTCAGCCACCTTGCATAATTCTGCTGATCAAGTGCAAAGAACACTGGTGCCATTCTTGTCATTGACTGTAGGTACAGGAGGAAATCGCCGCTTCTCAGTGAAGTAAGAAAGACCAACAGCAGCACCTCAAGTTCCATGATCAGAACCCAGAAGTGAAATGTGGGGCTGCTTTCAGCCATGAACACTCTCCATTCGTCAAGTGGCAGGGCAGTTTCTCCATAAATCCATAAATCACCTCTAAAGACAAAGTTTTCACTGGCAAATTACGGACATGCGATCGGAAGCCGCCATTTTGATTTTCCCGCTGCGGGTCTACAAAGTCATGAAAAATTAAGGAAACAAAATAAGGCCCGCAAATTTTTGGATCAACATATATATTTTCATACACGATATATCATTGTCCAACGTTTTAGCATTAGAAAATAATTTTAGCTTACAATCATTTTGCTTGATAATATTCACTGCGAGCACCTCGTGCTAGAAAATCGTCTGCAGTTTTGGTTCATCTTTTTTATTTATTTCTCAAAATAAAAAACGATTTTGAAGTGGCTTCAAATCTGAAATCAATTATAACATTGTAAAGAACAATATACCAAAGTATTGTGCTTGTTGCACGAAGTGCACAATTCTGGTTAATTCTGCAACATAGAACCCCTGCTATAGGGTTAGGGTTAGACATTGCTATTTTTGCCTACCTGGTACAGAAATGGCACTCCATGGCCGGGCCAAACGCTTGGCTCTTGGCAAACTAGATGCAGCCGTGACAAGTCATTCTATTCTAATAAGTGCGGGACTTTTTAAACTCTGGAATACCTTAGAGACGCAGCAGAGTCTGATAATAATCCAATCTCTAGAGTGTCTAGCCAGTATATCAGTGTCAGTTTTATTAATTCTATTTTCAAGTGTAATCTTCCATCTTCAGTCCACTCTTTCTTTCCTTTCTTCCTTCCTATCTCTCTCTGTATCTGTGTGTGTGTGTGTGTGTGTGTGTGTCTGTGTGTGTGTCTCTCTCTGTCTCTCTCTGTCTCTCTCTCTCTCTCTCTCTCTCTCTCTCTCTCTCTCTCTCTCTCTCTCTCTCTCTCTCTCTCTCTCTCTCTCTCTCCTTGTCTCCATCTCTCTGCCTCTCTCTCTTTCACTCTCTCACACACACACACACACACACACACACACACACACACACACACACACACACACACACACACACACACATGTGAGCTAGCGCGCATACATACACGCGCGGACACACACACACACACACATGCATACATACACACACATACACACACATACATACACACACACACACACACACACACACACACACACACACACACACACACACACACACACACACACACACACACACACACACACACACACACACACGCGCGCGCGCGCGCGCGCGCGCGCGCGCACGCACACACACACACACGCACACGCACACGCACACGCACACACACACACACACACACGCACACACACACACACACACGTGTGAGCGAGCGCGCATACATACATTCGCGGACACACACACACACACACACACACACACACAGATTTACTTCGTTGTTAAAACGCGTATAAACTATAAGACAACAATAAACAAAATAAAGCAACAGACAATACACACAATAAGATACTTACGAGAGCGAAAAAAAAAAAGACGAAACAAAAAAAACAGAAAAAAAACGGGGAAAAAAACAACAACAAACAATTTAGCCGACGTCTTTTTAACCCTTTCACCGCCAGCCATTTTTCAGCCCCAAAATACAATTAAACTGAACTCAAACTGGGTAAAGAAAAACAAATCTGCAAATGTGGGAATTCCTCTGACATGTATTACATTAGGCCTATCCTTACCTCCCAAAATTAAGAACATAGGGTCTTCGGATAACAGACCCTGATTTGATGCCTTTTAGTGACGTGGGCGTTAAACCATTGTGGTGCATCAATACGACATTGACGGTGAAAGGGTTAAAGGGACACACACACACACACCTTTCTTGTTACAGCCACCAGCGAACAAGAATGTTGTTCACATCGCACATTTTCGCATCTACTCTTTATAGAAACACCACTTCTGTTTATCACACTCGGCTGAATTGTTCTAGCACCTCGCAGCATTCATCAGCAGAGACAAGAACAGCCACTTCCACACTCCATAATTATCTTTGAAGTCGTAGCCAAGAAATAGAGCGTGAAAACGTCGGACCAACCAGCCGCGCGCCAGCATTTTCTGGGCCCAGTGGCCTTGCGGGGGAACAAACTGAACAGACAAACAAACACTCCTGAAACTAAAGTCCGATCAAACTTGACTTTTAACCAATGAGCTTCGTTTTCGAACTTGGCCTAGATATCCTAAATACCTATCCGCGTGCAAAACGTGAGCCTCCTAGGTCCCTCCGTTCAAACGTTATACGCAGATAGACACATAGACACAGTCAAGAACAAACAGACTGCTCTGAAAACATTAACCAGCTTTCGCCTCGCGGCTTATTAAACAGCGAAGAGGATTCAATGGGTCTGCAACGAACACCTTTCGCAAGAGTGAATGCCCTTGGTGGGTGGGCGGGAAGATGGTTCAGTACTGACCAGACAGGGGGATAACTCTCGCCAATAACCCCTATTTGATGCCACTAAATGGCTGCCTTTCGCAAGAGTGAATGCCCTTGTCAGTACTGACCATCAAGGGCCTCACTCTCACTGTCAAGGGAGTTAATAACCCTAGTTGCAGAGGCCTATAGGAAAGCATACCTATCATGTTTACTTCTCGCGCGCTAGCAAAAACACTGGTTTTTGTTGTTGTTGTTGTTGCTTTGCCGCGATCAAAATGTGCCTCTTATCTGACACAAAGCATAGGAAAGTACGATAATCCGGGAGAGCGCTCTCTCCGGTTTGGCAGCCCTGAAGCGCTCATTCTGGGTGAAAGCACAGAACAAACAAACAAACAAACAACATGATAAATGAGGGGGAACAATAGAGCACGGGGATTACCACCTATAGAGACGGTTGGTACACGAGAGACGGAGCTAGAGATGAAAGGAAAGCACCATGGAGAGGGCAGAAAGAATAACTAGGCGTTCAAGACTGCACTTGGTCATCTCCAAACACGGAACACTCGATTTGTTTTTAGTAAGGTTTATTTGTTGGTGTATTTGACGGTTTACTGTTTTGGCTAGGGTTAGGGATAGGGATAGGGTTAGGGTTAGGGCTAGAGTCAGTTTAATTTAAGATTGGATGGTTAAAAGATACAAATTCTAAAGGTTTCGCTGAAAACCCGACATCGTCACGCGAATGGCGTCACTTTCCATATTTGGAGATGAGCAAGTGCAGCATTGAACGTCTTTGTGGAAGAATAGAATAGGAGACGACATGAAAGTTCACCACCACCACAATCATCACAGAGCACAACAACTGCTCTCCCAGAAGAGGTCTCAGGTTCCCTCTTGGGTGGTCGATGACTTCCTTCACACGCGATAACTCTTGTCAACGTGCATATATACCGGTGCATCTGAATTCCGCCTTTTTTAAAAATTACCCCTATTATTATATATAACTCAATTGCGCCTGTGTCAATGACCGCCCACTGTAGTCTTGAATAATTGCGCATGTTGAAACGGTGGAAATGGCTTCTTTTGATAAAAACTTGACATAATCATGAGACGTTTCGCGTGAACTGAGGTTGGTTTCAGAAGGTAGAGCTAAACATTCATTTTAAAGACCCACCACGTCACGTGTCAAAATCGTGGTTTTTCGTGTGTTTTTACATCTTATAGCTGGTAAGAAATCTTAAGACATCTTCCTAGCATAAGAGGGAAGGTGACACGTGACGTATGTGTGTGTGTGTGGGGGGGGGGGGGGGGTCTTTAAAGATGCTAGAAAACAGAATTTAAAGGTGGACCCTGACGGATGAGTTTTAGCAAGAAACACGTCGAGATCACCAAAAAGACAGCCTTTTCAAGGATCACTTTGCTCTGGTTTCCTATAAATCAAAACGGCAATTCCTCCTTGGCGGAGATGCCGGAGAGATAAACCACTTTGGATGGGGTGGGTGGAAGCCACTCATTGTGGTTGAAGCTTTTTCTTCTTTGTAGTGCAGTAAAAATAAAATTGGAGCTATTTCCTTTGTTGTGAGCGATACTGCTTTTGGTAAACTGTATGAAAAAAATTAAAAAAGACAAAAAGACTGGTATTGTCGAAATTTCGTGCACACGATTTAGTCTAAACTCAGGCGGCCATTAGAAAAGAATTTGACTTCCAGCACCTCCGCCAAGGAGGAATCGCCGACTTGACGGTTTGGTTTCTAGGAAACCAGATACAAAGTGAGTGTTGCGATCTCTGTAAAGGGTGTTTTCCTGGTGGTCTCGACGTGTTTCTTGAAAAAACTCATCCGTCAGGGTGTTCCTTTAAACAACTTTTCTAGCTTTGATTTAGTTTTACTATAGCCATCTAAGTCGCATTTTAGCACCACAGTGATTTTAACACCTATGTCACTAAAAGGCATCAAATTGGGGTCTATTATCCAAAGACCCTATTGTCTTAGTTTTGGGAAGTAAGGATAGACCTTATTTTATATCTGTTACAGAAGAATCCACAATACTGCAGATGGATTTTGTTCTCTATCCAGGTAAATTTAATGGAAAGTTTTGGTTGAAATATGGTTGGTGGTGAAAGGGTTAACATCTAAGATACATCAATTTCCTAAACCAGGCGCAATTGACTTACATACATGGTAAGTTTGGTATGTTCGCTCAAATTGACGGTAGCCGTAACCATGTATACCTGGTGGAAAATGGGGGGGGGGGGGGGGATGATAGAAGGATGAGTAGAAGGAACTGGAAGGCAGGCTAGAGGGGGGGGGGGGGGGGAGGGGGATAATGAGATCCCCATGCGTTCTTGCTCGACGCCTACTCTTAAGACAAAGCTGATTTGGGGGGGGTATAAGTAATGTAGCTTTTTTGGCTTGGAAAAGAAATGGAGGGCATAGGGATGGGAGATCAGAGCAGGAGGTGTGTGTGTGTGTGGGGGGGGGGGGGGGGTATGGAGGGCGAAAAGGCATAAACGCACGTGCAATTTTGCACGCACAAGTTATAAAATTGCACGTGAGTTTTATTATTTGTACAAAACTGCACGTGCATTTTTGAACGCGCGCGTACATTTGGCTATTTTTTGGATGGGTTCGTGCTATGTTTGCATCCTAGACAAGTTTGTTGTTGTTGTTGTTGTTGTTGTTGTTGTTGTTGTTGTTGTTGTTATTTTTGGTATGAACTTCTTCATTCCATTCCACCAACACACACACACACACACACACACACACACACACACACACACACACACACACACACACACACACGCGCGCGCGCGCGCGCGCGCGCGCGCGCGCACCCCCCTCCCCCCCCCCTACACACCCTAAAAAAAGACGAAAACGGCAACAAACACCACAACATAATAATATGAATAATATTAATCAAATAATCACACTCTTCGACGCACTGCAATTGCTTAGCAGCCGCATACAAACAAAATAAAAAATAAAACCTACAGACAGATACCGTTTTCTATCTTAAAATATTCTATAACATTATTTTTTTACATACGATATAACAAACTGAGAAAGAATACGATTATGATGATGTAATAATGAATCATTCGTATGACGAGTCATAACTGTTGTCGAAAACATCATCCTCTGAAGTTGCATATAATGTTATACATCGTGTTTAGAACAAAACTTCTGGTGCATTGTAATGAAATGGCAATAGATGAGTCATTGAATAGATAGATTTCAGGTATAAAACAATAAAGCACGATATACACACACACGCTCTCTCTCTCTCTCTCTCTCTCTCTCTCTCTCTCTCTCTCTCTCTCTCTCTCTCTCTCTCTCTCTCTCTCTCTCTCTCTCTCTCTCTCTCTCTCTCCCCCCCTCTCCCTCTCTCTCCCTCTCCCTCTCTCTCTCTATGAAACTTCTGGTACATTGTAATGAAATGGCAATAGATGACTCATTGAATAGATAGATTTCAGGTATAAAACAATAAAACGCGATACTCTCTCTCTCTCTCTCTCTCTCTCTCTCTCTCTCTCTCTCTCTCTCTCTCTCTCTCTCTCTCTCTCTCTCTCTCTCTCTCTCTCTCTCATAACGATACTTCTGGTACATCATCATATAATAAAAAGGCAAGTGTGTGTCTGTGTGTCTGTGTGTGTGTGTGAAACACAAAACGGGCCTTATAACTCCGCTGTTTTTCGACCGAATCGCTTCAAATTTGCTATGAGCCCTAATGGGGCGATGGCAACGGCAACCGAGGCGGACGTGTCATTTGCGCGGTTTGGCAAATGCGCGAAACGCGTATTCACCGGCCTCTCGGCACCCGTATCTCCGGTGTTTCTGGACGGATTGCCTTCGCATTTGGAAGATAGATGACCGGGGACGGTGACTATCTGTGTGCCAAACCGGAAGCGAATCGAGTCATAAACGCGCGTGATATACGTCGCTTCACCTTTTCACAAATAACTCCGCCGTTTCTTAACCGAATTGCTTCAAATTGGATGTTAGCCTTGCTGTGGACAGGGCAAAGCCTGGTACCAATTGTGAAGAGAATCGGGAGAGCGCGTCACTCTCAGAGCAGCGCCAACGGGAAACCGGGCCTTATAACTCTGCCGTTTCTTAACCGACTCGCTTCAAATTTGCTGTACTCAGCGTTACCAGTACTTGGCGTTATCGTTACTAGGGAGAGAGTGACACTCTCAGAGCAGCGCCAACGGAAAACGGGGCCTTATAACTCCGCCGTTTCTTAACCGAATCGCTTCAAATTTGCTGTACTCAGTGTTACCAGTACTTGGCGTTACCGTTACTAGGCGTTACCGTTACTAGGCGTTACCGGTACTCGGAGTTGCGCTAGTTGTAATGAAATGGCAATAGATGAGTCATTGAATAGATAGATTTCAGGTGTAAAACAATAAAGCACGATATATACTCTCTCTCTCTCTCTCTCTCTCTCTCTCCCTCTCTCTCTCTCTCTCTCTCTCTCTCTCTCTCTCTCTCTCTCTCTCTCTCTCTCTCTCTCTCTCTCTCTCTCTCTCTCTCTCTCTCTCCCTCTCTATGCGTGCGCTTGCAATGGTGTGTGAATGCATGTGACCATTGTGTTTGTGGCAATGTATGGTTTCTTTAACAATAGGGTTTCTTTGTTTGTTCGTTTATGCGGTTTTTGTTTGGTTGGTTTGTTCTGTTTTTTCTTTAAGTTTGGAATGTGTTCGCTTATCAATGTGTAGTTATTAATAACTTAGAAAGGTAACAAAGGTGCAGCAGGTACGCATACATTTGCTCACAGATTTAACTATAGCATGAAAACGCTAGATTAACCAACCGCACGGCAGCATTTCGGGTCCAGGGGTACGGA
>CM065691.1:45465105-45475105 GCA_017654935.2 Phymorhynchus buccinoides
CTTCCTATCACAGCATTGACACCCGCGCACTATTTTTTTACTATTTCCAGCCATCTGAACTCCCGTTTTCCTCTAAAACATGGATACGAGTCATGCTGGCTTATTACCCCGAGGGGGTTGTCTATCAAGCTCGCCACGCAATAAATGTCATTGGGCATGGAGAAAACAGACATAAATCGCTCAGAATGTGTTTGCGCAAAAGCCAAAAATAGTCAACAACACACCCCCCCCCCCCCACACACACACACCCCCACACACACACACACACAAATACCAATTTCCTATTTAAGGCATATTTATGTCTATTGTTATGCATTCTACCAGTATCCACAACATGAAAGACAAGAAGAAGAAGAAGAAGAAGAAGAAGAAGAAGAATGTCTCACTTCAAATGACTACTAAGTCACAAATAAGACAGCTCAAATTCTGTTTTCCGCGCACTGACTTAGCTTGATCTTGTGAGGATAAAATCTCAATTTATGCCAAGATTCCATTATGTCTGTTTTTCACATGCACCGTCACAAATGATACTTCTTAAAATATCTAAAGACGCAGTACGGTTCTGCATGAATCATCCTGTTTCGGGCAGCTACATTTTATTAATCTGCGGGAGACAGATGAAGGGTGAAATAATGTTCCTGATTCATCAAGCTTTTTTTTTCATCAGAGGACGCAGGCTTTTGCAAATGACCTTAAAAAAAATGAACCATAAAGGAATGGGAAATAAAAATCCGATTAACGTCCTCCGGTCTGTTAGTTAGTTAGTTAGTCTATTATAGTCCCGTCAACAGCTATGGTTATCTCAGAACTGTCCCCGCGCTAAAGTTCGACCACGTATAACAAAACACAAATCCATGAAGATTGTGACGTAAGTGTCCCGCGCGACCCCTCTTTCTTATCTACCCCCCCCCCCCCCCCCCCCCCCCCTCTCCTTTTCATTTCTCTGTCCGGCCGCCACGTTAATTGCCACCCACCATCTAAAGAACGCCGATTAAGGGATTGGTCCCTTTGAAGCGCGATTTCCCTCCCCGGTCGGCATGTAACCCCTACCGAGGTTATCTCCCTTCACCCCCCACCCCCCTCTTATCTACCCTCCTCACCATGAGAAAGTGACAACCACGGTCAATTCCCTTTGAAGACGGTTTTGCCTTTCCTATCATGAGCAAGGTTAGGAATGTCCGGCATGTGATAATGCTGTAATCGGCGCGTGATTGTTCTGTACATTTTGAACATCATCTTGTGACGTGTGGACTGCTATAAACCAATGACAGGCTTTCATTGTTTGAAAGTGAAGGCTATAATTGGAGTGGTGAGAAAAGGTTTTCACACAAGACGCTGAAACGTAGCTAGAGCAGCACTCACAACCAGTCATACTAAGCCCACTAGTAAGTATTATTGATGGCAGGTGATTGAGATCTGGTTTGGTTGACCCTAGTTTTGATCTAGATCCTATGTTCAATGATGAATAAGGAGTAGATAGATATGTTATAGAAAAGAAGTGGTAAACATTCTATTCTATTTATGTGCACTGATTATTTGTGTGTGTGTGTTTTTGACTTGAACACTTTTGGTACCAGAACCGGAGTTTATGCCTACTAACCCTTTTGTCTATTTTTAGTAGGAAACCTATGGGCCGCAATCTTGCACTTTATGATACCATTCCTTTCCAGGTGTTGGATGGAGAGTGATGTTGTCTTGATCACCTTTTATGTTTTACTGATCTCAGTTTGTTAACTGAAATTCAGTTTATTTATTAACTAGTGCTATTGTACAAGGGAAGCCTTCTAGCCGGTTGGGATTCACTAATTCCCTGCCGACTGAAGCCCCTTGTCTCTAAGCCATAGAGATCTACATCCACCTTCTCCTGTGATTATCAGCAGGGCATCGTGGGCAGGAAGATTATCCCTGCCTCACAAGCACCAAGACGGGAAAGACGCCCCGCACCCAGAATCCGTGAGGAGACCACGCTTGAACCGTGCCATCCAGCGAAGCCGTAACCGGAACGACTGGGAGCTACTCTCATCTGACGAGCAAGCCCAGCCAACCCAGCACTCGCCGATCCCTACGGAGGAACTTCAGCACAGCCATGAGTTAAGTCCCCACGACAGGGCCAAAAATCATTTGAACTTTCCTCCGGACAATGAAGATAATTAGTGACCCTTCTCGCTAGGGGCTAACCTTCTAGAAAGACAAAAGTCTTGTAAATCCTTTCGGATTCCATTGTTTTTCATTCACATTTTGTTTTGGCGCCATTGAGCTGCTTTATTATTATTGTTGCATAATCTTATGCAGATTTTGGGAGTAAATAAAATACAAGTGTCAAATAATCCTGAACCCTTTGGTCAGACTGATGAGAGTGGGAGTCTTGTAATTTCATGTAAAACCCTACTTCTCTCTGTCTGCCATTTAGAGCAATTCAACCACTTGTATTTCTTACAACCATACGAGCCAGAACCCGGGCACAAATATAAATTTATTAGATGAAAAGGGGCCGGGAAAGTTGCTCATCTCCCATACCCTAGAGAAGTGGGCTAAAGGCAAATTTTCTAAAGTCTTCCCTAGGGACTTAGCCTTTTAACCCATTACCTCGTCACAAAGATTAATAACGTACAAAAACCTGAAAACATACGGTCTGGAACACATATGGGACATTGGCAGACATAAAGATGGTGGCACGATTATTAACCCCTTGCCTGCCATATAACGTATCACGTACTGACTTGATGACATCACTGATGACGTCATCAGATGAAGAGTAATAACTCTGATATGCTGGTTTTTGCTCTAACACAGTCAAGAGAGTTATATCCCCAGACAAGTTTTGCCAGATTGGCTCTATCAGTTGTCTTTTTCATGGCATGATTTGTACAATGTTTTTTCTTTAATTTTCTCTGGCAGTCAAGGGGTTAAGACTTCACTGAAAAATTAGTTGATTTAAACGCATGGTCTGTAGAGTATTAAGAAGGTAGCAGAAGCAAGAAGTGAAAATGGTGAGAAAGACGAGAGTAAAAAGTTTGAGTGGAGAACTGAAACACTGGAGACCATGAGGTTTACTACCCCTACGTGTAATATAATAGGGCCTAATGTAGCACCGAACCTCAAGGTCAAGATGCAAGGGTGAGGGAGGAAGAGAAGGGTGGGTAAGGTTAGAAATGTTTCTAGGGATTGTTTTGCTGAGCAGCCTGTACATCTCCTTGGGATTGAATTTGTATTCGTATTCGTCCAGTTTGTTAACTACAATACTGCAGTGTTATTAGTTATTAGTTTATATTCTTTAATTGTTGATAAATGTGTTTATTGTTGTTGTTTGTTTTTTGTTGTTGTTGTTGATAAATGTGTTTATTGTTGTTGTTTGTTTTTTGTTGTTGTTGTTGATAAATGTGTTTTTTGTTGTTGTTTTTTTTTTGTTGTTGTTGTTGATAAATGTGTTTATTGTTGTTGTTTGTTTTTTGTTGTTGTTGTGTTGATAAATGTGTTTATTGTTGTGTTGTTGTTGTTTGTTGTTGTTGATTTTAGTCTTTTGTGTTTATTTTGTTCATGTTGTTGGACAGTGTTTTTTGTTTTGTTGTTGTTGATAAAATGTGTTTTTGTTGTTGTTGTGTTGTTTGTTGTTGTTGTTGATAAATGTGTTTATTGTTGTTGTTTGTTTTTTGTTGTTGTTGTTGATAAATGTGTTTATTGTGTTTTTTCTTATGTGCACCTGGCTGCAATTTCTCAGTTATGAGATTATAAAGATGATTTGATTTGATTTGATTTGATTTGATTCGATTGTTTCCGTGCATGCCTGTTTTTTAGATGACGTAGCTGCTAGCTGAGTCCACGTAACCCTTTCGCCGCCAGCCATTTTTCAGCCAAAACAATTCCATTAAGCTTACCTGGGTAGAGAAAAAAAAATCTGAAATATTGCGAATTCCTCTGTGACATGTATAACATTAGGCCTATCCTTACCTCCCCAAATTATAAAAAAATAGGGTCTTCAGGTAACAGGCCCTGATTGGATGCTTTTTAGTGACGTGGGTGGTTAAAACTATTGTGGTGCTAAAGAGCTACATTGGCGGTGAAAGGGTTAAACTGTTTTCTTCTGTCTGTTTTTTTCTTACACAGAAAAGTACGGAGACACGTCACTCTCCTGGAAACACCGATATTGTACTGCCATATCAAGATAAGAAAAGTCAATGTCAAAGCTTTATTTCATGTCATGCTGCAAGGTGATTTCTGACTGAGCATCACATTTACAGGAAACCCAGGATTCACAATATTATGCATAAACTAGCCTACATCCCTTTGACTTTCAGCAAAGTTTTAAAACAGGTAACGATCATTCATCTTCCTCCCCCCCAAAAAAAAATATGTTCACGTCCGTCGTTATCTATATTATTTTTTTATGGACTCCAGGCCTGTATTCATGAGTGCGTATTAGCCATTCTTCATCTTCTTCTTCTTCGATCACTCAGACAGTTTCCTGTCAATTATGAGCGCAGATGCGTCATGCTGCCGTTATGCGCCTAACTAAGAAATAGTTAGGCCCATGGCCAGCAAGTCCGACTTCGGCTGGAAGAAAATATTTTGAAAGCGTTTCGTGAAGAAGAAAAAAAAGGCAGGAGAATGGACCGGTAAGGCAGAAAGATAGTAGATGACAGTAAGCAAAGGGAAAAGGCAGAGTCAAAGAGAGTGACAGATTAGAGGAAGTTACAAGCACAGAACTTCCAGAAGGTGGGGGAACTATTTATACAAAAGACCCCCCGGCATCCCCACGGGGAGTGTTAGCCGTTGAAAACGGGGATTAGTATGTAAATGGGGGAGGAAAATAGGGTTTTACGCCCTCTTCGGCCTTTCGGCCATGTGGGGCATTTGTAAATATAAAGATGGTTAGAACAATACTGGTGGCAATATCCGGAGGCAGTGCTTAACCAGTAAAGTCCCGATTTTTTTTAAAAATACAGATATGTGCAGCAGTAACCACGCCTCGGATAAACCTCATCGGCTATGGCACTGCCACAGTAATTATTTGTATGTAAATTAGGCTAAACAGAGGCTTTATACCGAAAATTCTCTGCCCCTGTCTCGTGACCTGAGATGCGAGAGCTACCTACTTAAGATTATCGCCCTTGCCACATAAAATTATCTGCTCCTGACTCGTCACCAGGGGGCATCGGCAGTTCGGACCTACAATTACCGCCCTTTCGTGTCGGCAAGGAGTAGTGTAAAGCCTCATCTACATTCTATTCCCCGTTGCGATTAAAATTACATATCTATATTGTTAAAAACTCGGGACTTTACTGGTGTTGCACTGCCTCCGGGCATTGCAGCCAGTATTGTTCCCACCATCTTTGTATTTACAAATGTCCCATACGTGTCTATGACCGAGAGGACGTAAAACACCATTTTTCATTCATTCCCCGTTGCGAGAATTCTGATCGCTTCTCGGCCTTTTGGCTAAGACAGTGATTCAGGAACATCATTTTGTGGTTGGTTTGTTCAGCCCGTCGTACGTGGCGAAAGCCGATACGCGACGTTAAACTGAACTTCCATCCATTCCCCGTGTTGACTGTCTGATTCGTACCCATGACTACAGGGCCAGGACGATGCTCTTTGTCGTTGCGGTGTGCAAGCACAGAAAGAATAAAGAGAAGTAGAGAAGGAAAAGGCAAGATAAGGCAAGTTATAACCAACGGTTGGCAAACAAGCAGCACTCGGTGCAGTTGCCCCCCAGGGGTTGCCTAACGAGGAAAACAGGCAACAGCCGCTCCCCGACCCTCGTCAACCCAGCATGGGGGAACATGAACAACCCAGTGATGCGGTGGATGGCATGGCATGGCATGGTGGGTGGAGAGGAATTGGTTGGCTGGCTTACCCTGGCTAAAAGATTCCAGGGATCATCCCAACAGCGAGAAGCGCTTGAACACTAAGGTACAAATGCATCAGCTAGGGATGAGAACAGTACTGTGCGTGACCGTTTTTGATTACCCCGCCATGTGGGCAGCCACACTCCGTCTTCGGGGGGATTTGAGACTGATGATGTTATGCTGGGAGCTTGTCATGGCTTGAGACAATCCCCGCACAACCATGCAGAGCATAACAACATTTTGATGTAGCCTTGGCGTTCTAGCTTATGTCAACTGGTCTGACACAGCCTCATGCCAAGGCATGGTGGAGAGGAATGCCTTCTTCTTCTTCTTCTGTGTTCCCAGGCCATAATATGGCCATAATGGGTAAGGTACGTAACTATGTGTCCGGTTTTCAGTTTTCACTGATCTCCCCGCTGCGCACAGCCGACACGTTCCGATTCCGGAGGAGCTCAAAGGAAAAACATTATTTGAAAGATTTATTTTGGGAAAAAAGGCAGGAGAATTGCGCCAATAAGTCAGAAAGATAGCAGATGATAGAAAGCAAGGCACGAGTCAAAGAGAGTGGCAGATGAGGGGAAGCTACAAGCACAGAACTTCCAGAAGGTGGGGGAACTATTTTTACGAACAGAACACCCCCCCCCCCCCCCACCCCCCCCCGCCCCCCCCCCCCCGGTATCCCCACGAGGAATGCCAATAAGGCAACAGAAATAGTGGCGCAGCAGCAGTGGTTGGAATGAAGATATAAGGGTGGTGGTGGAGTTCTGTGAGATGATGATGATGATGATGATGATGCAACAGGGCCTTCAAGTACACGATCGTAAAAAAACACCGAGTTGTTTTTTTCTTAACCCTTTCACCGCCAGCCATATTTCAGCAAACAATTTCCATAAAATTACCTGGGTAGAGAACAAAATCTATCTGCAAGTATTGGGGATTCTTCTGTGACATAGTATATAAGATAAGGTCTATCCTTACTTCCCAAAACTAAGACAATAGGGTCTTTGGTTAATAGACCCCAAGTTGATGCCTTTTTAGTGACATAGGTGTTAAATCACTGTGGTGCTAAAATGCGACTTTGGCGGTGAAAGAGTTAATTAAAAGGTAACAACACAAGCCGTGTGGTGCTGTTAGCTGGTTTCCGTTACTTAACCCTTTCGCATGCCAGCCGTTTTCTTAGCACGAAAATGCCATTAAACTTAACTGGGTAGAAAAAAAAATGTATCTGCAATATTGGGATTGCTTTTCTGTAACATGTATAACATTAGGCCTACTACCCATGCCTCCCAAAATTAAGAAAACTAGCGCAACGCCGAGTACCAGTAACGCCTAGTAACGGTAACGCCTAGTAACGGTAACGCCAAGTACTGGTAACGCTGAGTACAGCAAATTTGAAGCGATTCGGTTAAGAAACGGCGGAGTCGTATAGCGCGCGTGTTTCTGAACCGATTCGCTTCCGGTTTGGTACACGGATAGTCACTATCCCCGGTCATCTTCCTGCCAAATCCGAAGGCAATCGGCCCAGAAACGCCGGAGATACGGGCGCCGAGAGGCCGGCGGATGCGCGTTTCGCGCATTTGCGAAACCGCGCAAATGACACGGCCGCCTCGGTTGCCGTTGCCATCGCCCCGTGAGGGATCACAGCAAATTTGAAGCGATTCGGTCGAAAAACGGTGGAGTTATAAGGCCCGTTTTGTGTTTCAGACAGACAGACAGACAGACACACACACACACGGACACTTGGCTTTTTACTATATGGTAATGGTCTTCGGATAACGGGCCCTGGTTTGATGCCTTTTAGTGGCATGGGTGTTAGACCATTGTGGTGCATACATGCAGCATTGGCGGTGAAAGGGTTAAAGGAACATAGCAGAAGAACATTATTATGGTGTGTCGTTCTTATAATATAAGGGAGACTCGAAAGGTGAGGATCTTCTTAAAATTAACCCCTTGACTGCCAGATAAATTTAAAGAAAAAAATAATAATGGTGCAAATCGTGCCATGATAAAGAGAACTTTTTTTCTTATTTTTTCGGGGGAGGGGGGAGGGTATGATTTTACTAAGTATAATTAGTATGTGCCTGAATAATTTACCCAATACTTTTGTGGTGCCTTTATAAAGCGCGATGAGCCCATTATGGGGCATCGCGCTATACAAAATCCATTATTATTATTATTATTATTTTTATTATTATTATTATTATTATTAGAGCCAATCTGGCAAAATTGTCTGGGGACATAACTCTCATGACTGTGTTAAAGCAACATCTGAGTCATCCCTCTTCATCTGATGACGTCATCGGTGATGTCATCAAGTCAGTACGTGATACGTTATACGGCAGTCAAGGGGGTTTTAAACTTGCTTTGTTTTATCAATCTACCACAAACACTGCTATTTTCGTTCAATTTAGATCATGTTGAAAAATAAGTTTTCTGCAATAGCTAATAGTGAACACGTTCCGTTACAGTTTTAAGTGTGTTCTTCAGGCTTTGCTACAGGGCTTCTGAAAACGTACATATTGTGCGTATTTACGCACTAGAGCTCTCAAATCACCCCCTAGAATGTCAAACCATGTGTGAGATTTACCCTTTAAAATATCAAGTAGGGGGTGAGATGACGCATTAAAATGATGATTCATGCGTTAACACAGCCGTTTATCCTAATAATGAGGAACATTTATATAGCGCCCATCCTACTATGTAGGCTACAGGGCGCTTTACACATTGAAGTGGAATAAAAAAAACATGAGACAAAAATCCAATAACATGAGCAGACAATAAAACAATCTTCAGTAAGATAACGACGTTGCTCATTTCAATAGTCTGCTAGGCCAAACTAGGCTACTGCCACAATGAGGAGTCGCTAACCTAGATCTAAAATTCTTAACATTTCGTGCAGAAACTGCCAGAACGCAGTAAACATATCGAGAACTCGTTGTTTATTGTCAGACCCTTTTTTTCAGAATCCAATAGAATCGTTTCAAACACTTCATATTCTTTTCGTCAACATGCCACCAGTCTGGCAAGTGTCAAAGAAAACTTTAGGACAAAGAAGAAGAAACAGGTTGTTTGTCAAAAACAAAAACAAGCACACACACAAAAAGTGATCAGTAGGTGTGTGAGTGAAGAGAGTGTGTTGTGCGCCCGTGTGTCTGTGTAAGTGCCGTTTATTTACGTAGGAACTAAGGTCTTTACCCCTTTAAAATGTGAAAACTGTGGGTGAAAATACCCCTTAAAACTGCAAACGTAGCCTACCCATTAAGAGAAAGGAAACTCAGAAGCCCTGTGTTATATTCTAATTCCCACTAAAATGTGTATATCGTGGTGGTCTTCAACCAGTATTTCCATTAGGATTTTCTTTATCTTGTCGTTGTTTGCTAGCTTTTCTTTGAATCGAGCCAAAGATAAGAAGATGAAACATTGACTGCAGTACCATACCTTTTGGGTGGTGGTGGGGGAGGGTTTTACCCACCAATTTTACGTTGAGCCAAAGATAGCAAGAATAGCTACATGCAGTATAATTGCTGTGTCTATGCTACGCGCGTGCCTGCTTTCTCTGCTGGCAGTCATTATCGTATTATGCAGCTGCAATGTTGTGCATCCATATTTCCTTTGACTCGCTTTGAACCCTTCTCACTGTGATTCCTGCATCCTCAGCTTCTCTTATCTATTTCTTTTTATTTTGGTGTTGGTGTTGGTTTTTGTTGTTGGTTCCCCTTCTGCGAAATTGTATTGGCAACCAATCATTTACACACCGCCGCCATCCATCTACTTGCTTTTAAACGCGCGCGCGCGCACGCGCACGCGCACACGCACACACGCACACGCACACACGCGCACACGCGCACGCGCACACACACACACACCGCGCGCGCACGCACACGCACACGCACACACGCACACGCACACGCACACACTTCTTGTTGTTTCTTATCTCCCAAAGTTACATACTTAGTTAAAATATAGGGGTAAAACAACGAAATCAGAAAACAAAGGCGGATAGACAGACGTGGCAAGGCGAGAGAGAGAGAGAGAGAGAGAGAGAGAGAGAGAGAGAGAGAGAGAGAGAGAGAGAGAGAGAGAGAGAGAGAGAGAGAGAGAGAGAGAGAGAGAGAGAGAGAGAGAGAGAGAGTGAGAGAGAGAGGGGGGGGGGG
>CM065691.1:45480105-45487605 GCA_017654935.2 Phymorhynchus buccinoides
AAGGAAAAGGCAGAGTCAAAGAGAGTGGCAGATTAGAGGCAGTTACAAGCACAGAACTTCCGGAAGGTGGGGGAACTACTTTTACAAAAGCCCTCCCTGGTATCCCCATTGGGGAAAGGTTGTTTCAAAGGCATAAAACACATTGGCAGCTAGCTAGGCAGTGTCGAGATAAATGTGACTAGCAGACTGACAGGCTGACAGACAGACTGACAGACAGTGAGTGATGAGCGGAAAGGAAGTCGGAGGCGACCATTCGTCATTGTCTTGTAGGAAGATGAGGTGCTATGGCGCCAGTCGGCATCAGCTAGTCACTTGATTGGTCGCTGTCGACTCCATTCAGAAATTGTATTCTTTACTGCAGGCAACTTCCTTTTCGTTTTCTCTCTCTCCTCTCTCTCTCTCATCTCCTTTCCTCTCTCTCCCTCTCTCTCTCTCTCTCTCTCTCTCTCTCTCTCTCTCTCTCTCTCTCTCTCTCTCTCTCTTCTCTCCCTATCTTCTTCTCTCCTCAACTCCTCTCTCTCGTCTCTCTCTACTCTCTCTCATCTCCTCTCCTCCTCTCTCTCTCTCTCTCTCTCTCTCTCTCTCCTCTCTCTCTTCGTCTCCAGTCTCGTCTCATCACTCATCCCGGGACTTCTCTCTCCTCCCTCCCTCTCCCTCCCTCCCTCCCTTCCCTCCCTCCACTCCCCTCTCCTCCCTCCCTCCCTCCCTCCCGTCCCTGTCCCTCCCTCCCTCCCTCCCTCCCTCCCCCCCTTCCCTCCGCCTCTCCTCTCATTCCTCCCTCTCTCTCCATCACTCTCTCTCTCTCTCAGTCTCTCTCTTCTCTCTCTCTCTCTCTCTCTCTCTCTCTCTCCTCTATCTCTCCTCTCTCTCTCCTCTCTCTCTCTCTCTCTCCTCTCTCTCTCTCTGTGCTCTGTGTGGGGGGTGGTGGGTGGGTGGTAGTTTTGTGGTGGCATGCGTGCTTGTATGTGTAACGTATGCCTTTGTTAATGTATGTGTTTGTGTGTATTGTTATATTGTGTGTAAACGAGTGTGTGTGTGTGTGTGTGTGTGTGTGTTTTGTGTGCGTGTGTGTGTGCCTGTGCTAATGTGTGCGTGTGTATGTGTGTACTTGCTTGCGCGCGCGCGCGCGCGCTGCGCGCGCGCGTGTGTGTGTGTGTTGTGTGTGTGTGTGCGTGCGTGTGTGTGTGTGTGCGTGTGTGTGTACGTGTGCGTGTTGTGCGTGATGTGAGAGAGAGAGAGAGAGAGAGAGAGAGAGAGAGAGAGAGAGAGAGAGAGAGAGAGAGAGAGAGAGAGAGAGAGAGAGAGAGAGAGAGAAACATACAGACACAGAGAGAGACAGAGACAGAGAGAGAATGAACCTGCGTACGCGCATGTAGGCCTACTTCCACGAGGCATCCGGTTATGAAAATAATCATAATTGTATGGCCTACAGTATTGCGGGGATTGACATTAGTCCACATTTTCACATCACACGCTCTCCCTCTCGCCCCACCCCCCTCCTCTCTCCCCTCCTCGTTCCCTCCTCTTCGCCCTAAGCCGCATGTGAGTGCGCGCGCGCGCGCGACCGTGCGTGTATGTGGGATAAAGTTCAGGGCCAGTTGATTAAGCTATCAGAGAGAAACACGTGTAAAGAGCATGTGCCTACTTCCTCATTAGTTCGGCCAGGATCCCAAACGCCGCTGTTCAGATAGACAGACAGATAATGTAGCAGTGCCTCTTCTTAACCTCTCCCAGCAATACTGCTGTGATGCATTGCAAAAAGTATCACAACAGCGATATAACGCAAAATGGAAGCTTACTAGTCCTTAAAGGGGCACCCTGACGGATAGTTTTGTTGTTGTTGCAAGAAGCACGTCGAGATCACCAGGGAAAACATCCTTTACAGAGATCGCAACACTCACTTTGCTCTGGTTTCCTAGAAATCGAACCGCCAAATTGGCGGTTCCTCCTTGGCGGAGGTGCTGGAAATCAAATTATTTCATGAAAGAGAAGCCTTCACTTTTCCAATGGCAGCCTGACCAAATCGTTTGAACGAAATTTCCACAATACAAGCCTTTTTATACAGTTTTTCTACAGTTGAGTTTCTCTCACAACAAAGGAAATAGCTCCTTTGGTGTTTTTTACTGCACTACAAAGAAGAAAAAGCTTCAACTACACTCAGTGGCCTCCACCCACCCCGTCCAAAATGGCTTCTCTCTCCGGCAACTCCGCCAAGGAGGAATCGCCGTTTTGACGCTTTGATTTCTAGGAAACCAGAGTACTGAACTGAACCTGAGTGTTCCGATCCTTGAAAAGGCTGTCTTTCTTGTGACCTCGACGTGTTTCTTGCAAAAACTCATCAGTCAGTGTGCCCCTTTAAAACATAAATAGTCGCAATTGTTTTGGACATTTAATGCCCAAAGCATATCCACTTCTGACGATTTTTTTTTCTTCTGGGAATCCTGCCTCTTTGTCAGTGTAACTTGTTTGAATTTTTATAAACACGTTTTTTTTCTTCCAGTCTGTGTGTTTCGATGTGTGTGTGTGTGTGTGTGTGTGTGTGTGTGTGTGTGTGTGTGTGTGTGTGTGTGTGTGTGTGTGTGTGTGTGTGTGTGTGTGTGTGTCACTGTGTGTGTGTGTGTGTGCGTGTGTGTGTGTGTGTGTGGTGTGTGGTGTGTGTGTGTGTGTGTGTGTGTGTGTGTGTGTGTGTGTGTGTGTGTGTGTGTGTGTGTGTGTGTGAGTGTGTGTGTGTGTGTGTGTGTGTGTGTGCGTGTGTGTGCGCGCGTGTGTGTGTGTGTGTTTGCGTGTGCGCGTGCGTGCGTGTGTGTGTGTTTGAAAATGCGCGCGCATCTGCGTGGTATGTGTGTGTGTGTGTGTGTGTGTGTGTGTTGTGTATGTGTGTGTGTATGTGTATATGTGTGTGTGTGTGTAAGTGTGTAAGAGTGTGTGTGCGTGTAAGTGTGTGTACACACACGCACACACGCACACACACACGTGTACGCATACATACATGCACGCGCACATATACACGCACACACATACACGCACATACATACACGCACATGGGCGAACACACACACACATACACACACGCATGTATGCATACGAAAGCACGTGCACAGCGCATACTTACACAGATTTAAAGGGGGTCAAGATTGGGAAGATTTAAGAAATACTAGCGCAACGCCTAGTACTGGCAATGCACCGTACTGGTAGCGCCACATACTGGTAACGTTGAGTACTGGTTTCGCCGGGTCCGCGAAATATTATTATTACTTTTGTCTCTCTCCCTCCTTCCATCTTCTTCACTCATCCCGATCTACTACCCCCCGCACCTTACTGAGCACAGCAAATTTGAAGCGATTCGGTTAAGAAAAGGCGGAGTTATAAGGCCCCGTTTCCGTTGGCGCTGCTCTGAGAGTTATAAGGTAACGCCCGTTTGAAGCGATTCCGTTGGCGCTGACCCGTTTCCCTCTGAGAGTGACGCGCTGTCCCGATTCTCTTCAAATTTGCCGCCAGGCTTTGCCCGTGCCATAGCAAGCCTGACAGCAAATTTGAAGCGATTAGGTTACGAAACGGCGGAGTTACTCGTGAAAAGGTGAAGCGGCGTATATCGCGCGCGTTTCTGAACCGATTCGCTTCCGGTTTGGCACACCGATCGGCACCGTCCCCGGTCATCTACCTGCCAAATTCGAAGGCAATCGGTCCAGAAATGCCGGAGATACGGGCGCCGAGAGTCCGGTGGATACGCGTTTCGCGCATTTGCCAAACCGCGCAAATGACACGGCTGCCTCGGTTGCCGTTGCCATCGCCCCGTTAGGGCTCACAGCAATTTTGAAGCGATTCGGTCAAAAAACGGCGGAGTTATAAGGCCCGTTTTGTGTTTCAGACAGACAGACAGACACTTGGCTTTTTATTATATGATGAGGAAGTCCGTATCAAAAGAAACAAATTAATATAAAGACAGCTGACATTCACCAGCAAGGAAGGAATAGAACAAAATATGAATCATCTTCAAATTATGCAGCCTAATTTCGTTACTAAAGTCACTCTGTGTGCGTTAGCACGTACAAAGCATTACCCAAACCACTAGTCATGCAAACACAACACAGACACAGACTTATGCAGCACAGACTCTCTCTGTGTGTCTCTCTCTCTCTCTCTCTCTCTCTCTCTCTCTCTCTCTCTCTCTCTCTCTCTCTCTCTCTCTCTCTCTCTCTCTCTCTCTCTCTCTCTCTCTCTCTCTCTCTCTCTCTCTCTCTCTCTCTCTCTCTCTCTCTCTCTCTCTCTCTCTCTTCTCTCTCTCCCTCTCTCTCTCCCATCTACACGCACACATATGCACACACGCACACGCACACACACACACATAAACACGCACGCACACACACACATACACACGCACGCGCGCGCGCACACATACACACAAACTTCGTGCACTTATGCACAAACGCTCTCGCTCTCTCTCGCTCTCTCGCTCTCTCTCTCTCTCTCTCTCTCTCTCTCTCTCTCTCTCTCTCTCTCTCTCTCTCTCAAGCTCACACACACACACACACACACACACACACACACACACACACACACACACACACACACACACACACACACGCGCGCGCGCGCGGCACACTTGAAAATCCATGCACTCATGCACTAACGCTCTCTCTCTCAACCACCACCACACACACACACACACACACACACACACACACACACACACACACACACACACACACACACACACACACACACACACACACACGTCACACATATCCCGTCTAATATCACGAGAAGTGGATAGACGTTAAATGAAAACAGTTTCCAAACTGTTTCAAAAAGAGAGAGAGAGAGAGAGAGAGAGAGAGAGAGAGAGAGAGAGAGAGAGAGAGAGAGAGAGAGAGAGGAGAGAGAGAGAGAGAGAGAGAGAGAGAGAGAGAGAGAGAGAGAGAGAGAGAGAGAGAGAGAGAGAGAGAGAGAGAGAGAGAGAGAGAGAGAGAGAGAGAGAGAGAGAGAGAGAGAGAGAGAGAGAGAGAGAGAGAGAGAGAGAGAGAGAGAGAGAGAGAGCTAGAGAGAGAGAGAGAGAGAGAGAGAGAGAAGAGAGAGAGAGAGACGGCAAAGCTAACAATGGAAGGCACAGCAGTAGACTTGGCAATTGAATGCTGCCTATCTATGATCTACCCCTTCCCTTCTCACGGCGATTCCTGGTTTATGTCACTGCTATGTCTGGTCTTGGACTCGATAACAAGCAAAAGAAAAACAAACAAACAAAAAACAAAAAGACCCGCCATAGAAAACAAACAAACCAAGGTTTTGCTCGAGTACGGCAACAAGTCCAACCACGCAATCAATCTTGGGTCATATCCTAACCCTCCACAAAAAATGGTTTCATTAAGCTACCCAACGGTCAGTAAAAACGAAAGAAAGAAAGAAGACTCACAAAATAAACACCCAAAAAACAAACGTATTGCCCGAGTACGGCAACAAGACTAGCGCCACAATCAATCTTGGGTCATATCCTAACCCTCCACAAAAATGATTTCATTATTTTACACAACGGGATCAGGTCAGGTCAGCAAAAAAAAAAAAAAAAAAAAAAAAAAGACTTGCAAAAGAAACGAAACAAATAAAAGTTTTGCCCGAGTATGACAAGTCCAACGCCGAAATCAATCTTGGGTCATATCCTAACCCTCCACAAAAATGGTTTTCATTATGCTACCCAACGGGATCAGGTCAGGTCAGTAAAAACGAAAGAAAGAAAGAAAGAAGTCTCGCAAAAGAAAACAAACAAACACAAAGGTTTTGCTCGAGTACGACAACAAGTCCAACGCCGAAATCAATCTTGGGTCATATCCTAACCCTCCACAAAAATGGTTTTCATTATGCTACCCAACGGGATCAGGTCAGGTCAGTAAAAACGAAAGAAAGAAAGAAAGAAGTCTCGCAAAAGAAAACAAACAAACACAAAGGTTTTGCTCGAGTACGACAACAAGTCCAACGCCGAAATCAATCTTGGGTCATATCCTAACCCTCCACAAAAATGGTTTTCATTATGCTACCCAACGGGATCAGGTCAGGTCAGTAAAAACGAAAGAAAGAAAGAAAGAAGTCTCGCAAAAGAAAACAAACAAACACAAAGGTTTTGCTCGAGTACGACAACAAGTCCAACGCCGAAATCAATCTTGGGTCATATCCTAACCCTCCACAAAATGATTTCCTTATCTTACCCAACGGGATCAGGTCAGGTCAGTAAAAAAAAAAAAAAAAAATCGCGAAAGAAACGAAACAAGCAAAAGTATTGCCCGAGTACGACAAGAAGTCCAACGCCGCAATCAATCTTGGGTCATATCCTAACCCTCCACAAAAATGATTTTCATTAACTTACCCAACGGGATAATTCAGTGTCAGACAATGGATCATATCGCCGCATAAACATCTTAAAGTCGAAGTCAAAATGACTTCATTATCTCAACAAGAGAAATTACGTTGTGGTCTCATGATACAAGGGGAAACAAAAAACACAGTTTCTCTATATCTCTTTCTCTCTTGGATTGGAAGAATTATAGGTCTTGACTAAAATCTCTATCCTTAGAAAAATGAATTTTTCCAGAGTTCACTGTTTCTGTCTCTGTGTGTCTCTGTCTCTGTCACTCTGTCTCTGTCTCTGTCTCTGTCTCTCTGATTGGAAGAATAGGCCTTGACAAAAATCTCTTTTTCTTGGAAAATGAATTTTTCCAAACTTCACTGTTCGGTGCTTCTCTCTCTCTCTCTCTCTCTCTCTCTCTCTCTCTCTCTCTCTCTCTCTCTCTCTCTCTCTCTCTCTCTCTCTCTCTCTCTCTCTCTCTCTCTCTCTCTCTCTCTCTCTCTCTCTCTGATTGGAAGAATAGGCCTTGACAAAAATCTCTTTTCTTGGAAAATGAAGTTTTCCAAATGTCACTGGTTCGGTGTTTTTTCTCTCTCTCTCTCTCTCTCTCTCTCTCTCTCTCTCTCTCTCTCTCTCTCTCTCTCTCTCTCTCTCTCTCTCTCTCTCTCTCTCTCTCTCTCTCTCTCTCTCTCTCTCTCTCTCTCTCTCTCTCTCTCTCTCTCTCTCTCTCTCTCTCTCTCTCTCTCTCTCTCTCTCTCTCTCTCTCTCTCTCTCTCTCTCTCTCTCTCTCTCTCTCTCTCTCTCTCTCTCTCTCTCTCTTCTCTCTCTCTCTCTCTCTCTCTCTCTCTCTCTCTCTCTCTGGGCGTCTCTCTCTCCCTCTCTAAACTCTCTACTCTCTCTCTCATCGTTTCTCTCTCTCTCTCATGGGCGTGTCCCAAATAAACGTACATAGACATCGTTTCTTACTAACGCCAGAGAATGCTGCTTGTCCTGTGTGCAAAAGTGTACAGGAAAATGAAGTTCATTTCTTGTTCCAATGTCCTTTATATAACCAAATTAGAGAGCAACACCAACTAACTTGCAGATCTAGTGAAAATTTAGATGAAAAAATGCTTAGAATTTGTTCATGTGATGATAACAAAGGTACAGTCTTTGATGATAAAGAT
>CM065691.1:45492605-45515105 GCA_017654935.2 Phymorhynchus buccinoides
ATAGGGTTAGTATTCTAAAAAGGTTATTAGCTAAAAATGTTCCTAAAATACAGCTTTATGTATGGTAAGAAAGGCAATAACGTTAGAGGTGAGCGTCTTACCAACTACGCCAATGTTGGCTGCTTACTGTCACGGGCCACGTTTTAAAGGAGAAATTTGAGAAAATTGTTCAGTTGAAAACTTCGGCAACTGGGGTTATTAACGCTCCTGACAGTGAGAGTGAATCCCTTGCTGGTCAGTACATAAGCATCTACCAAGGGCATTCACTCTAGCAAAACATGGTTGTTGCAATGGCCTTTTTTCCGTTCCAGGGATAGGAGCTTTTCAGAAAACACAGTCTAAAGTCTAGCCTAGCTGAAGACAATGCATTGACCGACTCGTTTTAAGGCACGTATACGACCATTAACAGACCATATTAAAGATTGACCTTTATCAATATGAAAGATAAGATGCTAGAGAACTTGAAAATACCCATAACTCAAAATTGACCACCAAAAAAAAGAAGAAGAGATTTTTGACGTTCAAAGCCTGTTGTGAGAAACTATCCCGGCGACTTAATGTCCCTTTTGTGGTGCTGGGTCACATAGTGATTTAAAAGTTTGACCTTCTCGTTGATTGTTGAATACATCTAGGCATAGACGTAAGTCTTCGGGGGCGAGTTCGGACAAGCAAAATACACAATTTTCACTTTGTTAACCTACAATTATGTTAGCAGTAAGTAATTTTATAAGCGTTTCCAAACGTTTTGATACTGATTAATATTTTATTGGCAAATTGCAAAAAACACATAAATAATAATTATTCAATAGCATAGCACATCGATGGCTTGGAGTCAAAAACGGACTATCTTTAGATAGTCCATTGATGTATTATTGAACCTATTACAAACATTAATAACTTGTATAAAACAATGACTGCAGAAATATATAAAGGGGGTTGTGCTTTTTATATTTCTGCAGTCTTTTTTTTATACAAGTTATTAGTTTTCGTAATAAGTTCAATAATATGTCAATGGACTATCTAAAGATAGTCCGTTTTGACTCCAAGCCATCGACATGTGCCCTGTTGAGATGTAGTGATGTAAAATTAGCCTCTTTGATTGTTGGTTTATTCAAGTACATTCATAATGCAGCCTTATGTCTGTAACTGAAACGTTTTTGAGTGCGCTTATAAGCTTATTAGCTTGTTGTGCTCGTGCAATAATATGTGTACACTGCAATATATTATGTCAATAAACTTTGGTTAAAACACTTGTTTTTTTAGGGATAAGGGCTGAATGTGATTGAAACTCAAGGTTCTCGAGCACTAGCTTTTGAAAGATGTGATGGAAAGCGCTTAAGACGTACTACCGTCGTCATATTTATCAGCAATTTTGCTGGTAGGCCTACTATTCACCACAATAATAATAATAATAATAATCATCATCGTAATCATCATTGTCGTCGTAGTCGTCGTCGTCATCTTTACCATCATCATTATCATCATCATCGTTGTCGTCATAGTCACCGTCGTCATCGTTTTCGTCGTTCTGTTGGCTTACCCTGGATAAAAGACTCCAGGGATCATCCCAACAGCAGAAGCACTTGAACACAATGGTACAAGTGCATCAGCTACGGATGACAACATTACGTGTGTGATCGGTTTGATTACCCTGCCACGTGGGCAGCCACATTCCGTCATCGGAGGATTCAAGAGACTGATGATGTTATGTTAGGAGCTTGTCATGGCTAAATACAATCCCCGCATAACTATGCATAGCATAACATTTTGATGTAGCCTTGGTGTTCTAGCCTATGTCAATTGGTCTGACACAGCCGTAAGCCAAGGCGCCGTAGTTCTGATAGTGATGCTATATGGAAGTCACCATTCTCATTGTAATATCCATCATAGGCATTGATATTCATAACCATATTCATATTCAACACTGCTTTAGTCGTCCATCTACTCATTCTCCATTTCCAAAATAATCCTAGTACACCGAGTGTTATATTCTGAATACAATGCTTTTCTTTATAGTAGGCCTAAGGATGCTAACATGTCATAAAAACTGCCACCTCCTCCACAAAATAAGCAGCTTAACAACAAAATCCTGATGACAAAATACTAAATAATCAGATTTAAGATAGACAGAAAAACGTTCACTGGTAGTAAAATAAAGTTTTACCTAGTGATTCTTTATATTCTTGCCATTTCCCCGGATGGAGGATCCACAACAACAAAATATTATCAACATCAGTTATTTGATATGACCCTACAGTTTACAGTAAGAATACACAATGCTGGTTTTCTTCTTCTCTGACGACATGTTTGATGGATATTGTCGCCCTTTTGAAATCTACTTCATTGTTCAGCAAACCTACATCTAAAGCAAAACTATGAAAAACGACCAATCTTTCTAGGCGCTACAATACCCAAGGTAACATAACTCTCCATTTCTCTACCAAAGACTGACGACAAAAAAACCACCATGAAGTCACCTCAACTTTTCAGCAATCTACTGTCGTTGTTGTTGCCTGTCTGTCGTTTCTGACAATGACTGCCAGATAGCAGAGGGAGCAGCTGCTATTCCGGCGGGCTGGACTATAATTTGTTTATAGTGGAGAAGCCTTGCCCAGGGTACATCCCCACTCTTCGCTCGACCAAAGGGATTTGAGGACGAGAGTCGGCGTTGGGGAAGGTCCCCAAAGGCCAACCAATCCCATTGGCCGCAGCACCAGAGCCGGTGCAAATGCCTTTTAGTTAGAGTCATGGTCTTCCACGAAAGACTAAGCTGTGCCATATTCCAATACTGTTGAAAATCATAGTACAGCTCTCATTTACTATTGGCCCTTTCTACAGGCTAATGTCAACCAGTGATAAAAGCCATTTCAGAAACGGGCCTGACTGTCATCAATGCCCATGCTTATGAATCATACTCGGGTCTCACGACTGGAAGAAAGGGAAGAGAACATTCGCCGTCAGTGACACTATCCCCAACAAATCTGACATGGCGTCAAATCTCACACGGGGGTAATGACACCTGGCTAACATTCGTTCATGGATACGGAAACCGAGTGAGGTTTCATAGGAAAGCCTTTTCAGAACCAGGTCCGTTTTGTATGGTACACCTTCGTGTGAATGAAGTGAAGCTTCGCACTTGGATATTTCTTAAAGTAGTTATTCACTGGACGAAAGTCCTTCTCGTCCATCAGACTACATTTCACACTGACCTACTTTACACAACTGTGTAAAAGTCGAACACTGAGATGTCTTCTGGTGGCTCAATACAAAACAAATATAGTTTATATATTTTTATTTAAATATTATCGTGCATTGGAAGTGCACACACGCTTAGACAAAAAGAGACAATGAGAAAGCACATAGCCTTGTTTCATCCTCAAGTACTTGACAAGAAAGCGTTCATTAAGTAAGCTCCCACATACTAATTGGCTTTGCAAAATGAAAATGGGCAGTCTGTTCTTCGGCGTTTTCAAACCTACTCTCTTCTTCCACAATCGCTCAAAACTGTTCTTAGAGTATCTCTACTTGTAATATCGAAGGCTTTCTTAAAATCAGTTAGACCCAGTTCACAACAATATAGGAGGCATTGCGCTGGGGGGAAAAACGATTACAATATTGAGGAAAGTGGGGTCATCGTTATGATCTGTGATTGGTTGGGTTGCTGGATTATTTTTGCATGTGCTTGTGTGTGAATGTGGGTGTATGCAAGAACACAATCAATCTAATTACGAAAGAAATGAACATTTGGCTGACTAAACATCCCACTAATATAGCTTAGATTAAGCATCGGCATCTCCTTGGCGGATGTTTGCACTGTGTCAGTCCGTGGTCATATCACATTTCTTGGTACGCCTCCAGAAGGTGAGCGAGTGCGAGTTGTAGCATACCTCCGACCAACGACACTATCAAATATTCCTCTTCATCAACTCACACGATCTATCATTGCAGAAACCCAAGACCTAGGAAAGAAAGAACGACAGACAGAGAGAAACCAAAGATAGACGAAGGATGGGGACTAAAGCGTATTTATATTCTAGAAAAGACACAGACGGAAAAGAAGAGAAAGAGAGAGAGGGGGTAAGTCAAGGGAGATTAATTAATTTCCTTACAGCCAACAGAAATGGTGCGAAATGTTATCCTGTTGGACTTCCTGACATCCGAACTGATGGAGTCGAGGTGAGAAAAGGATGGTCGTTCTCTACATGTGTTGGTCTTTATTGTTTGACCAGCTAGCTCGTGGTTGGAAAGAAATACTTACAACATAATATATATGTTACGCTCAATGTCAACAATTGCTTAATGTAAACATTAGGCAGGAGATTGTCTAATGTGAACATCAGGCACTCTAGTGATATTTATCTAGCACCATACCCCAGCATAATTTCTCCTCCTACAATAATTGTGAACCAGCATCACGAAAGGGACATTAAGTGTCAATATGACCATTCTGAGAAACGTCTACAGTTGCAAACTTCAGACAATTCGCTTACCAATGATACACGAACCATTATTGTATCTTTTTCCGTTCCAGAGTTATGAGCATTAGAAGTTAGTAGGGCGAGCGTCGGCCATTTTGAGAAAACGCAGTCTAAAGTCTAGCCTAGCTGTAGAAAATGCATTGACCTACTCGTTTCAAAGCGCTGGTAAGAGCATTTAGAGACCATATTAAAGATAATCCTTTATAAATATGAAAGATAAGCAGTTAGAGAACACGAAAATAACCATAACTCAAAATTGATAAAAAAAAATATAAAAACATTTTTTACTCTTCAAGCCTGTTGTGATAAACTAGCTGAGCGCGCAACTTAATGTCCCTTTCGTGGTGCTGGGTCACATTCGTAATAATGTTGTGCCTCTTGCCTCTCCCGAACTCGGTCTTTCCTCAGCTTATTGCTCATAAACAGTCGAGGGAAGTTAGGATAAAGGATAATAACGTTGTCAGTCTCTGTGTGTGTGTGTGTGTGTGTGTGTGTGTGTGTGGTGTGGGTGTTGTGTGGTGTGGTGTGGTGTGGTGTGGTGTGGTGTGGTGTGGTGTGGTGTGGTGTGGTGTGGTGTGGTGTGGTGTGGTGTGGTGTGGTGTGGTGTGGTGTGTGTGTGTGTGTGTGTGTGTGTGTGTGTGTGTGTGTGTGTGTATGTCAAAGTCAAAGTCAAAATTTTGAGTGTGTGTGTGTGTGTGTGTGTGTGTGTGTGTGTGTGTGTGTGTGTGTGTGCGCGATGGGATAAGCAGGGTCGAGGGGGGGGGGGGGGGGGAGAAGAGAAGTGACGGAATGGAATCCCAAATCCTGAGAGATTAGTAACTTCTCGGGTTTAATCTCTAGCTTGACGTTTTCGCGACAGTTCCGAACCATTGAGAAAATTAGTGTTGCTCTGTGGGAAGATTGAGTTTCTGCCCTGGTGGGTGGTATGAGAGGAGTTTGAAATTATGTGTGTGTGCATGCGTGCGTGCATGTGTGCGTGCGTGTGTGCGTGTGTGTGTGTGTGTGTGTGTGTGTGTGTGTGTGTGCGTGTGTGTGCGTGTGTGCGTGTGCGTGCGTGCGTGTGTGTGTGTGTGTGTCGTGTGTGTGTGTGTGTGCGTGTGTGTGTGTGTGTGTGTGTGTGTGTGTGTGTGTGTGTGTGTGTGTGTGTGTGTGTGCGTGTGCGCGCGCGTGCGCGCGTGTGTTCGTGTGTATGTGTGTGTGTGTGTGTGTGTGTGTGTGCGTGCGCGCGCGCGTGCGCGCGCGCGTGCGCGCGTGCGTGCGTGTGTGTGTGTTCGCGTGTGTGTGTGTGCGTACGTGTGTGTGCGCGCGCGTGTATGTGTGTGTACATGTGTGCGCGCGCGTATGTGTGATATCTCCGTGAGTGTGTGTGTGTGTGTTTATGTCGATTTGAGAGGGGGGGATTTCACGCAAGCTTGTAAACAGACCAAGAGGAGACGCTTATAAATACTTATTTGTGTTGACAAATCGCCAAAATTCTCCATGTTATCCTACCAAAAGCTTTCTGACGCATCGCGCTGCCAACTGACGTCAACAACTCAGCAAACTAATATCAGTTCAAGAAAAGTCTGGGCGAGCATCACGATATCATGCCAGAATACCTTGTCAAAATCTAACCGGCTACACCTCAAGCGTAATGAGCGTGATATGCAGGGCCACACAAGGTGCATGAAATAGATTCGATAGCCGTTCGTGACCCCGCAACACGAAAGGGACATTAAGTGTCAAACTGACCATTCATTCAGAGACAAGTATACATTTTGCAAACTTCTGACCGTTCTCTTTCTAATGATTTCACGAACCATTCTTGTATCTTTTTTTTCCGTTCCAGAGTTATGAGCATTTAAAGTTAGTACGCGAACGTCGGCCATTTTGAGAAAACACAGTCTAAAGTCTAGCCTAGCTGAAGACAATTCATTCACCTATTCATTTTAAAACACTTATAAGACTATTTAGAGACCATATTACAGATTATCCTTTATACATATGAACGATAAGATGTTAGAGAACACAAAAATACCCATAACTCAAAATTGACAAACAATGATATTTGTTTTACTTAGCAAGCCTGTTGTGTGAAACTAGTCCAGCGACTTAATGTCCCCGCACCGCGCTGGGTCACATTTCAGTTAGAATCCGCTTGGCTTAGGAACAGAACATTTTAAATCTCATATAGTCTAGGCCGTAATCCTGCGAGCTAGTTTGTAAATTTCAAACAAAGTATCACAATGACACCAGTAGAAACTATCCACAACAAAGGCGTGGCAGCATCCCGAGTCTTGTGTGCCAATGACTGCCTCAACCACATCAATCAGCCAGTGAGGAAGAACGTTGAAAGATGCACGCATAAAACAAATCTCTAGGCAATTCAGAGAATGAAATAGTGAGGCCAAGAGAGGAGATGACGAAATTGAACAAAGGGTAATTACTCTGTTTTTCTAATTGACTCCCCTCCACCAAAGTTGATTACGATACCATTCACCTAGCAGTGCGTGGGTCAGAACCAAAGTGAGACAAGCAAAGCATCATTCTTAAAAAAGAATGTGCCAAGCTCGCCTTTATGACCCTCACCCACACAGTACACATCAACAATGGTGGAGAGGACAACATACAAACAAATCAACATATATCCAAGAGTGGCATAGCCTTCTAACCTTGAATATGTAACACATAAACAACATACAACACAGAACAAACTGGTAAGCCTCGAAAGAAAGTTTGGTTAATCAAAGAATGAAATAGTGAGGCCAAGAGAGGAGATGACGAAATTGAACAAAGGGTAATTACTCTCTTTTTCTAATTAACGTTTTCAACACTGAATAACTACTATATATACTAAAACGAACACATTTCGAAGCGTACAACACTCGATTAAACTTCAGAAATATCGGGTAAAACAAATTAGTGAATGGTGGTCTTTTGTTGATAGCATGTAAGGAACATCATTTCTATAAATCATGAGCGGAGTTTTCTTTGGAAATGATTTCATGCTTTCAATCAAATTCAGAAAAACAAATATTATGTCCTTTATTTGGACCACTAAGAAGAAGAAGAAGAAATTCTGCTTAATGTCCTCCGGTCTGGAACAGACACATATGGGACATTAGTAAATATAAAGATGGTGGGAACGATCCTGGAGGCAATGCCCGGAGGCAGTGCAACACCAGGAAAGTCCCGAATTTTTAACAATCCAGATATTACCACTAATGGCCAAAGCAATGCCTTTATGTTAAAAAAAACCACCACAAGAACACCTTTTTTTTTGAGATTACTAGTATTGTCTAAAAACTTTTGTCAGGGCGAACATTTATTGAAAACAGTAGGCCTGAAGTAGGCTTTGTCTGACAAAGCAATGCTTTTATGCTAAAAAAAACAACAACACCTTTTCATTTGAGATTACTAGTATTGTGTCAGGGCAGACTTTTATTGAAAACAGTAGGCCTGAAGTAGGCCTACGCAAATTGATAAAGAAGGTAAAAAACAGTAATATGAAAAAAAAAAAAAAAAAGAAACATTGCGTCAATGTTATGCTAAATACACGTCGATTTGTTTTTATATTCAAAGTTGCATGCTCGAAGATACACAACTTACAGAACGAAGCCGCTCGAGCGTCGAAGGTCTCGCAAGACATCGTTTGGGTCACGTGATTCCATACTACTGTCCCTCCGCTAGAAGTGAGTTCCTTGGTTATCAAGTTGGTGGAGTTGACGACAGCATCGTGATGGTAAAGTGACTCCTCCACAAAGTCATTGCGAACAGTTCAGCCTAAAACACACAGAAACAAGTTTCCATCACCTTTTAGGAAAAAGGTTCGTTTAGAGGCTCTGCGAAGTCATTACTGTCTGTCTGTCTGCCTGTCCGTCGGTTTATCTGTATGTCTGTCTTTCTGTGCGTCTGCATGTCAGTATGTGAATAACAAGTGATGTAATGAAGAACGGGTCGTCAACAGCAACGGCAAATGCAGCATTAACAGAAGCAGTTGCGACCGCGGTTGCAGTAGTAGTTGAAAATAAATAAAAGTATAAGTAACAAAATAACTTTTTGAATGAATTAAAACGTTCCTGCGCACATACATACATACATTTTCATTACTGTAAACAAAATGTCAGGTTTCCTTTTTTCACAATACAGTACAATTATAATAACAGACATACAGACAGACAGACAGACAGGGTGTTCAGCTTTTGGGGGGGTAAAAACACAAACAAACAAGGGCATCGCCGAGCGGCAGCAACGCATTGTGACAATGCAAACCCGGCCAGAGTTATGTCCTCTCCATCCCCCCCCCCCCCCCACCCCCCAATAAACACACCACTTTCCACCCATACAGAACGCATAAAATACAGAGCCCAAAATTTGAAGCGATTCTGTTCAGTAGTTCACGAGATACAGCTGAACTTTTATACAAACTTCCTTGCACCATGGTACACCACCACACAAAATTTGAAGCGATTCTGTTCACTAGTTCACGAAATAAAACTGGGGGGAAATTACATAGCCCAAAGAAGGAAATTTCGGTTTTCAAGGTCAAACTTCAAGGTCAAGGTCAGCACGGTGTTGATTAACGAAAGGAAGCTTCCTTTTCAAGCTGTCTACCCCTCTGCCAATTTTAATCAAAGTCCAAACAGTAGTTTTTTTAAGATAATCGATACACACACACACACACACACACACACACACACACACACACACACACACACACACCAATCGCAAAACCCCGGCCTCTGGCCGGGTAACAAAGAGACAGACAAGCAGACACGCATGACAAATTTCCTTTTTCACCCAGACCACGACATAAAAAAACATAAAAAGAAGTCACAATCCAATTATTATGCACCAAAAGGACCGAGGTGGTAACTAACCCAGTAGTTTATTTAGTACTTTTAGCAGTAGTCAGAACTCCAAAGAATAACCCCCATTGTACGTATTGTGGACACACAAAGAAAACAGAGCAGTCCTGTTCTTAGTGGCACTGAGAAACAGGGACTTCGCAAAGACTGTGATGGTATCGCTGACAGTTTTAGGGCAGTGCCACTGACAATGCAAATTGCAGGTGAAACTCCCAGCTACCACTTCCAGAGCAAACTACAGGAACGGAGGTGTTGCCTGCTACCCTTTATACTATAGCTGCTGGCAAGATTAGTGGGCGAGTTATCTGTCCAAACTCGGGTGGGTAGGGGGGAAACTCCCAAAGAAGTGAAAGGGATCTTTCACTTTTCGTGGACACTCCCTGAAAAAAGGGAGGGCCAAAAAGGTGAAAGGGGGACTGCATGGTGAATCAATGTACTGTAATCAAACAAAGAGTATCGTTGTTTGTGTGTGTGTCTGTCTCAGTGCCTGTCTGCATGCCTCTCTTTCTCTGTGTGACTGTCTGTCTGTCTGTTCGACAACCTCCCCTCTCTCTCTCTCTCTCTCTCTCTCTCTCTCTCTCTCTCTCTCTCTCTCTCTCTCTCTCTCTCTCTCTCTCTCTCGCATGCCTTTGTGTGTATGTATGTAGTAGGCACTATGTACATATGTGTTACGCCCAATCCGTGAAATTGCCAATTTCATGAAATGGGCAAATTGCTTTGCCCAATTCTTGAAATGGACAATGTATATCACATTTTTTAATTCCCGCATCCACACAGGTATTGATTAAGCTGGATTCAACATTTGCACACTTTTCTATAATGTATTTGCACCCCGATCCTGCCCCCAACTCTGCCAAATGCTACTCTGGGGGCATGCCTGAACAACATGTCGTATCAAACGATTCATCAAATTCAGTCTGAATACAAGAATTGTGAACTCACCTACAGGTGTGATTTCTCATTTGTTTGAACCATTTCTTGATCTCTGCGTGTTTATGAACAAAACATATTTTTCATTCGTATTGCTTTTATAAACAGCAAGTTTTAAATTAGCTATTTCACGAACTGGGCAAGTCATTTTGCCCATTTCATGAAATGGGCAATTTCGCGGATTGGGCGTAACATATGCATACAATGTGCGCTGTCTGTGTTTGGAGATGCGAGCACGTGCACGACGAGTTGCGTTTGTTTTGCTTTTTGTTTCTCGTTTGTTTGCTTTGCTTTTGTTGTTGTTGATAGTTTCGCATTGCATTTTTCAATTACTGGATTCAATTATTTATATCTTGTCTGACACTTCAAAGCCTATACCTTTTTCCAATTTCTAACACGCAGGATATCTATCTAAACCCGTGTTCGGTTTCACATGAGTCCTGATTCTTTTCAGCCATATATAAACTCGAACTAGAGCGTTACGACGCTAAATCACCAACCGCGCGGCAGCGTTATTCGGCTCCAGTGACCTTGACCTTCGACCCATAACCTTCATTATCGAACTTGGCCTAGATCTTCCTACTACCTATCCGCATGCAAAATTTGAGCACCCTAAGTCCATCCGTTCAAACGCTAGAGAGGATACATACAAACATACAAACATACAAACACCACCTCAGACACGAGTGAAAACATTACCAATCCGCTCTCTACGATCACGGTTGGTAACAATCAAAACAATTGATATGGGATCAATGAGTTACAAATAGATTTGTAAGTTGCGCGGCTGAATTTTGTTTTTTTATGTATCGAATGTCTTTAGTACCAAAAAAAAGGGTCAAGTTTGTTAAGTTTACGAGAGACAGAAAGAGAGAGTGTGTGTGTGTGTGCTTGCGCGAGTGCGTGCATGCATGCGTGTGTGTGTGTTATGTGTGTACGTGTGCGCTCGCGCCCGCGCGTGTGTGTGTGTGTGTGTGTGTGTGTGTCAACATATTATGTTAACATAAAATAAAATGCAGCCTGATATGAACTACTTTCCTTAATCTGAATTAAAAATACCGGAAACTCGGGCTATTGTAAAACTCAGATTAATTATCCTGTCCCAGAAAAATACTGTAATAATAACATTTCAATCTATTTGGTATTATTACTTGTTGCGTGAGCTAGTCAGTCCAGTGCAACCAGACAGCAGAAGAGGCAAAACCGCTAATACAGACAGCTGGACTGGAATTTGTTTATAGGGGTGATGCCTTGCCCAAGGCATATCCTCACTTTCTCAGTCAAGGTGATTAGGCTGCTTAAAAGCTGGTGTTGGTCCCCAAAGGCAAAACGAATCCCAAACGCTGCGGCACTACACAATATTTAAAGGAACTTTCATCAAAACCACAAATTATTAATTAACACCTTTGCTTTGCATTCGCGTCCAAAACAAATCTCCCAACAATTCTATCTGGGTAGTATTAAAGACAGAAAAAAACCTAAACAAAATGATATGATATTACAGTGCTTCAGTGCTTACAGTGCTTCACGCACGAGGAAAAACGGTGACTCAGGCGAACACAACAATGCTAACCATTTCAAAACAAACAAGGTCAAGGTCATTACAGTGATAATATATACACAAACGCCTTCCCCTCTCGGTGATACACCACCACACAACATTTGAAGCGATTCTGTCAAACGGTTCGGGAGATATCCCTGGACAAAGTTTTTCCGGACAGACAGAAAAAACGAAAAAAGAAAAAAAAAAACCGCAACAAACGCTAAATCCTTTGCCCAGTGTAAAACTGGGTCAAAGGACAACAACAACAAAACGCATGAGCATTGCTCATCGAAACAAAACAAAAACCAACTCCATGGCGTCTTTCAAAGCACTGGGGTCCGTTTTACAAGGGCTAACGTTGCGTTGCGCTCGCTCAAATCCGTAAAAACGGTCTAAGAAACACCCTTCGTTTGCCGATAGTTCGCGTGGCGTTTTGTTCTTCTCAGCGGCCGAGCAAGCCGCAAACTATCCGGAACTATCACGTGACTTGTAGGGGGTTAATACATTTCTAGTTGTTGATTGGTCCATTAAAGTTTGGCTAAAATAATACCTTTTGTTTTAACCAATCAGACAAGAGCTTGTAATATTTTCCCCCGCAAACGTTTTCTAAGGTGTTTCTTAGACCCCGTTTGGCGTAACAGTTATGCGCGCGGCGACCGTCGTCTAGAGAAAGTCTACCCAGGTCTACCCCTTGTAGGTTGGAAGAAAACAGCAGGTGGAAACCTTCAGAGCGAGAACAAGACAGTCATGAAATAACGACAGACCATGAACCATCCGCCACCTCTGTACGGCAATTTCACAGTACACACAGACATCAAGTCTCGTTGATTATAAAAACGTTCTCCGTAGCCAAATCGACCTATATCAGTTACGGTTTACACACCTGTATTGTTAAAAATTCGGGACTTTCCTGGCGTTACACTGCCTCCAGGCATTGCCTCCAGGATCGTTCCCACCATCTTTTTTATCTACTAATGTCCCATTATGTGTCTGTTCCAGACCGGAGGACGTTAAACAGTTTTTCATTCACAAGTCGACCCATAGGGTCACACAAAAAACGCCGTGATTTAAATAAATAAAACCAGGGAGATTATAAACTAGAGTGGGTTTTAAGTTCCCTCGCATAGAGTTAATTCCCTTTGATGGACGGGCGGACGCATTGACTGGACGGATGCACACGGACGGACGGATGGAAGAAACAAAAACAATAAGTTCTCTGCTCCGCTGAAGTTCCTTAGTTTTTTTTCTGGGTAGCTGTGACCCACATACAAATTCCCCCAACTTCAAATTGAGGCTGCTCTTTAAAATAATGTTTCGTTTCGAATTGGGTGGGGGCATTTGTATGGGAGTCAAGCCTGGTCAAAACAAGATTTCTTACCAGCTATAAGAGGAAAAGCACGTGAATTTGCTACGTGATCTGGTGGGTCTTTAAGCTCTGGGACTTTTAAAAGAAAAAGAACTGAACAAATCTACAAGTAGAACACGGACCAAATTGTAGTCCTAATCTTGACACAGCGGGAATGCTTCTCCGTGGTGCATGCTCCAGGGTTGCCCGTTACATCATTAAGAACGACAGTTATCGTAATCCTCGCATCTCGTTACTTTGCCGTTTTATTATTATCATGCGGGTGGTTCTTCTTCTTCTTCTTCTTCTTCTTCTTCTTCTTCTTCTTCTTCTTCGGCGTTCCTGGGCCATAAGGCCACAACGGGTACGTATGTGTTCGTTTTCCAGTTTTCACTGGTCTCCTCGCTGCATTCAGCCGACACATTCCGATTTCGGAGGAGCTTAAAGGAGAAAACTATATGGAAGATTTTTGTGTGTGTGAAAAAAAGGCAGAAGAATGGGCCAAAGGTCAGAAAGATAGTAGATGACACAAAGCAAGAAAAAGGGTAGAGTCAAAGAGAGAGAGACAAATTAGAGGAAGTTACAAGCACAGAACTTCCAGAGGAACTATTTGTACGGAAGACCCCCTCCCCTCCCCTCCCCCGGTATCCCCACGGGGGGCATGCGGATTCGAATCTGAGTCACTCATTTTTACGTCTATTTTCAATAACAAGGAGAGTACTGCTTTTTCGTTGGAATTTGTTGGATCCTAAAATAATAGAACCTAGACTGGAACTAGAGAATGTGCACAAGACCTTGGCCATGAAAAGAAAAAGAACGGGACAGGAATTCGGCACTGGATATCTGTGTAACGAAAGGCTGTAAAACGAAAGGAGGCACAGTACCTCTTTTTTGTGGAACTTGTGCATAAGAAAACCACGCATACCGCATTTTCTTTTCTTTTATAAGCCTCGGCTTGTTGTACTCCTGTCTATATATATATTGTTGCTGCAAAAGTGTGTTCATGAAACATTTGCTTAAACCAATAGCAAAAATAGTCAACACTACCCCAAAATTTCAAATTTCAGTTTAGGGTAGGCTTATGTTTATTTCTATTCTTATGTATTCTACCAGTACCCGACTATGACATCAACATTTGGATGCTTTTTTTCTGTTGTGTTTAATTGAATTATTACACAAAAACACACAACGATACGTAGTGAACTAAACAAAACCCATTCTTTCAAATTAACAAGAAAACAACCACATTTTCGTCATATTAATGAACAATCTTTCATCAGTCTTGCAAACATGTCAATTAGAAACAAGGAGCCGAACTTCTCTCTTCTATGTCATATTTCTACAAATGACATGAGTTATTTTGGATGAATTGCACTTGAAATGACTGTAAAATGAGAATTAACAAAATATATCTTGATTTCTGTTTTCTGGGTATTTGTATTAAGAATCTTCGCTAGGTTAGATGTTGTGACAGCAAAATTTGAATAATATGCAACAATTCCCCTTGAGTCTGGTTTTCTCATACACAGTCACGACTACAGTCGAACCTCAGTATTGCAACGACCACCCTACAGACTGGCCAAAACTGTCCGTAAATGCGAGGTGGTCGCTATCTGAAGACTCTTTGGTTAAATCCCACGAGCGTATCCGAAATTCCAGGAGCCTTTTTTTGCCCATCTTTTGTACTTCATTGGGTAAGGGATAGGGTTAGAATCAGTTTAGGATTATTTTCATGCCACTGAAATTTTGAAAATAATAAAATAATCAGCAAGAAAAAACGAACGTAAACTCTCTAAATTCAGCGTCGCCGATCCGTGTTGCCGTAAACCACAGGACATTCCCGTAAAAATGGCGACCGTTTAATGCCAAGTTCGCATTACGGTAACGCTTCGAGCAGTTGTTTAGTTTCTTAATTAAGTTATAATTATAAATCTTTCATTTAACCGATTCTTTTAGCAATAAATAAGAAGAGAAGAGACTGGGCATAAAACCGTCCGGTATACCGGGATGTCCGCTATACGGAGGGGCCCGTTAGGCGGGGTTCCACTGTATAAGCTTTCATGGAGGTACAGACAGGTGACTGGACGCTTGTGTACCTACCTACCTACCGTGAATGAAGTATGCCTTGTACTATTGTGTATGCAATACGCCCAGCCCGCCAGAAACGTATCTGCCCCCTCTGCTTTCTGGCAGTCATTGTCGGAAACGACAGACTAGCATACATGCAATATCATGCTACAGCTTAGTCGTTCGTGGAAGACTATGAACTCTCCAACGAGGGGGCCCTTTGCACCGGCTCTGGTGCTGCAACCAATAGGATTGGTTGGCCTTTGGTGGACCTTCCCTAACGCCAACTCTCATCCTCAAATCCCTTTTGGCCGCGAGAGTGGGGATGTACCCTGGGCAAGACATCTCCACTTATAAACTAATTATCGCCCAGCCCGCCAGAATAGTATCTGCTCCCCCTCTGCTATCTGGCAGTCATTGTCGGAAACGACAGACAGGCAACAACATAACATGGCAATAAAATGGGCCTTTAGTGTCCTTCGCTGGAATGTTGTGCTGTGTGTAATTAAACACAATGCAGTATTGTAACATGAACCTAGGACAATAGAGTGACAAATAAAAATTATATTATACTGAGTATCTATTATTTACAGTGTAGCATTGTGAACTGGTACTGTTTCGCAGTCACTGATTGTTGCCTAGAATATTGTTTTACAAACACTTGTTTCACGCTAAGCACACATGCAACTTTTCTAACAGCCAACACCCAAGCAAACCCTAAACCCAAATCATTCACACAGAAACAGAATGATATGGACTCGTACACACCCAACACACGCACACACATTCATCACACGCGTGCAAGAGCACACGTGCATACATAACCATATCCAGACACAGGAAGAACATAGACGCAAGAGCATTGACTCGCACTCACGCACGCACGCACACACACACACACACACACACACACACAAACACACACGCGCGCACGCGCGCGCGCACACACGCACGCGCACGCACGCACGCACGCACACGCACGCACGCACGCACGCGCACGCACGCACGCACGCACGCACGCACGCACGCACGCACGCACACGCACACGCACGCACGCACACACACACACACACACACACACACACACACACACACACGAGACCCGTTCACACACAAGCATCTCCAATGGCAAGATTTCCTGTGTTAAGAGACATTCAAACTGATTTAAAGAGATATATATGGGTTTTAAAAATTAAAGAGATGGGGATTACATTTACTATGATGCTTGCAGATGACGATTTGAAAAATATACTTCGAAAGTACCTGAATCACAATCACCTCACATTTGTTTGTCCTCCAAACCCCACTATCTACTACATAATTTCAAAGTGTGTTACTTTGTGGCTTCAACAATAGACAGGCTGTGGAAATACAAGTACAATGTAAGTTGGACCTTTCTTTTGCTGTTGCCGCGATGTTGCCAATTTTGTTCCCGTATTGAGTTTGTTTTGATTAGTTAAAACAACCCATTTGCGTTATCAGATACTCTAAACGTCCTGCTAGAACAATCAAGTAAAACAATCAAGCAAAAATGTTTCATTTTATCCAATTTATTTTGGGGGGTGCAAATCGAGGGTTGTTTTTTTATGAAGAGAGACTAACTATACTCATGTGATTAAAAAGAAACCAAAACCAAACATCATCCAATACTTACCAAGAGCTAGGACATGTCCAACAGTATAATAAAACCCAATCGAATAATGACTGAAGAAAGACCGTTGCGTGTTGCTGACAGAAATCAAAGAAATCCCAACACTCACTCAAGACACAATCATGCAATTTCTTTTTTTCACAGAAATAAGAGAAATAAAACAAAATTCCACGGAGAAAATATTCACACACACACCGACACACACAAACAGCCGGCAGAGGTGAACTGAAAGTAGAACCAGTGCCTCGTGCTATCAACCAACCCCTAGGGCCTTACACTAACTAACTCGGAACAGTTTTCTTCCTCTGTGCGTATACAGCTCATGCCTAGCGCGAGACGTAGACTTGAAATCTAAAGGGCCAGCCACACATAATACGAATCGCATCTGAATGCGATGCGATTTTGACGATGAGAGTTGTGAACCACGTGTGAAATACTTCCGTCTAAAATTAATCCTGCTATTTTCGCTTACTATGCAGTGGAACCTCCCTTATAAGACCTCCCATTATAAGACTCCCTCCCATGATAAGACCTACTTCTCTGAGACATTGCCCTTCTTTGTAAGTATTAAAATTACCTCCCTTATAAGACCTCCCATTATAAGACTCCCTCCCATGATAAGACCTACTTCTCTGAGACATTGCCCTTCTTTGTAAGTATTAAAATTACCTCCCTTATAAGACCTCCCATTATAAGACTCCCTCCCATGATAAGACCTACTTCTCTGAGACATTGCCCTTCTTTGTAAGTATTAAAATTACCTCCCTTATAAGACCTCCCATTATAAGACTCCCTCCCATGATAAGACCTACTTCTCTGAGACATTGCCCTTCTTTGTAAGTATTAAAATTACCTCCCTTATAAGACCTCCCATTATAAGACTCCCTCCCATGATAAGACCTACTTCTCTGAGACATTGCCCTTCTTTGTAAGTATTAAAATTACCTCCCTTATAAGACCTCCCATTATAAGACTCCCTCCCATGATAAGACCTACTTCTCTGAGACATTGCCCTTCTTTGTAAGTATTAAAATTACCTCCCTTATAAGACCTCCCATTATAAGACTCCCTCCCATGATAAGACCTACTTCTCTGAGACATTGCCCTTCTTTGTAAGTATTAAAATTACCTCCCTTATAAGACCTCCCATTATAAGACTCACTCCCATGATAAGACCTACTTCTCTGAGACATTGCCCTTCTTTGTAAGTATTAAAATTACCTCCCTTATAAGACCTCCCATTATAAGACTCCCTCCCATGATAAGACCTACTTCTCTGAGACATTGCCCTTCTTTGCAAGTATTAAAATTACCTCCCTTATAAGACCTCCCATTATAAGACTCCCTCCCATGATAAGACCTACTTCTCTGAGACATTGCCCTTCTTTGTAAGTATTAAAATTACCTCCCTTATAAGACCTCCCATTATAAGACTCCCTCCCATGATAAGACCTACTTCTCTGAGACATTGCCCTTCTTTGTAAGTATTAAAATTACCTCCCTTATAAGACCTCCCATTATAAGACTCCCTCCCATGATAAGACCTACTTCTCTGAGACATTGCCCTTCTTTGTAAGTATTAAAATTACCTCCCTTATAAGACCTCCCATTATAAGACTCCCTCCCATTATAAGACCTACTTCTCTGAGACATTGCCCTTCTTTGTAAGTATCAAAATTACCTCCCTCATAAGACCTCCCATTATAAGACTCCCTCCCATTATAAGACCTACTTCTCTGAGACATTGCCCTTCTTTGTAAGTATTAACATTACCTCCCTTATAAGACCCATCCCTTATAAGACCCATCCCTTATAAGACCTCATTTGGGATGATTTTTGAGGGTCTTATAAGGGAAGTTCCACTGTACGCAAGTAGATAAACCCTTTACTCAAATGGCTTTTACCACTGGTTGACATGACAAGTAGAAAGGGCCAATAGTAAATGAGAGCTGTAGTATACATCATATTCTACAGTATTGGAATGTCATGCTACAGCTTAGTCTTTCGTGGAAGACTATGACTCTCTAACTAGGGGGCCCCTTGCATCGGCTCCGGTGCTGCAGCCAAAGGGATTGGTTGGCCCTTTAGGGGGACCTTCCCCAACAGCCAACTCTCGTCCTCATATCCCTTTGGCCGAGAGAGTGGGGATGTACCCTGGGCAAGACATCTCCGCTTATAAACGTATTATTACCCAGCCCGCCAGAATAGTATCTGCCCCCTCTGCTATCTGGCAGTCATTGTCGGAAACGACAGACAGGCAACAACAACTCAAGTAGAGCCAATACATGAATTTCACGTGATTCAGGACCCAACATCGTCAAAATCGCATCGCATTCAGATACGATTCCTATGTGTGTGGCTGACCCTTCAGTGAAGCGGAATTACTTCGTAGCAAACACACCACACACACTTACGTTACATTAATAATATATATAAAAAAAACAATTATGATAAACGGGCTTGGAATGAGAGTAACGGAGTGGGCTCGTAGAATAAAATCGCAGTGGCTAGAGGTACGGCATTCTTGCAACACTCAGAACATGTCCAGGGTCTTCCTAGTCGAATTTTTAGTCAACAAATGCATTTTCTTAGTTCGCATATTTAACGCACCTTGGTAAGGTCAGTTAGGGATAGGGTTAGGGTTAGTAGTTTTTGAAGAATGAAAATATGATTAAACGTCCTCCGGTCTGGAACAGACACCTAGGCCCTATGGGGCATTAGTAGATATAAAGATGGTGGGGACGATCCTGGAGGCAATGCCCGAAGGCAGTGCAACACCAGGAAAGTCCCGAATGTTTAACAATACAGATGTTAATAAAGAGAGAGAGAGAGAGAGAGAGAGAGAGAGAGAGAGAGAGAGAGAGGAGAGAGAGAGAGAGAGAGAGAGAGAGAGAGAGAGAGAGAGAGAGAGAGAGAGAGAGAGAGAGAGAGAGAGAGAGAGAGAGAGAGAGAGAGAGAGAGAGAGAGAGGAGAGAGAGAGAGAGAGAGAGAGAGAGAGAGAGAGGGGGGGGGGGGGGTCACGTACTTAAATATATCAAGAGCGTCACACCGACACTCAGTGCAAAACATATTTTTGTTTTGCTCGCAAACCCGTTTTCTTCATCAACAACATCATCACCATCGTCGTCGTCGTCAACAACATCTTAATGTCAAGCATTCCTTCCCACGCCCAGCTGATAGTAGTTACTTGACTATCCATACGAGCTCCACGTAGAGATGCGAGCAGCGTGAAGTGACAACTTCTCCAGATTTGTTGAGCACAAGTGGTTCCTCTTTCCCTGATAGCCTAGCATAATTATTCTCCCGATTCCTCTCGCTTCACGCTATGAGCGCTTCTGGCTGCCCCACTGGAGATCACGCTACCGGCTTATATTATTTTACTTCCCTTTAAAGCATTCATTTTTGTCTTTTTGCTCCTTTTGCTATATTTGCTATTTGCTGTTTTCTCGCCGAAATATCCAGTAGCCTTTGTTTTGTCTCTTGTGAATAAAATAAGGCCATTTTACACTTGTGTAGTTGTTTGTTTGTTGTTTACTTCCCTTTGTTAAAATAGAAGGCGACGTCTAGGTGAAGACGGGGTACAAATCCCATGGGCGGGTAAGAAGCCCATGCCAATTATCTCATGAAATAAAGCAATTTTCAGTCACATTTGCCCATGAGACGATGTTTCACATTTGCCCATGAGACGAATGCTAAACATCGTCTCATGGGCAAATGTGACTGAAAATTGCTTTATTTCATGAGATAATTGGCATGGGCTTCTTACCCGCCCATGGGCTTTGTACCCCGTCTTACCCTATTTTTGACCGCATGCTGGCGAGAGATAGTGAGAGAGTGACGGATAGAGGGATAGATAAGAGGGAAAGAGAGGGTTCTTTAGGCTTTGCTTAAGAAACGGCCTTCAAATCAAACGGCACATGGTGTTAAGGGATACGAACGATAACTCCACCTAAACAACTCCTTTGGACATTCACATTCACATTCAGTGACACCAAAACCGAGACTGGTTCACGGCGTTTTCATACCGTAATGCTCAATTGCTCGTGCAAGAACTTCTTTAACTGGCCTTGTATCTGAAGCATTACAATACAACACTTATTTGAAAGCACGTTTAACGTCCTCCGGCCTGGATCAGGTACACGTGAGACATGCTTTACTATTAAAAAAATATTGGAACGATCCTGGAGGTACTGCAATACCAGGAAAGTCCAGATTTTTGGTTTTTTTAGTATTCAAGATAATTCAAGCATAATAAGTATAAGTAATGTATAAGTTATACATCTGTATTATTACTAATCCGGGACTTTCCTTGTGTTGCACTGCCTCCGGGGATTGCCTCCAGGATCGTTCCCACCATCTTTATATCTACTAATGTCCCATTATGGGTCTGTTCCAGACCGGAGGACGTTAAACAGATCATCTTCATAATAAGTAATTCTCAAAATGACAAAGCAAAGTGGTTTTATAAAGAGAAAGAAGTGGGGGGGGGAGGGGTGTTACAAAATTTTAACAAAGCATGCATGCAACTGCTGTGTTAAGTGTGTATGCTTATTTCTCAAATACACTTAAATAGTTTGCTAAATTATGTGAATAGATTGACTGACTGAACAACTCACATAAGCCGACGACGAAAATGGTGTTTTACGTCCTCTTGGTCTGAATCAGACACATATGGGACATTAATTTGTAAATACAAATAACTATGGTGGGAACAATACTGGAGGCAATGCCCGGAGGCAGTACGAAACCAGTAAAGTCCCGATTTTTTTAATTAATACAGATAGCTGTGATCTAACACACATAAGCCAAGAAAATGCAGAAATGAAATATAATATTCACCAAATCTTCCTCTTGGTTTGCGTCATAATTTTACATCCAGTTTAAGTTTTACCGGGAACAGACCAAGAAAATTTATTTTCACATTGATACACACAATAAGATCTCACACACTGTGACACAGTTCAATTTCTCTCAAGTGGTGAAAAAAACAGTCTATATTCAATCAAAAACGATGATTTTACTTACTTTATGAGCCGAGAAAGTTCTTAGGATTCAGTATATTATATTTAGGCCTGCCTCCTTGTCTCAGTTCAACAAGCGCTGTGAAACTGGCAATAAATTGTCGTCTGCTTGTTGACTAAAGCCTTTATTAGTCAAGGGGGATAAGTTATGGTCTTCGCCACTTGACTCAGAATGTTTTGTCTCCCTTTCCAGTCATCTGCTTCTTCTTCTTCGATCGCTCAGACAGTTTCCTGTCAATTAGGAGTGCAGATGCGTCATGCTGCCGTTATGCGCCTAACTTAAAAAAAATAGTTAGGCCCAGCAAGTCCGACTTTGGCTGGAGGACATGTTTTTGAAAGTTTCGTGGGGGGGAAAAGGCAGGAGAATGGACCGGGTAAGGCAGAAAGATAGTAGATGACAGCAAGCAAAGGGAAAAGGCAGAGTCAAAGAGAGCGACAGATTAGAGGAAGTTACAAGCACAAGAACTTCCAGAAGGTGGGGGAACTATTTATACTAAAGACCCCCCGGTATCCCCACGGGGGAAAGTCATCGTCTGATTCGTCTCCTTTCTCCCCTAGGGTAAGACGGGGTAAAAAGCGCATGGGCGGGTAAGAAGCCCACCCCAATTATCTCATGAA
>CM065691.1:45540105-45542605 GCA_017654935.2 Phymorhynchus buccinoides
GAAGGAGCATAAGCCAAACCACCTTCATACCAAGTTTCAACATCCTAGTATGTCGACTGGTGCGTAAGATATGGCTAAAAATAGATTCAGTTTTCAAGGTCGTACGTCAAGGTCATGACCTTGACCTTGACCCCAAAAGGCACATCTACAGTACCTAGCCTACATGCACATCAAGTTTCATCGTCCTATCTTTATTCCTTCATGGTGATATGCTGTTAACAAACGCACACACACAGACACACACACACACATACACACACACACACACACACACACACACACACACACACACACACACACACACACACACACACACACACACACACACACACACACACACACATACACAGCCACTTACACAACAAAAACAATATCACCTTCGCTCCGTAAACTCCGCGGGTGATAAACCTTCAACAGCTCGATTTCGAAATATAATAAAGAAAGCCGTGTGTATGTGTGTATGTGGGTGTGAGGTTTCTATTCATTAATGTTACTTAAGCGATACTGAGAAACGCTTTTAGGATCTTTATAATTTTAAATGCCCCAAATGGTCCTTTGACCCAGAGGGCGTTAAATCTCTATTTTTCTCTCTTTCTCTCGCTTCAGTTGGTTCATTCATTCATTTACTGCGCGCGCGCTTCCGCACAGTGAGAGGGAGAGAGGGGGGGGGGGGGGGAGAGAGGGAGGAGAGAGAGGGGGGGGAGGGGAGAGAGAAAGAATGCAGCTGTGAGCATTTGCGAGGAAATTACAAGTCAAATAAAGTATTCTTAACGATCCTTTACAACTGAACTGCAAAACAAGAAGGTTTTAAAACGTCGTTGGACATATTTCTTCTTCTTCTTCTTCTTCCAGTTGGGGATGTTTATCCTGCCCCGCGCTCACCGGTCTTCATTCAGACCATTAATAGCGCACAGGATGCGTGCTATGTACATTCGTGTCATCCATCCGACCGGCACACACGGCCTACTCGTACCGAATAGTGGGATGGGCTTTTTAACGTGTGCGCAAGATCTTGTGCATGCGTTCGCACACGGGGCCTCGGTTTTTGAAAAGTCTCATCCAAAGGACTCTTTCCCCAACTGACGTCAGGTACCCATTTACACCTGGGTGGAGTGGGGGAAATGGGAGCAAAGTGCCTTTCCCAAGGACACATCACTCATATGTGAACCGAGCTGGGTTCGAAACCCGCGCACTCGCAAACCTGACGGATTACGAGCTAGCGACTCGGACTTACCAGCTATACTCGTATTGATACAAAAACAAAATGAAGCAAACACTAGGGGAAGACGGGGTAAAAAGCGCATGGGCGGGTAAGAAGCCCACCCCAATTATCTCATGAAATGAAACAAATTTCAGTCTCATTTTGCCCATGAGACGAGCGTTAATGTCTAGCATTCGTCTCATGGGCAAATTTGACTGAAATGTTCTTTATTTCATGAGATAATTGGGGTGGGCTTCTTACCCGCCCATGCGCTTTTTACCCCGTCTTCCCCTATTGTGTGTTTTAAATACAGTCATAAAGAAAGACAAGCATAGGCCCTAGAAAAGGTATCGTTTTATAGTTTAAAAAAATATATCTATAAGCACAAATAAAAGCATTTCACCATTTCGCCGCCAGCCATTTTTCAGCAAAAAAACCCCCCATTAATCTTACCTGGGTAGAGAAAAAAATCATCTGCAATATTGGAAATTCCTCTGTGACATGCATAAAGTAAGGCCTGTCCTCACCTCCCAAAATTAAGAAAATAGGGTCTTCGGATAACAGGCCCTGGTTTGGTGCCTTTTATAGTGACATGGGTGTTAAACCATTGTGGTGCTAAAATGCGACATTCGAGGTGAAAGGGTTAAGCCGATCGGATTAGGCCAGACTAATTAACGATTTCCAAATATATACGTATCAAAAAAAAAAAAAGAGTGATCAAACGCCTGCGAGGCGTGATTCGGATGCAATATTACGGTCTAAATGACAAGAATCTGATAAAAAATGCTACTAATTTTCGCGTTCACCTATCTTCATGTATAAGACCCCAATACACGAATTTAATAAAATGCCTGATGCAGAGATACAGATATTTCATCAGATTCGTCGGAGGGGGGTGGGTGGGGGAGGGGGTGGGGGGTGGAGGGGGGGGGGGGTCTACGTGTAAAAATAAGTGAACGAAATTAGTAGAATTTCAAAAGATTCATTTTAGACAGTAGTATTTCATGTGAATAACGCCTCACACAAATGCCACAGTCGGATGGCCGTATGGCTGCAGTTGGGCGTGTGGGTCGACTCCTTGATTTAAAGACCCATCAGATCACGTGTCAAAATCACGGGTTTCACGTGTTTTCCCACTGGTAAGAAATCTTGTTTTGACCAAGTTTGACTCCCATACAAATGCCCCCAAATTGAAAACGAAACATCATTTTAAAGAGCAGCCTAATTTGAAATCATTTGTATGTGGGTCACAGCTACCCAGAAAAAAACAAGGGACTTAATCGTGGTGGGTCAGTGTGT
>CM065691.1:45557605-45560105 GCA_017654935.2 Phymorhynchus buccinoides
TTGTAACGTTTGTAAGACGTCGATTAACTTTTCAAACTTTGCTTTGACGTCCTTGCACGAGGTTTTGGATTATTTCATATTACCTGCTGGTTTCTTCATTCAGTTATTGTCGGAAACGACGAACAGGCACACACATACATACACTTTATACACACACACACACATACACAATCACTTCAGTGGTTGTTTTGCGAGCAAGTGTCTTGTGAGCATTAATTTTGTCTTGTGAGCATATGTCTTGACGCCACAGAAAGTGGACATTGTCCAACGTGACATAGCCTTACAATTGGGCATTGAAAAACACGTGACATTTTCTTCTTCTTCTTCTTCTTCTTCTTCATCATCATCGTCACCATCATCATCATCATTTTCTTCTTCTTCTTCTTCTTCTGCGTCCCCCAGACCATAATATAACCACGTGTCCGGTTTTCAGATTTCACTGGTCTCCCCGCTGCACTGCATTCAGCCGACACATTCCGATTTCAGATGCGGAGACATAAGCGTAGATTCAAAACGGGGCCTGTTGCCGAAATGAAGTAACATTTAGCTTCACAATGTCCACCGTAACACAGCTTTCACTAACTTTGCAACGTAACTGAACTGACGTGTATCAACGGGGGCGTTGGGCATTGTCCAACGTAACGTGACTTCTCAAAAGGGTAATTGTCCTTCACGAAATACAACAACACAACGGGTCTATCTCAAGGTTAAGTCTTATGGAAGTACAGTTTAACGTCGCGTATCGGCTTTCGCCATGTACGACGGGCTGAACAAACCAACCAGGGTATAAACAAAAAATTATGTTCCTGAATCACTGTCTTAGCCAAAAGGCCGAGAAGCGATCACGAAAAATTGAAGTCTTATTTAGGTATTAGGTACTTTATAGTCACAGAGGCGAGTCTCTGAAATTCGGGTTGCTCCCGCCTGGAGAGTGCGTCGCAGCCAGAGGCGCGCCACCCATTTGTTTATTTTTATTTGTATGCGAGTTTTCTGTGACTGATGAGGAAGGAAGGGGGGGGGGGGGGGGGGGGGGGGGGGGGGGGGGGGTAAATTTTGACCAAATGACAACTTTTTCGTTGCCACTGGGTTTAACGTGTTTTAAGTGCATGGGTACACGGGACCTCGGTTTATCGTCTCGTCCGAAAGACTCCACGTTCAGACCGTAAGGCCTATAGTGCAAAGTGAGAGGAAAAAATCCCCTGTACCCAGGTTCGAACTCGGGTTTACTTGACACGAGGCGAACGCGCTACCACTGTGCCACTCTACAGTATTCCATCTATTCTGTACACTCTTTCAGGCCTACAATATTCAGGCTATGTTACATCTTCTTCTTCTAATTCTTCTTCTTCTGCGTTTCTAGGCCATAATGGGTAAGGTACGTATGTGTCCGGTTTTCACTGGTCTCCCCGCTGCATACAGCCGACACATTCCGATTTCGGAGGAGGTCAAAGGAGAAAAAAATATTTGGAATATTGTGGTTCTTTAAGGCAGGATAATGGGCCAATAAGTCAGAAATATGGTAGATGATAGTAAGCAAAGGGAAAAAGCAGAGTCAAAGAGAGTAGCAGATTAGAGGAAGTTACAAGCACAGAACTGCCAGAAGGTGGGGGAACTATTTTTACGAAAGACCCCCCCCCCCCACCACCACCCCGGTATCCTCACGGGGAGAGACTCGTGGAGGGGTTAGGGTCGTCCAGCTCCCCGTATGGAGGCACGAGGCATCCACCCACTTCCCCAGCAACATTTTCAACTCAAACATTTGATTCGAGTACATCATGTTTGTCAGGTAGGCCTACGCATAAAACAACTGATATTTCCTGAACTCAAGACTAATTTAACTCAGATTTGCAGCTGGCGCATAGCCCAATCAATGTTGTGTGTTCATTAATACCAAGCACGTGGGTTTTACGACGACTATGATGATGCAAGACCTGTGCAAGTTTTCACAATATTAGTCTCTCTCTCTCTCTCTCTCTCTCTCTGTGTGTCTCTGTGTCTGTGTGTCTGTCTCTCTCTCTCTCTCTCTCTCTCTCTCTCTCTCTCTCTCTCTCTCTCTCTCTCTCTCTCTCTCTCTCTCTCGCCTGGCCTAAAATCTCAATCCTCGCGTAATAAAGTTTTTCAAGTGTCAAGTCTCTCTCTCTCTCTCTCTCAAATTTGCATTTACGTTTTTATAGTTTGATTTTTCATGTAAATTCCCATTCAAACAGCAGCGTAGGAACAGGGGGGGGGGGGGGGGGGGGGGGGGGGGGGGGGCGCCTGCTCGCCTCTGGCTCCGAGGAGGGGGGGGGGCAATTCGAGCAAGCCAAAAGAGAGAGAGAGAGAGAGAGAGAGAGAGAGAGAGAGAGAGAGAGAGAGAGAGAGAGAGAGAAGAGAGAGAGAGAGAGAGAGAGAGAGAGAGAGAGGGAGAGAGAGAGAGAGAGAGAGAGAGAGAGAGAGAGAGAGAGGGAGAGAGAGAGAGGGAGAGAGAAGAGGGGGAGAGAGAAAGAGAGAGAGGGAGACA
>CM065691.1:45565105-45570105 GCA_017654935.2 Phymorhynchus buccinoides
ATTTGACCTCAATACAATATGATTGTGACGATTTCCGTGAGTCATGATTCACGAGAAATACTTCCGTCTAAATCTAACTCTACTATTTTCGTTCACCATACTCATGTAGACCGCAATACACGAATCAAATAAAAACAATATCCGAAACAAAAAAACAAGATATAAGTTATCAAGATTCGTGTATGAAATCCTACTAGTTATGTTCACTATATTTGTAGTCTCCCGTACAGCATATCTTAGACAGCAGAATTTCACGTGTATCATGCCTAATAATGTCAAAATCGCACCGCATTGAGATCGGATCGTATGTGGTGTAGCTAGGCCTTAAGGCAGAAATGTAGTAGGTGACAAAAAGCAAAGGGAAAAGAGAGAGAGGGACATATTAGAGGGAGTTACAAGCACAGAACTTCCAGAAGGTAAATTATTATTAGGTACTGTTAAGTCACAGAGGCGTCTCTGTGAAATTCGGGCTGCTCCCACCTGGAGAACGCGTCCCAGCCAGAGGCGCGCCACCCAATTGTTTTGTTTTTGGCATGCGATTTTTGTGTGATTGATGAGGAAGGAAAGGGGGGTGGGGTAAATTTTGACCAAATGACAACTTTTTCGTTGCCACTGGGTTTTACGTGTGCTAAGTGCATGGGCACACGGGACCTCGGTTTATCGTCTCATCCGAAAGACTCCACGTTCAGACCGTACCCAGACTCGAACACGGGTTTACCTGACACGAGGCGAACGCGCTACCTCTGTGCCACTCTACACTGTGCCACTAAAGGGAATTTATTTAAACAAAAGACACCCCCTCCCCCTCTTATCCCCAGATTCATGTAGGGCGGGGTTGTCCAGCTCCCCGAATGGAGAAACGAGGCATCCACCCACTGCCAAAGCTGTCCAACCACACAAGGTGGAAGCCCCCCCCCGGGGGAGCTTGAAGATGAAAAAAAAAATTCAGTTTGCATTTTAGCAAATATTACTCACAAAGTTGAATTCATGCATAATTTAAATTCCTGTATCTATTGTAAGGTCACACACAGGTTTCCATCATCATGATTATTTATGTCACCATTCGTTCTAGTAGATCTACCGTACGTCATTCAATAAAGGTCACTGCTGGTCAGCTGGTTTTAGGCCAACAACTCAATGTTTTCCGAGACTACGGTCCGAAATATTCAGTCACTTTATCGAAAACGAGGCAACTGCTGCCGGTTTACCATGTCCACACTGTGCTCAAAACTGAATGTTTTGTGTTTATTACTATTGTTATTGTTGTTGTCTAAAGTTAACTTTGTAAGCGCTCTGAGCTCTTTGGAGAAAGAGCGCAACAAATATGCATTATTATTATTATTATTATTATTATTAAAACCAGCAGGACCTCCCCTCAAGACTGTCATTGAGCAAAGCAAACGACAAAGCAACAATCACAGATCAAGCATCACCACCTTCCCTCCCATGCAACCAATCCACACATGCTTGGAATCAACAGCCAGGCGGCATGGTGTGTTCAGCTTCAGCGGCTCTGTGTTTAAGTCGCCAAGACAATATCCTCCCTCAGACAGCTCCACCAAGTGAATGTTGTCGTCCTCATTCACTATCACAAGCAGCATCTCTCGTCCGTTGATCGTACAGAAACGAGCGTCTATCGGCATCTTTTTTGTTTCGTAGCAGCAAACGAGCCTGTATCGTGATCGAGGGAAACTGTAGACCTCTACTTTGTTTTCATTGACCCAAACAAAGTATTCTCCTGTAGCGGACACGTGTCTTGCATCACGACCGTCTGGCACCGAATAGTTACCAACAGCCTTGTAACACTGATATAAAGTCAGCTGAGGTTTTGAAGATGACGCGACAACCGACTGTGATTGAGACTCTGCAGAATGAGTGTTGTCAGTCTGATCTTCACTTTTTGATGGCAAAAATGTTACAATTCTTACATAATTATGTGGAGCTCCATATACATAACTATTATTTTCATAAAGCTCCAGTTGAAATAAATCGCCTTGGGAAGTACAAACTAAATTGTAGAGCCAATCTGTCATCTTGCACGGGGTTACAATACCATCGGGAGATATCAGTTGATGTTTCTTCCCTCCACTTGAGGCCAAAATATTGTCATCAGTCAATGGCACAAGACCACGGCAAGGATGTTCAAAGTCCTCCAATGTGACCAGTACCTGTCCCTCAGCATCTAACAGCTTCAAGTGGCGATTCATTTGGACATCATTTCTCCATTTGTACATCACCCACAATCGGCCACCACTGATGGGGCACATGTGATAGAGCACAGCATGAGGATTCCGGGAATAGACAAGCTCACGAGGCGCTTTCTTCCAAATCCAATCACTATTTTCCAAAGGCGCTGTGTTGGTTTTAGATTTCACTTCTGACACTTTTGTTGACTCAGCTTTGGAATGTTTTGCTCCAGAACACTGAGAACGGCATTCAGAATTAGGCGCATCTTTGTCTGACTCAAGAACGCCGATAAAGGCAGACAACTGCTGCCGGTTTACCGTGTCCAGACTGTGCTCAATGTTGAGGCTAGGAACATCATCAGTCAGTTTCTCCAGTGTTTCTTTTATCACATCCCCCTCCTCTACCTCCATCCCGGATGAAAGTTGAGCATCCAAAGACACAATATCCCTCTGCCTCCCGCCTCTCAGCACACACGCAATGTGCTCAAGCTGTGCTTGCAGCGCCAGTTTCTTGTCACGCAGCCGATCGGAAAGCTCTCGCCATGGCTTGGACTTCTGTTGAGTGGAATTTTCCAGACTCTTTTCTGTTTCTTCCAGAGACATCTTCACCCAATCCTGCAACATGGCAGCACGGCTATGACAACTCTCCCCCAAGCTTTCTTTCTGACTCTGGATTTTGCCCATTCGCTCTTCAAGGCTGGAGACTATTTCGTCAATCTGCTGCATCTCCACTTTGAACTCTTCCATCTTGTCCTTCAGTTTGTCCTTGACCTTGGCTCGGACATCTTTGAGGTCTTCGGTGTGATGACCTTCATGCAAGGTCAACTTGCAGTGGAGACAGACGTCAGTCTGACACGCGCTGCAGTGAAGAAAAAGACGCTGGTCCGGGTGTTTGGGGCACATCTCCACCGGTTCTAAGGTGACATTCTTCTCTCCACTCCCTTCATCTTCTCCAGCATCAAGGGGGATCACTGCGTGTCCACGACTAAACGTAAAGGAGTCATGAGATTGGCGGCAAGGGAGACAATAGCGCTGCTGGCACTGGAGGCAGGAGTGAGCAGCCTCTCTCTCGTCTGTGCATGCATCACACAGCAGTCGAACAGAAGTAGTGAGCCCCTCACCTTCAATGTAGAAGTTGGTCTGGAAAAAAAATCAATAGAAACACTGAATATAGTAATGACAATGGTCGTGGTGATGATAACAATGAAGATGACGGTGAATTGATAATGATGAGCATGATCAATTTTGATTATGAGGAGGAAGCGCACAAGGAGGAGGTGGAGGAGGATATAGTCAAGGAGGAGGTGGAGGAGGATATAGTCAGTCATATCCAGTTATGCTCTCCAGGTGCCTGAGGAAGCAAGTGTTAACTTGGAATAACTGGAATGAAATTGCTTCACTATGTTCATTGTGATGCTGATCAAAAACACATGTGGCTCTTAGGACAATGGCCAATAGCTTTTGGACAGCATCCAACAGTTTGAAAACAAACAGACAAACAGATACCACATCAATTTCAGATACCGAGATAGAAAAACAACTATTACAAACATCCATTAGATAGACCTACAGTATTTACTTTTTGTGTCAAATCAAAATCTATTAATAAGGATACACACATTAAGAAATGTATCTCAAATATTACAGCTTTCCAACACAACAGTGATAAAATCAAGTGATAAAATTGAAGAGTATAATGCAAGATAAATGGAAGATAAATGTGTGTGATTTCTTTTAACACCTTGACTGCCAGAGAAATTAAAGAAACAAAGCATTGTATTGGACTGATAGAGCCAATCTGGGAAAATGGTCTGGGGATATAACTCTCTTGACAAGACAATGACTTGATTATTGCCTTAATCACTCTGAATCAGTCACTAAATTGCAAAACTTTTGGGGGGCATTGAGACCCCTGGCCCCCCAAAAGGCATTGCCCACCTATACAGCTACCTGGACCCCTGGCGGAAACCACCTCTTACGAATCATTTGGTCCGCCCCTGGTGTGTGTGTGTGTGTGTGTGTGTGTGTGTACGTGTGTGCGCGCGCGCGCGTGTGTGAGTGTGAGTGTGTGTGTGTGTGTGTACGTGCGCGCGCGCGTGTGTGTGTGTGCGTGCATGTGTGTGTCACTGTGTGTGTGTGTGCGTTACTGTGTCACTCTGTGTATGTGTGTCACTATGTGTGTGCGTTGTTCAACCTGATTCTGAACTAACCTTCAATGCGGCCACTCCTCCAGGGGGTAGCCTAACCACCGTCCGACAGGAGGGGCAGGGAAAGGAGGAAGAACTCCCCGCCAGTCCCTGTAGACAGCTCTGGCAGAAAGTGTGGAAACATGGCAAGAGTTTGGGACGACGAAACTTCTCCAGACAAATGGCACATTGTTTGACGCGCTCAGGTTCATCCATATTTTCTGTCTCCGTCCCGTTGCCCGTCTGCTTGCTGTCACGGCCTTCCGCCATATTGAATTTTTGTCCTTTTCCAGCTTGTTTCTGTTCATATAAGTTCCGCGACAAATGCGACAGTAGCCTATTTAGATTTCACGACAACACATTACGATTTTAGTTACAAGAGTTATTGTTCTCTTATGGATCTTGTTTAATTTAATTAAAACCAGAATCTGGTTTTCACATGTTTAGCCCTTGATTCCACAAGTAAAGATGCGTAGCCCTTCGGACGCCTGGCTACTCGCAGACCGTCAGCATGAACGTCATCTGTCTCGCTCAGGAAATGGATAGGGTTAGGATTAGGTTATGGTTATTTTCATGAAACAGAAAGAACAATATGTTGACATTGGAAGGCGAGAACATGAGCTGGATA
>CM065691.1:45575105-45652852 GCA_017654935.2 Phymorhynchus buccinoides
GAGGACACTCTTTCAGGAGTGTGATCATGGAGACTGTAGCTGGTGGATGCATTCAACGGCTTCTTGCTTCTCGTCAAGGACAGCTGGCTGCTGGGGCAGTGGGTGGATGCCTCATTTCTATGTATGCCATATGGGGAGCTGAATGACCCCGCCCCCTCCACTAGCCTCTCCCCGTGGGGATACTGGGGGTCTTTCGTAAAAATAGTTCCCCCACCTTCTGGAAGTTCTGTGCTTGTAACTTCCTCTAATCTGCCACTCTCTTTGACTCTGCCTTCTCCCTTCGCTTTCTATCATCTACTATCTTTCTGACTTATTCAGTTATTGGTCCATTCTCCTGCCTTTAAAAAAAAAATCTTAAAATTTTTCTCTTTTGAGCTCCTCCGAAATTGGAATGTCGGCTGTACGCAGTGGGGAGACCAGTGAAAACTGAAAACCGGACACATACATGCTTTACCCATTATGGCCATATGGCTTGGGCCCGCAGAAGAGGAAGAAGAAGAAGCTGGCTGCACTTGGTTGGATGGAACGCCATGTTCCATTTACTGTCCCAGTCCTCTAGCTTCCTGAGGTCCTCTTGGAGTTTGGCTGGGTCATCATTGCAAGTGATGTAGCGATAGCTCTAGAGCTGTGTCATCAGCAAAGAGGCGAGAGGGAGATTAAATACTTGAACTAGTTGAAGGAAGGTTGTTTATGTATGTTAGGAACAGGCAGGGTGCTGTGACTGTCCCCTGGGGCACACCAGACTTCACTTCCACGTAGTGTGTTGTTATTTTGCATGTTCTTTAAAGTGTAGCGTTGTGAGTTTGTCAATGCTCAAAGAGGGTTTCAATCAATAAACAATGACTGAGCACAGTGACTGTGACTTCCTTGTGATCTAGTAATTTAACCAAGCCCATACCATGAAAGCATTTAACAAAAGTAGACTAAGAGCCGCCTCAGACTATGCGACCACTTTGGTCGTAGGAAAATTCAGCTATAATCTCTATTCTACTACTTGTGTCTGTCCCAGTTTTCCCTATCCCCCACGACTGTCTGAAGCGTGTTTGGGGTAAATGGAACACTCACCAATTCCCTACGACCTGGTTGTAGGGTTTCTTCCGACCAAATTTTAACATTAATAAATAATCGATGGCTTGGAGTCAAAACGGACTATCTTTAGATAGTCCATTGACATATTATTGAACTTATTACGAAAACTAATAACTTTGTACAAAAAAGACTGCTGAAATATAAAAAGCAAAACCCCCTTCTTCTATTTCTGCAATCATTGTTTGATACAAGTTATTAGTTTTTGTAATAAATCCAATAATACGTCAATGGACTATCTAAAGATAGTCCGTTTTGACTCCAAGCCATCGAATATTTATTTTATTTTGTAATTTCTACTGACTATATGAAAAGACAGAAACGACGTATTTCCCTACGACTCAATGGTTGGTGTGTGTGCGCCAGCCATAAGACAACTCCCAAGACTCATGTGACTGGTATAATTTTGGTACATTACATGTTTTGGTATGGTATTATTTTCTAGTCACAGAGGGAGTGGGGTGTTGGTTAGACTATGGAAACCTAGATTATCATTCAACTTGGTTCAAACCAAGTTCATAACTGGTAAATATTAGTACAGTATCAGGGATTATTCTTAGCACCGGTCATCAGTCATTGACTGATCAAATTTTGAAATGACATTGGTTTTGCAGGTAATAGGTCATATGACCTATTATGACTTTAAAAAAAATTTATGTTCACTTCATGTCTGTTAGTGTTAGCAACTTTAAGAATTTTGATATGCACTGCAACTGATTCCATAGTGATCAGATTGACTTAGTGAAACAATAGACTCTAAAAAATAATTGCCCTATTATTACTTTACATAACATTGTACTAGTTAGTTTTTCTCCTGGGGAAAAAAAAATATTTTTTTTTATTGAAAATAAAATAAAATAAAAACTTTTCTCATGTCATGCAGTCTGAAACTATGTGATTGATTGCAACAGAGTGTCCTAGAAAACAGTTTTTGTTGCACTCAAGTTGTATTTTCTTTATTTTATTTCATTTTGACATTATGACATTGTTTTATGAAAATTACGTATTATATTTTCTTCAAAGTGGTCAAATGGCCTATGGTGTCCTGTGACAAGATTGATTTAATCCCTGCAGTATTGATTGCAAAGCCTAAATGATGAAAAAAAATGACCCGTCTGTACCAGGAACTAATCATTTTTTGCTAGGACTGATTACAAAAAAATGATTTGAACAGAGGCTTTGATATTGTGATCTTTTGGTTTGCATTAGTTGTTGTTTGTCCCCTGGGACTGGTTTTCAAAATTCATAACACGATCCCTGTGCTAGGAATTGGGACTCTTCCTTTTCTTATTCAGATTTTTTACTGCCATGGATTGTTTACTGTGTATCTGTATGACTCATTGAACAGTCAACAAACTTAGTGGCCAAGTGTGAGATCTGAGTAACTAGTAGACTATTTCTTTTGTCAATGTCATGACTGGCTAACAAGTCATGTCCGCTCTCTCGTTCTCTCTTACAAGTCTTCATAAAGAAGAGACCTGTGTAATTAATATATAATTTTATGGCTTAATATCTTTTATTTCTGATGTTTTGGGCATGTTGATTGATTTCTTATATCCTTGATTGTTGATGTTTCAGGCAAACTGTTCCCAGCGTTCCCTGAAGACTACTACATATACATCCTCAAGTCAAGAGTGGCCTGCGAATAAGAAGAAAAGAAGCTTCTGTGTGATCTCTCTGGATTCAGTGCTGATACTGATTTTGCTGCGACAATGGCTACTCCAGGAAGTGAAAATGCTGCCAACTGCTGCCTATGTCCATGGCTTGGCCAGTTTTGTGAATGTATCCAGCGTTCAACAGAGAGCAATGCTGCAGACCTTGTGGACCACTTGGACAGCTGCGGTAACTGGCTGAGAGCTGTAATGGACGTAGCAGTTGTAGGCCCATTAAAGGACTGGCTCATTGACTTGTCTAAGAATGGGCAAATCCAGAAAACTGCAGCATTGCTCAGAGGCCTTTTGAACAACCACCAGTGGACAGGTGTTCTGGACCTGTGCCCTTCCGGCCCTGTGCGTGATAGTCTGAAAGGTCTGCTGTTGATGGGCTCTGTGAGGTACAGTCTGGGAGATCTCTCCCTGCACATCGTGCAGAAAGAGGTCATTAGTGACTCCCAGCTGATGGCGGCCATCCAGTTTGCCGCTCACCTTCAGGACAGGTCTGCTTTTCTCCAGTTGATCACAGCTTGTTCCAGGAGTCACCGCGTCTTTAGACAAAAGTTTGCCCACCAGTACCGCAGGGAGAATCCACAGTCAGTGTGTGGAGAGGAATGCCGTTGGATGTATAACATACTGTATGGAGATGGGGAGAAAGACCTTGCACTCTTTGTGGCCACAAGCCATCTACATGAAAAATCCTTGATTGTGGAGTTTTGCCAGGATGAAGCAGACAACTTTGATATCAAACAGCACAAATTCAAGTTTGCGTTGAGGAAACTTTATGACTATAGCGTTGATGACTATTGCAAGTTTGTAGAGCGACTGTACGAATCTTCAGAGAATTCAGAGTCAGATCAGTCGTTTCTATTTCAACAAGCCATTCGGTGGAAGGAATATGATTTAGTGCTGACTTTGTGTAGAATTGGTGTTTCACGAAAAGATCTGAAATTTTGTGCTTCTTGGCTACTTTTGGGAGATGCAGATTGTCAGACATTTTTCCTGATTTTGGAGAATCTTGAATATGAGAATACAGTACTGCTTAGAGTGTATGCTATCCGATTTTCAATGAAACAGTATTTCAAGCTTAGGTCGGATACCAGCATGGAAACCCTTATTGAACAGTTCTCTTGTGTTGATTCAGCTGATGCCCCTTCAATCTTCTCACACTTATTCGAAAAGGCCATTGACAAATGTGTGGCGTACAACTGTGCTGACTGTTTTATAAGATTGTGCATGAAGTACTGTGGATTTGAAAGACATGATGGTGTCATTGAGATCCAATACGATAACTGGGTTTTTGCATGTGCATGCAGTACCGTGGTGACTGACAGACCAGACTTTATTTTCAAGCTGTTTGAATATCAAAGGGAAGGTAAAATAGATCTGAAAGCCACAGCTTCAAGAAATTATGCCAAATTCAGGTTACTTGACTTTGCTTTGGAGAACAAAGTTTGGAACATTCTGCCTTGCTTCCTGCCTGATGCTTTGGAAGGTTTCCATGTGCTGGAGCATTGTATAGATCACATGTTGGGCGATCAGTCCACCTGGGCGGGCATGGCACCGGTTTTAGATCAGTGGATCAAAGAGAAGTCTATCATGCCTCAAAAGTGGCAGGTATTTATACAGGAAAAGTTTGCTCGAGTCAGTAGAGGCCATCGTCCGTTCAGTGTGTCCAGTTTGATGCAATGGTGTGTAGATGAAGGTCACCCAACCCTGGCCTTCTTCCTGGCTGTGGTCAGTGACAGTGGGAATGGGGTGCTGGTGAAAAAAGACAGTGGTCACTGCACCCTCCACAATGGAACTTCACCTTTCTCTTCTGCGCATAGCTGTGGAGTTGGCAACTGCCAAAGGCGTGTTCTCTCCGGGTGTTGCAATGCTGAAAATCTACCTAATGACTGTTGATGTTGTTCGTTCATATAATACACAGTTTTACTGAAGTGATTGTCTCGTCAGAATTTGTGACGATCAAGGGCTGTTTGACTGGAGCTCTGTTATTGAACTATTTGTTTTAATTCAACCTATCTCAGAGAGATATCTTAGATTTTGTTTGTGATGTAAAAGACATCACATCTGGCAGATTTGCTTGGAAAGGATATCTGAATTGACTGTTGTTTTTGATGTGGAAACTAGGCTGCCAGAATGCTGCAGTGGGACACTCCTGAAGAGCAGAGAAAGATCAAACATCTGCGCCTACTGCTCTAGATCATAATGGACAGGTTGACTCTTTAAAAACACAAACCAGTGTCTACACCCCAGCGACCCTACAACAAGAGGAACGCAGAGGTTCTTCCCAGAAAGGACAGCCCATCCAGTCCTCTACCTTTCTTTCTTTTCTCGTCCGCTGAGAGAAAGGAACATTTCCTGCAGCCTTGACAGAAAACACTTTTCCAGAAGTTTTCAGGACCGGTCTCGGTGGCATCAACATCTTCCACCAGGCCTTTTTCTGCTAGAACCCAAGAAGATCAAACAGAGTAAATGCTTTAAATACTAACTTCTATGGCAGTAGTGTACTGTTTAAAAAAAATCCAAATGTTATCATTAGGAGTGGGCACACACATCGCCTGCCAAACTGACCGGTCAGTGAACTTTGAACACCTGGAAGTTAGTTAGTCTGTTATAGTCCCGTCAACAGCTATGGTTATGTCAGGACTGTCAGTGTCACCGCATAAAAATCAACCACGTATAGCAAAACACAAATCCATGAATCTTAACAACGTACAAAACCTGAAGAAGAAAAAAATGTAGTACAATTCATAACATGACACTTCCATCATTATACCCTATAGCACATAAGTCCACACAGTGCTGGAAACGTGGAGCTACCATACTCTCATTTATCGGATCCAGGTTAAAAAAACAGTAAAAAAGGATAACAAATACATACTAGTAAGCTAAAATACATAAAAAGGCTATATAAGCTAATATGCACTGCAGAATGGACAACAGGTGCCCACTCAAGTGCGTAATTATCACGCGTGGATGCCAGTGTACAATAAAACAAAAAACTGACATGTCATAAATTGTAAAAAGGAAAAACTTGGAAGGGTTTTAGAGAAAAAATGCAGGTGAATGGACCAACAAGGCAGAAAAAAGTAGACGCCAGAAAGCAAAAGGAAGAGAAAAGGCAGAGTCAAAGAGAGTGATAGAGTAGGGGAAGTTACTAGCATAGAGCTTCCAGAAGAAGGGGGAACTATTTCTGCTGAAAGACCCCCCGGTATCCCCACGGGAGGGCCATAACCACATAAGCCAGCCTAAGCCGTTGCCCGCCTCCTACGACGAGGACGTGTGGTTGGACTTTAGGAGGCTGTTGGGCCCCCCCCCCTCACCATGAAAGGTGGAAGCCCGCCGGGGGGAGGAGGGGGGGACACCTGGAGGAAGAAGAAAGTAAATTACTTGGGAAATCTTTGCCTGCAAATGTATAATTTACCATACATTCAAACTTGTCAGATATTTGTGATGAAAGGTAGTTTCAATCAGAATGCTCGCACATGGATCAAACGACAAATTTACGATATGTTTATTATTGGAAAGAATGTTTAGATCAGAATGGCTACACACGGAATACAGATTTCATATTCTAGTGATGTGAAATTTGTAATAAGAAAACATGTCGGACAAAGCTCTGTGGTAGCTCTGTGTTTTTCCGTCACACTCACACACTCTCTGTGTTTGTCTCCCTCTGTCTCTCTCTCTCTCTCTCTGTCTGTCTCTTACCTTTTTTCTTTTCTTTTTTTCATCCCCTTTTCTCATCCCCCCCCCCTTCTGCCGTTGACTTGCCCGTGTTTTGGTCTTGCGGTCAGTCAACAGCGTCCAGTTCTGTGTGTGTGTGTGGGTGGGTGCGTGCGCGTGTGCGTGTGGGTGTAGATGTTGGCGTGTAAGTGTACCGTATGTTATTATTGTATTGTTGTTTCTGTGCAGTCATATTTTAAAAGTTGTATATTTCCCATAGTTTTCGTGTGACGTGCTGTTTTATATTGTCTTAATTGATAAATGTTTTTAGTCAATTTGTGATTTTATGTATGACACTTTAATATGATGCTGTTAACTATATGGGTTTTTTTGTTTTTGTTTTTAGTTTTTAAAAATGATTTGTAATGCATTTATGTTGTTGTAAAGCGCGATGAGCCCATTGTGGGGTATCGCACTATATAAGTATCCCCTATTATTATTATTAGCTCTTTGCTTGTTTACATGCTGACAATTGCAATGTTAACCCCCTGAGGATGAAAATAGTAATACAGTCATGGCTGAAGATGGGCAGTGATTGATTTTATTACAATAATAATTGTAGAGTAAAGCTGGATGACTTCTGACTGGTCTTTTCCCCATCATTAACCAGCACATATGAATGTTCATGATCCTTGGAAGGGGGTAGAAAGTTTTTAGAAAGTTGTTTGTTGTCTCCTGTAATTTTTGGATACTTCAGGGCATTGATTTGGATTTAGTAAATGTACTATAAAAGAACCAACACTCTGTGTTTGTGTTTGTCTATGTGTGTGTCTTATGCAAGTTATTGATTATCAATAGATAATGTCAGATCACTACAACGCTCCATTGACTGTGAAGTGACCTCCTTTTTCTTCTTCTTTTTTTCTCCTCCCCATCCTACTGTATTTGGTTTTTGTAAATAAGTGAGTGAGAGACAAAGTAAGGGCAAATGTTAGGATCACCTCCCTCCAGCTGTTCCAGCGTGTCTCAGCTTAACGGAAAAGGTCATGAATGGTGGGCCAACTTCACCCTGGAACAGCGGAGGGAGCTGATCTTAACATTAGCCAAAGTAAGAAACCTAGAAAGAGAGGCTCGGAGGATCAGGATTTAAAAAATTGATAAGCAGGATCCCTAGTCCAATAATAATCACAAAAGAGACAGTAAAGGTCAAGATGTGCCACCCCCCCTACATTTCTCGGTTAATTCCATTTTTCCGTTTTTGCCTTTCTTACCAAACATGAAGCTGTATTTTATGAACATTTTCAGGTAATTATCTTTGTTCAATGAAATAATTGCAGTCATGATAAAGGCCATTATCTAATAGGACCCCCCCCCCCCCCTATGTACTGCAGTACACCGCAGCATTTGTCACAGTCCTGGTTCATTGCGTTTTCCAGTCTTATAGAAGGGGGTCCTATTAGATAATGGCCTTTATCATGACTGCGATTTATTATTCCAAAAAGATAATTAGCTGAAAAGGTTAATAAAATACAGCTTAATGTTTGGTCAGAAAGGCAAAACCGGAAAAATGGAATTCACCGAGAAATGCAGGGGGGGGGGGGGCACATCTTTACCTGTAGTCACGAAAACATGTACGTCTTCCAACATCATTTATTGAGTCAAAAGTCAAAATATAAATAAAACAGCAAAAGAAGTTTAAGGAATGCAGGCAAACTAACAATGGTCCGCATTGTCTTCCACAACCAAGAACAGTAAACAGTATCACAAAATAAAAGGGAAACATATCTCCAACAATGTTTAAGAACAAAATCTATTATTTATCTAGCCCTTTCAGTTTCATTAATAACTGCAAGCACTGTTTTAGACAACTGTCGAGTTATTATCATTAAACATCTGCAAAAAACAAAAACGGAAAAAAAACCACCCTAAAAGGTCAAAGAAACTTAGAACAATTATTCTAAGAAACTTGATTTGATCAAAGACTGTATAGGGGAAGATAAGCATCCGGTCTCTTTTCCCTATATGAGTAGTGAGGACAGAAACAGTGGTTATGTCCCTTTTAAACAGGACACATTTTACACGGCGATAGGCCAGTTGAATTCTCCGTTCAAGTTCCAGTCTGAGTTTTTGGATAGCCTCCACTGTGAATGGTGTACTGTCCCCACTAACGATAACTCTATCAGCCCGGTTCGCCGATCTTTTAACCTTTACCGGATCATGCTTTTGACTACACGGACACAATGGCGGGGGTCTTCCACGACCCCCTACTCATCAAAGAGCAAATTCCGAGGTGTTTATCCCTGTCCGGATGGCGGGGGTCTCCCACGACCCCTACTTGTCAAAGAGGCACCATGTGTTTATCCCTGTCCGGATGGCGGGGGTCTCCCACGACCCCTACTCAATGCACTGCAGTGCTCTTTAAAGTAGGGGTCGTGGGAGACCCCCGTCATCCGAACAGGTATATCAAAATTACGCGTCATATTACGTCATTTATATTTTATACACATTAATGAAATTTAACACACTTAAAGCCATTTACGTTTTTGACAAAGTCATGAAATTTCATGAAGATTGCTTAAATAGTTTTAGAGATATAACATGTTTTGTGTGTCAAGGGGTCGTGGGCGACCCCAGAAGTCCGGTAAAGGTTAAGTAATCCATCTTACCCTTTTTAGAATATCTTCGATTTTATTCATCACAAATCAGCTTAACAGTCCAAATTAATTACAAGACATGTGGAAAACACAATGAAATACAAAACAGTAACATTAATTTAAAGAAAAACTAGGTCCACTTTAATAACCAAACTTTTGTTGATATATAGTCAAATGTATAAAATAAATAAAACCAGTATGGATTTTTTTTAAAAATTGCAAACAGTCAATAACTTTATACCGTTTACTGATATCTTTTGATGCATCAACATTCTAGGATTTTTATTCAACATTTTAAATGGACGGATGGTCACAAACAAAATTTAAATTAACATATTAAAAATGAGGTAAATGATCACAATTTTATATGAAACCAACAACAGTCAGAAAGTCACGACAACAATACTTTAAAAACATACAACCCCAAAATGGCATGCCCTCTGATATTAACTATTTATTTTCAATACTAAAATGGGGAAAAAGGATATATATTGCTCTGTACTGTCCAGTCCACTTCCCTTCCTAAAACAATGTACAAAATTAAAGTAAAACAAGGCTGAGCCCCAAATAGGCTGCAAAGTTCCCTCGCCATCAAGATCATGCATGGTCGGATGGATACACACACGGATGGATGGATGCCGTACAAACCAACAAAAACAATAGTTCCTGACACTTCGCTCGGGAACAAAAATAATAATCACAACAATTAAAAACAACAACTAATGTTTCTGCAATTTTGAGAGTGCAGATAAGAGTGACAATGAGAAATCTCAAGGTTAGAGAGGACATGAAAGAATGAAGAGTGTATAAATAAAAGCATTGCTAAGAACAATCACCAACTAATATTCTGATCGCTTCTCGGCCTTTTGGCTAAGACAGTGGTTCATGAACATACATTTTTGTTTATACCATGGTTGGTTTGTTCAGCCCGTCGTACATGGCGAAAGCCGATACGCGACGTTAAACTGAACTTCCAACAATCACCATCATCCATGGTGCCGTTTCACAAGGGCTAACGTTACGTAGCGTAAGCTCAAATCGGCAAAAACTGTCCCAAGAAACACCTCTTTTGCCGACGTTTGTGGCTCCTATCGAGGTAGCAAGCGACAAACTATTTGAAGGATCATGGGAAATATCATCACTTCCGGCTTTATTTTTATATCTCGCGTGAACGTGACTTTAACTTTCAAAATGGAAGACCAAGACAACAAGCTTGTCACAGCAAATATTCTTCAGTCTATCATGAAAAAATACGGGATGCTTTTAGCAAATTAAACAAACGCAAGTGTTTTTGAGTGATCTTTCTTAATTTTTCATCATGTTAGATGGCATAATATAGTGCAAATTTAATTTTCTGCACACAAATAGACGTGGATGAAATCGAAATCTTTGTACAAACTGACAGAGAGGTATGATTTATCTCCCTTTTGATAGCAACCCTTTCCTCTCTCCCCAAAAATGAAGAGTAAGCTTAAAGAGTTATCTGACCTTAGCAAATGTTTTGGTGTTTCTTGGACAGCTTTTGGCATAAGCTATCCGAGCGGTGACCGTCCTCTAGAGAATCTTGACTCATGTCTTGCCTATCATCACGGGCCACAACGCAATGCAAGATAGCAATTTCAGGTAACCCTCTAGTCCTTCCCTTTACTTTTTTCTTTACACTTACTTCACCCCCTCCTCTAATTTAAACTCGCTTCACTTCTCTCTTCAGTTCTCCCCATTTCAGCCGAAAGGCAAACATACATACATGTGCATGCATGCCCACGTACACACACACAGGTGTAGAGTGGCACAGTGGTATCGCGTTCGCTTCGTGTCAAGTAAACCCGAGTTCGAACCTGGGTACAGGGGATTTTTTCCTCTCATTCTGCACTAGGCCTTAACGGTCTGAACGTGGAGTCTTTCGGATGAGACGATAAACCGAGGTCCCGTGTGCCCATGCACTTAGCATACGTTAAACCCAGTGGCAACGAAAAAGTTGTCATTTGGTAAAAATTACACCCCCCCCCTCATCAGTGACAAAAATCGCATGCAAAAAACAAAAACAAAAATTGGGTGGCGCGCCTCTGGCTGCGACGCGCTCTCCAGGTGGGAGCAACCCGAATTTCACAGAGACGCCTCTGTGACTATAATTATAAAGTACCTAATAATACCTAATGTATGCACACACACAGTCAGACACACACACAACTGGGGAAAAAAGCAGACATTAATCATGAATGAGATCTGCAAAGAACCTTGTCATCATAAAACAATGGCTGTCTTCACCACGCCTAGGCATTAACGTATCATTATTTAGCATTGATGAGCACATGTTTCAAATATCAAGTGATTGAGATTCACGATCTGCATTTTGAGTAAAGATTGAAGAAAAAAGCACAATGGTAAAATCCCATTCAAGTCATGCATATGCAAACACATGCTCACATGGACACACGCATACACACACACCCAATTCTGACACAGAAATGGCTTCATACAAAATGATTAAGATTTTGAAAAACAACAAACTAGAACTGGGATTGCTGCTTGAAGAAAGGCCGCTCGTGACCAACAGTAACAAAGACTACACCTCATTTCGCATCTGTTGAGCGCTTTGCAAACCTCATCATCACATAAGTACGGTCAAAAGTGAGTAAAGAGATGAAATAATAGTAAAATACATTCGGGTCATTAGAACATTGCTTCAGGAAAATGCTTTAGTTAGTTAGTCAGTCTATTATAAATCCGTCAACAGCTATGGTCATCTCGGGACTGTCACCGCGTAAAGTTCGACCACGTATAGCAAAACACATCCATGAATCTTAACCCAGCCATTTTTCCACCGAAATATTCCATTACATTTACCTGGGTAGAGAAAAGTCTTATCTGCAACATTCTGAATTTCCCTGTGACATGTATAACATCAGGCCTACCTCCCAAAGTTAAGAAAAGAGGGTCTTCGGATAACAGACCCTGATTTGATGCCTTTTAGTGACATGGGTGTTAAACCATTGTGGTGCTAAAATGCGACATTGGCGGTGAAAGGGTTAACAACGTACAAAATCTGAAAACATAGCAAAATATAGAACAATTCATAACATGACACTTACCTCAGAAAAAGGCTTTACCAACTGCATCAAATTAAAGCTATGTCATAATTATACACACTGAGCAAAATTGAACAAATAAGCACAAAATGACGGTACAGCGTTCAGTTAAGTCATGCCAAAGGACAAACCAGTAAAAAAACAATTTTTAAGCAAAATACAAAAAGGCAAATATTGTAAATGAAATATTCAAAAGACGAGACAAAAAAACCATACAATGTATAGCGAATACATTTTTATAAAGGTCGAAATCCGCCGAAGTAGGAGTGTGGCTGCCCACGTGGCGGAGTAATCAAAAACGGTCACACACGTAATGTTCTCATCCATAGCTGATGCACTTGTGCAATAGTGTTCAAGTGCTTCTGCTGTTGGGATGATCCCTGGAGTCTTTTAGCCAGGGTAAGGCAACAAACAACAACATAAACAAGGTCAAAGATAATGTAGCAACCTAAACAAGCGAAAATTCTAAAACAATTAAAAATAAAAACCAACAAGTCAGCTGTTTTTCATGTTTAGTTCAATCTCGTGTAGAATAAGAGCATGCTTATATATAAAAAAAATACACAAGACTAAGCAAAAAACATAGACATGCACAGATAGAGAGAAAGAAAAAGACTAACACCTGAGTGTACTACTCAACACTTGCTTTGCATCACTTTTTTGACAATCGCTGTGGTATATCCCATTGACTTTTTTCAAATAAAAATGTATCCATGCATCCATCCGGTCATCTGACAACAAAACAAAACATAATCAATAACAATAGAGTTTTGAAGATTTAAAAGGTTGGAAAGACACAAAATCAAGCCTACCTTCAAATTTCAGGGTTTTCGGCATATAATGGGGACAAAACTTCATTGAATTAAGAAGTTTGCAAATTCTTGAGAAATTACTGAAAACTGACTGTCAGTAATGTGTGAGACCTCCACGCACCTCAATGACAGCCCGACAACGCCTGCTCATAGAGCAGATGAGGTTTGGGACAGTCTGCTGGGGAATCCCATCCCACTCCTCCTGAAAGGCCTGCCCAACCCCAAGCTGAACCAGGGTTTGTGGCTGGTTGACACATGCACAAACAGCTCTTCCTGGAATCATGTCCCAAACATGGTTCATGGGATTTAAGGCAGGGGACCTGGCTGGCACTTCCATTTGCTCGATTGATTCGTTGTCCACACAATGTGTGCTCTGTGCTCCTCATGCACAATACGTGGGTCAAACCAAAAACAGTCAGAAGACCAGGCTGGCCCTCCATCGATCGCACAATCCGGAAAAAACACGGGGACACTCGTCACCACCCATTTTAATCTAAGTGGACAATTGCCTTGCCAACTTAAAATGCCTGGTCATCGAAAAGGTGCACACCAACGACTTGCAAAACCGATTAAGACGGGAAAAGTTGGATTGAGAAGTTGAAGACTGCATGACTCCTTATGGCTTGAACACTCTGGAGAACTGATGGTGTAGCTATGTGATGATAAAAGACAGACAAGGTACCAAACTTGGCGGTTACGCTGCCTTCTCCACCGTGTTCATTTCTTTCTGCATTTTCCTTCTTTTCCTATTCCACTCTCTCCCATATCTAACACCATTTTGTTATATCTTGAAAGCTTATGCCCAGTTTCGTTAAAGTCTAAGAATCTTAATCATTAAGAAGATTATTATGCAAAATTACTGTCATTTCAAAAGAAAATATGTTACATGTAAAATGAAAAAGAAAACCATCAACTTTTCATGATCAGCGCATAGGGAAAATATTTTCAACGTAAAAGGGGCACCCTGACGGATGAGTTTTTTTGCAAGAAACATGTTGAGATCACCAGGAAAACATAATTTACAGAGATCACAACACTCACTTTGCTCTGGTTTCCTAGAAGTCAAATCGGAGATTCCTCCTTGGCGGAGGTGCTGGAAGTTAAATTCTTTCAGTGAAAGAGAAGGCATGTGCCGGCCTTCTCTTTTCTAATGGCCGCCTGAGTTTAGACCAAATCGTTTGCACGAAATTTCCACAATACAGGCCTTTTTTTTTCTTTTTTAAAAGTTTACAGTTTACCAAAAGGAGTTTAGCTCACAACAAAGGAAATAACTCCTCTTTTTTTTTTACTGCACTATAAAGAAGAAAAAGCTCTAACCACAATGAGTGGCCTCCACCCACCCCATCCAAAATGGCTTCTATCTCCGCCAAGGAGGAATCGCCGTTTTGACGGTTTGATTTCTAGGAAACCAGAGCAAAGTGAGTGTTCCGATCCTTGAAATGGCTGTTTTTCTGGTGATCTCGACGTGTTTCTTGCAAGAACTCATCCGTCAGGGTCCACCTTTAACAAAAATGTACACGCATGGAAAACGGTTCAACATTTTTTTGGGGATGATATCAATAAAAGTTTGTAAAGAAGATGAACATTTATAGTTACAATATTTCAGGCACAATGAATATGGATTGTGGCTCAAAATATGCCCACTATGGCAATGCCAAAAAGTAAGGTCTCCGAGTAGTACTGCACTATTGCTTGCATATAATCGGGTTATATGAAGAAAAAGAATCGGCGCCGCATTGGAATACGTTTCTGGTTTTTTTTCAAAATTACTATTTTTGGTTTTTTTTCAAAATTACTATTTTTTGTTTCAGAAATTACAAATTTGCAAAATAGGGGTAAACAGGTATGTCACCCATACTACAAATACTGCCATTAACCCTGCCATCACCACCACACCCGATGAAGATTCTATGAATCGAAACGTTGTCTCCCCCCCCCCCCCCCCCCCCCCCCCCCCACCTCTTCTACCCTTTTTATGTTTTTAAAGTTTTTGATAAAGATATCACTGTTTATTTCTCTACTAAATGAAAGAGTTGAGCAAAGTAATGTAGCAATCGAATACAAGTACACTTTTTGGTGGACTGAACACTGAGAATTTTGTGCGATTCAACAAGTCATGTGATACTATTCTCCGCTACATATGCACATAGAGATAAGTTACACTTGCAGATTTCTTAATTAAGCGGACAAATTTTAAGATTTATTTTTCTTCAAAAGATTCTTGAACAATATGTGATATAGGGCGACGCAAAAGCCAATGAAACTATCCATCTTGTTTTCATTTATACCAATGAATTTCTTCTAAAAAGAAATATTTTTTATTCTTCACAATCACATTTTATAAAAAAAATTAAACTGAGTATTTCATGTAACTTTAAAGAAACAAGAACAAAAACGTTCCTACCTTAACCTTGAAAATATGACCCAAAACCCAAAACTTAGTTCAAGTGTACTTTAATATCTCCAAAAGAGAAATTCATGTTAGGTGCAACAACATAACTGAAAGAACAGTAATCAAACGCGTGAAACAAAATTATACCAACCAAATAATTATCATAAAAATTCATTACATCAGCTTAGAAATGTGCACATTTAAAACACACACACAAACGCGCACACGCACACACAATGAGAGAGAGAGAGAGAATGCAAATGCGAGTGATTTGTTCAAATAGTCCAAGGTCCCTTATGAAGGGGAAGTGAACAAACTTGTTCCATTCTTTACTCCACAAGGCTGGAAGAAAGGGGATACAGAAAGGAAGAATATAGAGGGACGTCTAAGGCGGGAATTTGAGCAGAAGGGGTCCAGGACGGGAGGGTGGGGGTGGAGGTGGGGGGTGGAGGGAGAGACATGGAAGACAGAAAAGGTGAAAAAACACCTACCAGTATTTGTTAACTAAACAAGATTGTTTGTCGCCAAGTAAGAGAGCTCCTGCCACTCACAAGTCTCCAAACAACTACAATTAGACTACAACTTACAGTACTCCGCTGTAACAAAGAATTCTGAAGCAAAGTGTAATGGTATTCAATGGCAAAAATTATTGACATAAAGAGGCCCTGACACTCTTAACACCCGCTTCGGAGCCCCAAGTTTGTTAACACAAACACACAGACCCCACAAAAAAAAAACCATCACAGCAGCTGCTCAAATAAAAAACAAAAACTCTTCACTCTCAGCTGTCCCTGATCACAGTTTATCCATCTATGAGACACCATGCCAGTGATAAGGCTGATCCTTTATTATGCCATTTCATTTGATATGATTGATTCTTCCTGAAATCGCTTGGGTGAAACCCACTGCCATTGGTTTCGCTGTATCCTGAGAACAAAAATATTATGCTTGATTGATTCTCTGATGCTTTGTTTGTTTGGGTTGGGTTGTTTTTTTTACACAGATGAGCTTCTTCTTCTTCTGCGTTCCCAGGCCATATGGCCATAATGGGTAAGGTACGTATGTGTCCGGTTTTCAGTTTTCACTGGTCTACCCGCTGCGTACAGCCGACACGCTCCGATTTCGGAGGAGCTCAAGGGAGAAACATTATTTGGAAGATTTCTTTTTAAAAAGGCAGGAGAATGGGCCAATAAGTCAGAAAGATAGTAGATGATAGAAAGCAAAGGTAAAAGGCAGAGTCTAAGAGAGTGGCAGATTAGAGGAAGTTACAAGCACAGAACTTCCAGAAGGTTGAGGAACTATTTTTATGAAAGACCCCCCCCCCCCCGGTATCCCCACGGGGAGAGAAGAGGTTCAATTGCCTGAGTCACAAGACCCAAAAGAAAAGGTGGTCAAACTCTCACACTTATCAGTGTCTGACAGAGAAACAGTGCTGAAAGATTCTTGTTTCCGGAATACAGAAACCATAGCAACAAAATCACAAGAGTGGAAGTTTGATGCACAACAAAATTCAGATGTGCACGAGATTCACACAGAGATCATTAACTTTTGAACGTTTCAGAAGCCCCTGCGATTCCCATTGAAGAAAAATATTTTAAACACTTGAGACGTCCATTCATGAAAATGATGTTTTACGTCCTCTCGGTCATAGACACATATGGGACATTTGTAAATACAAAGATGGTGGGAACAATACTGGCTGCAATGCCCGGAGGCAGTGCAACACCAGTAAAGCCCCGAGTTTTTAACAATATAGATAGGTGTAGCGGTAACCACGCCTCGGTTAAACCTCATCGGCTAATTGGTACCGCCACATTGTCTTGTCCATCCATCCGTGGGAAATAGTATAGCAATCTTTCAGCACTTCAGTGATTAATTTTATGAAGTTCTACTAAAGCTTAAGTGAGAAACTAAATGTTGTTACTTTCTAAATTAAGTAAACCGGTTTACTTAATTTAGAAAGTAACAACATTTATTTTCCCACTTAAGCTTTAGTAGAACTTCATAAAATTAAGCGCAGATTTCCGTCGAAAGGGATTCCCGCAGAATAAATCCCTTCTGAGCCGAGAGATGGGTTCCAGGCTGAAAGCGTCGTCTTGTACCCACACGCTATGTTCAATGAGGTAGTCATGCTCATCTGTACTTCAGACATCAATACAACAACAAAAATGAATGTCACACAGATTCAATCTAAAGCCATTATGCTTCCTGATGTCTTGCTCTATTCCGTCTAAATGCTTCACAGTGTTTCAGTCCTCAATAGAAGATTTTCGGATAAAACTAGGGGAGAGCACTTCGTGAAAATTAAAGTTATTTACCTCCATTACTCTGTCAAATGCCATAGCAACAATGCAATAATGGTGTCGAAGCTTGAAACCGCAGGATGCGAGTCAGTGACTTGCAAACAGTTTTTTTAATAAAAATTAGGGGTGGCCAGAAGCCACAAACTGATAAAACTTGCCAAATGTGACGTAAAAATATAAATGACATAATTTTTTAGAATGACGCACAGTGTTCTAAGTGCTGTATGTCTGCTCAAACACACGAGTCGATAGGCGACGAGAGCTGAAGGTAGAGTGACTTCCCCTGTTTGACCGATTGAATTGGGCAAGATCACTCCCACACACCATGACATTACTCCCCTTAATTATTTCCGAACAATTCCTATTATGGGACTTAGAGAGAATGGTTCTCTTCAGCCCTCAATTATGGGACTTGGAGAATGGTTCTCTTCACGTTAATGCGTGGCGCTGTTTTCATACATTCGCCGTACTTGTCACGTCTCCTCCTTCAGCATTCCGAAGTGGAATACCCAGACAGAGGTTGCTGCTGCGGGCTGGAGAACATGATCTGATCTGGAAACAAAAAAAGTTGTTTCAAATGTGTAACAACAACAACAACAACAACAATGAAATAAACAAAACACAACAGACAACATCAACAAATAAAACATAAAAACACAACAAATAAGAACTATATCAAAATTGGCATCTAGAAAGCCCAGAATCAAAAGCGAAGTTTATTTTTTGTTTCAAAAGAAGCAAGAAAGCTACGAGTGAGTAGAAACTGTATGGTTGAGAGAATAAGTTTACATTTTCTTCATTTTTTGTTTTTTTGTTTTGAAGGCCACATTTTTCCTATTTACTTCACTCCCCCAAATCACTGAGCCTGTTATATGCTAGAGAGCAAAGAATACACAAATGAATGAACTAAGCCAAAAGAACAATTAGGTTCTCATGGTTTAGCTCAATAAGCAGCTTAAGGATGCACATTTCACCGCCAGGGGGCAGACAAACCAGTAGGGGTTTAGCGCGTGATATTCTTAGTTGGGGGTAGTGAGTGAGAGAGAGAGAGAGAGAGAGAGAGAGAGAGAGAGAGAGAGAGAGAGAGAGAGAGAGAGAGAGAGAGAGAGAGAGAGAGAGAGGAGGGACTCATCTCCCCGCCTCTCTCTCTCACTACCCCCAACTAAGAATATCATGCGCTAAGCCCCTACTGGTTTGATTGCCCCCTGGCGGTGAAATCAGCATCCTAAGTTGACCATTGTTAAGTAACCTCTTCAGAGCCGACAATTAATATTATATACATCCTCTATAGCGCTTCAGTACCGTATTCTACGGACTATAAGACGCACCTTTGTATAAGGCGCATCCCCCAAATTTTACCCAAATTTCAGATTTATGTTACTATATTTTCTTACTATTTCATCAGTCACATTATAAGGCACAGGGGTCGGAGTCTTGGAAAAAAGTATCGCCTTATAGTCCGAAAATACGAACAATAGGTTCTCATGGTTTAACCCTTTCACCGCCAAAGTCACATTTTAGCACCACAGTGATTTAACACATATGCCACCAAAAGGCATCAAATTGGGGTCTATTAATCCAAAGACCCTATTGTCTTAGTTTTGGGGAAGTAATGATAGACCTTATTTTATATCATATATATCACAGAAGAATCCCCAATACTGCAGATGGATTGTTCTCTACCCAGGTAAATTTAATGGAAAATTTTGGCTGAAATATGGCTGGCGGTGAAAGGGTTAACTCCATTGTTAATTAACCTCTTCAGTGCCGACAACATATATATACGTCCTCTATAGTGCTTCAGTGCTTGCCACCGACATATATATATGTCACCGCTAAGTAGCGATTTTGCTGCGTTCAAAAATCACGTGGCAAACCAGAGGCGTATGCGCAACTAATAGACAGCACTGATGGGGTTAATAATTGTTTCTGTGTGTGTGTCTGTGTGTTTTTTGTTTTATTTTTTAAAAATAAAGTATTATTGTTGAAACATATACTAGGCTCTTTCGTCTTCTAAACTGAAGACGACTACATGTAATCGAATAACAGACTTTTAAAAAAAAGAAAAAAAGAAATGCGACCTTAGAACCCAATGTATTTTTCTTGCAACATGCATACATGCTGTTAACAATACAACTTTTGTCCAGGGTTTTTACAATTAAAGTCAATTATACAAAACTACAAGCATTATAGTCAATAAGAGCATAGGCCCTACGGGCCATATACTGAGTTATGTGAGGGGGTCTTTTGTAAAAAATAGTTCCCCCACCTTCTGGAAGGTTTGTGCTTGTAACTTCCTCTTAATCTGCCACTCACTTTGACTCTGCCTTTTCCCTTTGCTTTCTATCATCTACTATCTTTCTGACTTATTGGCCCATTCTGCTGCATTTAAAAAAACAAAAGGTCTTCCAAATAATGTTTCTCCTTTGAGCTCCTCCAAAATCGGAACGTGTCAGCTGTACGCAGCGGGGAGACCAGTTAAAACTGAAAACCGGACACATACGCACCTTACCCATTATGGCCATATGGCCTGGGGACGCAGAAGAAGAATAAGAAGAAGTAAATGTGTACACAGCCTAACCGATTCTTTGTTGCAGATTCACATGTCTAACTTACTTCTTTCACTATCTGAATCTCCTCAAGAACTATAAGATAATAATGGTATAAGTCAACAGTTCCATAAGCTTTCTTACCAACAACATACAGTATTTATACTGTGCTGAATCTTGATAGAAATCAAATCAAAGCGCACACACACACGTTAGCATTCACAACGCATTCAAACAAAAACGCAATACAAAGCGAACACACAAACACGTACGACATAAACGGCATACAGCAGAAAAACAGACCTAAAGGCAAGAGAGAGAAAAGAAAGAGAGTGGAGCCTCAATGACGGGGGGAACAGGCGGGTTTTGAGGTTAGATTTGAAAGCAGAGAGGGTCGGTCGCTGACGGAGGGAATGAGGAAGTTTGTTCCAAGATACCAGTACTAATGACATCCTAAACATCCAACACATGGGTCAAGCTGTAGTAAATTTGCAAAAGGTAACGTAAGAAACAACAGACACACACACACAGAGGGGAAAGTGAATGCCATGAATCACACCAAGGCAAACAGAAAATATGCCACACTGCATGAGAAAGCCAAACTTTAGTGATTTTTGTTGTTGTTACACAAATTGATAGGTACTTTATAGGTACTTTATAGGTACTTTATAGTCACAGAGGCGTCTCTGTGAAATTCGGGTTGCTCCCACCTGGAGAGCGCGTCGCAGCCAGAGGCGCGCCACCCAATTTTATTTTTTTTCATGCGATTTTTGTCACTGATAAGGGAGGGGGGGGGGGGGGGGGGGGGGGGGGTAAATTTTGACCAAATGACAACTTTTTCGTTGCCACTGGGTTTAACGTATGCTAAGTGCATGGGCACACGGGACCTCGGTTTATCGTCTCATCCGAAAGACTCCACGTTCAGACCGTTAAGGCCTAGTGCAGAATGAGAGGAAAAAATCCCCTGTACCCAGGTTCGAACTCGGGTTTACTTGACACGAAGCGAACGCGCTACCACTGTGCCACTCTACACCACTTGCTTCCATAAACAAAGGTGCAGCTAACATTCTGGAATGAGACAAAGAAAGCAGAATCTAAATATCTTAGCTAGGTTCGATTCTACAATCATTTGAAGTTTGATGTCCAGGATAGGTTATTTTCAGAAATCTAACAACATAGAGAAAGTTTATATTCTTTCACTTCTATAGAATTTTTTTTGTTAAACATCAAATAAACAAAGAAATTCGTCCAAACTTTGATTTCATGTTAATGAATAACAGTAGAATTCATAAACGTATGAAAACAATATACTTTTTTCAAAATGTAATTATATTTTTTAGATTTAAATTTATAAAAAAAAGTTTGCTGAAAAAAATGTTGTGCGATGTATGTCGCGCTTTCTCATGCACGGTCACATATACATGGGTGCTCCTGGGAAATTTCAAAAATCCTGCAAGGCAGGGGTCCAGGGGAGGCCCAGTTATCAACTTGACTTAAACAATCCTAAAAATATAAAGTTCCTGGTAAAGGCATGTAAATATTTATCTGTATTCATTTCTTTTACATTCTACACATGCGAGAAACCGACAAAACGTTTAAAAATAGGACATTCGTTGCTTCTCAAATTCTCATAATCCGGCGACGCCGGCTCCAGGCAATTAAAAAAGATCCTGCATTTCAGGACAGCCTGAAAGCAGGAGCACCCATGAATTTAATTAAGTCAGGACACAAAGCACACACACACACACACACACACCACTAGTGTTAGGTGCGAGGTAGGCGGTGCCGTGCTGACGCATGACAGGGGATGTCACCCGGTCAGTTTCGCTCTCCCCCTCCAAGCTGCCCAACAGTTTGTGACCCAGTGGTGTCACGTCAGAGGTGCTCACTCGGCTGTTCCTGAAAGGGAAAACCCTAGGCTGTTTGTTTCAAACAAGAAAAGGCGACAGAGAGAAGCGACACGAAAGAAGAAAAATACTGACTTGGCAGGTTGGTTCACTTTGAGGACCTCGTTTTCTGTATTATGGCTTACCGTTTTTGTGACAGATAGTGTATTCCAAATGAGCATCATATCATAAGGCACACTGCCAAAATTTGACACACAATTCTGATTTAGTTATACACAATTTCTTACTATATTATCGGTCATATTGTGACAGATAGTGTATTCCAAATGAGCATCTTATCGTAAGGTGCACTGCCAAAATTTGACACACAATTCTGATTTAGTTATACACAATTTCTTACTATATTATCGGTCATATTGTGACAGATAGTGTATTCCAAATGTGCATCTTAATTATCATAAGGCCCACTGCCAAAATTTGACACACAATTCTGATTTAGTTATACACAATTTCTTACTATATTATCGGTCATATTGTGACAGATAGTGTATTCCAAATGAGCATCGTTATCGTAAGGTGCACTGCCAAAATTTGACACACAATTCTGATTTAGTTATACACAATTTCTTACTATATTATCGGTCATATTGTGACAGATAGTGTATTCCAAATGTGCATCTTAATTATCATAAGGCGCACTGCCAAAATTTGACACACAATTCTGATTTAGTTATACACAATTTCTTACTATATTATCGGTCATATTGTGACAGATAGTGTATTCCAAATGTGCATCTTATCATAAGGCGCACTGCCAAAATTTGACACACAATTCTGATTTAGTTATACACAATTTCTTACTATATTATCGGTCATATTGTGACAGATAGTGTACAATTATCATAAGGCGCACTGCCAAATTAAAATTTGACACATAATTCTGATTTAGTTATACACAATTTCTTACTATATTATCGGTCATATTGTGACAGATAGTGTATTCCAAATGTGCATCATATCATAAGGCGCACTGCCAAATTAAAATTTGACACATAATTCTGATTTAGTTATACACAATTTCTTACTATTTTATCGGTCATATTGTGACAGATAGTGTATTCCAAATGAGCACTGCCAAAATTTGACACAAAATTCTGAATTAGTCATACACAATTTCTTACTATATTATGGGTCATAATTTATTGTTAAGGCCCAGGTGTCTCAGTCTGAGAGAACAAAAAGTATCGCCTTAACGTCTGTAGAATACAGAACACTTGTTAATTTAACGGAGCAAATCCTATGAAATATGTGACCCAGCACCACGAAAGGGACATTAAGTGTCAAAATGATCATTCTGAGAAAATGGTACGGTTAGAAACTTCAGACAATTCTCTTTCAAATGATATAAGAACCATTCTTATAACCTTTTACGTTTTAGAGTTATGAGCACTTAAAGTTGGTAGGGTGACTGTCAGCCATTAATTTTTGAGAAATCACAGTCTGAAGTTTAGCCTAGCTGAAGACAATGCATGGACCTACTCATCTCAAAGCACTTTTTGGAGTATTTAGAGACCATAACTAAGGTTGTCCTTTATGAACATGAAAGATGGGATGTCAGAGAGCAAGAAAGTACCCATAACACAAAACTCATAAAAAATGAGATTTTTGACTTTGCAAACCTGTTGTTACAAACTAGCCCAGCGACTTAATGTCCCTTTCGTGGTGCTGGGTCACATATGACATTTTATTCCCCTGTACTGAACTGATTTTAGAAATGGATTGTAACGCTGATAACATGATAATCTCGCCACCCTCCACCTTCAATCCTGAGCCGAATATTAACTCCATCAAATTGGAGTGCCAGCTATAAAAAAAAAAAGAAGTTTCAGAAGAAAAATTAGTAAGAATTAACTTTGTCAGTGCAATCAAAATTTGGCACGGAGCTGTGTTAAAGCAGCTTGCTCACAGTAAATAAGATCATGCTTAACAACAACATTAAATAACCCATACAATAATAAAATGCAAACAGTGGCGTTCATAATTATTGTGAATTTTCAAAGATAATTAGCAGAGCTGAAACTAGTCATGAACAATTGTTATTGCTGGAGAAAAACAAATTCTGAGGTTTGGAAACAACTGTGTGGAAAACAAATGTAAAATGAATGACAGCAGTAAATAGGTTGGTGTTAAAACCAACAAAAAAGAAAGTTACAAAAACAGGATATAGTTGTTGAAAAGAATTTTTGTTTACATGGATATAAATTATAATTATCATTAACAAATTCGAAAAGTCTTTCAGATGAGACGATAAACCGAGGTCCCGTGTTACCATGCACTTAGCATACGCTAAACCCATTGGCAACGAAAAAGTTGTCATTTTGGTCAAAATGTACCCCCCCCCCCCTTTCTTTCCTCATCAGTCGCACAAAAATCGCATGCAAAAAACAACAACTGGGTGGTGCGCCTCTAGCTGCGACGCGCTCTCCAGGTGGGAGCAACCCGAATTTCACAGAGATGCCTCTGTGACTATAAAGTACCTAATACCTAAAAATGAATGTATACTGACAGGCAAGGCAAAAGTGTATACAAAATTGCTAAATACCTAAAACAGATTCAAGATTTCAGTAAATGCTCCAACGAAACGCACAGCTTACTGTTGATGATAGGCAACTAAATATTAATTTAATTGTCTTTAATCATACTTAGAATCTGCCTTCACCCTTTCTAACCTTAATCTGCCTTCACCCTTTCTAACCCTAACCCTAACCCTAACCCTAACCCTTCACCCTTTCTGTTTGCAAGAAGCAACAATAATGTTACACCAGTTCTTGACAGAAACAATTTCATTATAGTTATCTTGAAAATATCTTTAAGATAAAGCACAGCAAAGGCACTCAAAGTTATGTTCACGTACAGAACGAAAATAAATAATCAAACGCAGGTGACAAGTTTCTTTACAAAATTGAAGGGGGGTAGGTGTTAGTGTGTTGTGTTAACTGTTATGATTGTATCCAATGCATTCTCTAATGTATTCATTTTCATAGAGATGTATGGTGAGGATACGTGAACCAGTCTGTTAGAAATGTTTGTGCGAATGCGAGTTGCTTAGCAAGATTATGCGCTATATAAGCATTATAAATTATTATTATTAGCTATTTTCACCAATAGGAGACAAACGAAGGTATGGAATCTGATATTTTATGATCGTTTAGTGCATGGTGTTAGTAATCTTATCTGAAAATATCAGTCCATAACTTTTCATAACTTTTTTGTGGTGATGGGTTTTCGAACCTAGTCAAATGACCCGTCCGAAACAGTTGTAAGGGGAAGCAACTCATCAGTGCCGAGTGAGTTAACTTTTATTATCTCTGTGTGTGTGTGTGTGTGTGTGTGTGTGTGTGTGTGTGTGTGTTTGATACTGGTCATATTTTTAAAAAAAACAAAAAACTTTAACCCTTTCATCGCCACTGTCCCCTCTTGGCACCACAATGATTTAACACCCATGATGCTAAAAGGCATCAAATGAGGGTCTGGTATGCACTGACCTTATGTTCTTAATTTTGGGAGGTATCTATTTTATGCATGTCACAGATGAATCCCCAATATTGCAGACAAAATCTATTCTCTACCTGGGTAAGTTTAATGGTAAATTTTGGCTGACGAATGGCTAGTGTTGAAAGGGTTAATATCAATACCAACACATTACCTGTTTTATAATAATAAAAGCCAATGACTCTAACTTTCATCCAAGGCTAAAGATACAAAGAGGTTTTCTGCTCTGTCTGATGATGTGTTTACAATGCTTTCTTCTTTTATTGTCAATTGCTCAAGACAGTTTCACAGATGAGCCCGGATGTGTCATGCTGCCGTTATGCTCCTAACTAAGAAACAGACCCAGCATGTTCCGTCTTTTTAAGAGTTTCTAGAAAAAAAGGCAGGAGAATAGACCAGTAAGGCATGGTGAAAGGCAGTAAAGCACTTTATGGCTGCAAAGCACTGTAAACAGTAACTGCAGAACCCCCAATCCGTCACTGCAAGACAGTCAAAACCATGCAGAACCCTTTTCCTTCAGCAACAAAAATACAAGCATAACTACCTTCATATATAGTCTCCATCAGAGTAGCTGTCAGCAACTTACTCATCGCTGGTGTCATCCTCATCCTCACAATCACTACTTTCATCACTCATTTTCACCCAAAAACATTGCAAATTGATTGATAAAATGGCCAGATTCAGACAGCAGGAAGTCGAAGTACAAGTGCTACGAGCTTTCTGAGTTAGCTGAAGATTGGCCAAAGTTCAGCGCAATTTGAACAGCCACGCTGGTGACTCACTTCCAGCTCATCATGCTAAGAGGGTTAAGAGTTTCTAGAAAAAAAGGCAGGGAACTAAGGCATAAATTTGTATACAACAGAAGGAAAAAGGCAGAGAAAGACAGTGGCAGATTAGAGGAAGTTCCAAGCACATAACCCCCCCCCCCCCCCCACCTCTCCCCCACCCGGTATCCCCATGGGAGGGGGGGTGTTTACAAATTGAATAACTTGAGGCAAAGTAAACACCACAGAAATATAAAACTCACCCATAAACACACACACTGATATGTGCAGTTCATAAGAACATTCTATTCAAAGCTAAGGAATTATGAGTTTCAGACAGATATAAGGAGTCTAAAAAAGTATAGCTTCCAATTTCTGCTCGAGATATAAGGAGTCTAAAGAGCTAAAGAAAGATACAATTCTTTCCCACTATTTGAGGACTAGCCTCTCCCACAAGGTGTATTGAGAGCGCATTTTAATACACACAGCGGATATTATTCTTATTATTATTTATTAAAGAGGCAAGAGAAAGCCTTTCCCCACCGCCCAAAAAAAAAAGCAGCTTAGCTGATAAGCCAGCACATACCTTACTTACAATACCCACTGCTCCATGTTCCGACATATAACAGCTTCCTTTCCACAGCGGACATGAGATGTTACAAGCACTTCATCACGCATGTGAAAAAACTCGTCACATCTTTGATCAAGTCCAGACCAGAAACAAAAGGGGAGAGAGAGAGAGCGAGCAAAAGAGAGGAAAGTTTGCCACTACCAACCCAACACACACACACTCGTCCAAAACACCCACAGTGCAAGTAGATTGAAAGATGGCACCCACTGCAACAGCCACCAGCACCATCACAACAACAACAACACACCTGGAACCACCGAGGTATGTACCACCAGCTTGGTGGGACAACCCACTCCAACAATTCCTAGCAGGCTTTGAGACTTTGTGGTTGCTACGGGAGCGGGAACCGGAATGGGAACCGGAACGGCGCCCTCCTCCGCAGTACCACAGATCTCCCTCAGCGTTGGGATTCGGATTCTTCCGTCGCTCTCTGTCCTGAACACAGTGGTCATCCTTCTTCACCACATACCCGCCAAAGCTGCTCTCCAGCCCTTGAGACTGTTGAGGGGACGTCGGTGGTGGCGGCTCTTCTTCCGACGGCTGTTTCTCCACCCCTGTGTCGCTGTCGCTGATTCGTCGGTGCACCACGTGCGTGCCTTTGCTGCCCCCTCCCACTCCTCCTCGCTGTCGATGGATTTCGGAGCTGTTGCTGTCATGATGAGAGTGGTTGGGTTTTGATGAGGGGGGTGGGGGTGATGATGGTGGTGAGGGTGGTGGTGGAGGTGACGATGGTGGTGCGTCACCTCCTCCAGCGTCGGTGTCATCTTCATTTTCATCTCTGCTGAAAGTAAAGCACATAACGAGTGCGAAACATGCGCGCACGCACACACGCACAGATGCGTGTTTGCGCATGCACACACACACTCTCTCTCTCTCTCTCACACACACACACACACACAAAACACACACACAAACATGTCGTTCTTGTCAACATTTCAGCATCATACACAACTTCAGAGTTGCTTTGCACCAGGTTATGTTTCGAGAATCAACAAAAATCAAGTGGCTATATGCGACACCGACAGGACGTGTTACATTGTCACCACTTTGTAAATAGCCGGATTGGTCATGCCTGGATACTGCAAAACAAAGGTCTATGGCCCAATCAATATTTTTTTTTATATTTTTTTTTTTTTTTTTTAAGAAATAGAAACCATATATATCAAATAGGTTATAGGCTCCCCCCACCCCCCACCCCCCACATTGTGCATCCCGTAGTCACTTAATGTCTAATATGAGACGGCGTGACGTAATGAATTTGAAGATTGAAGTGTGAAGAGTGTAACGAGGATCATATTGGAGAGAGGTAGACCACTGAAAACAAGACTAAATGAGCACACCTCCAGAACATCTTCTACACGCATGTTACGAACACTTGACCGCTACCACCCACCATACCAACAAGTTCCAAACAAAACCATCCTGACTGCTGATCAGCCCTTAATTTTATGAAGTTCTACTAAAGCTTAACCCTTTCACCGCCAGCCATTTTTCAGCCAAAAAATATCATTAAACTTAACTGGGTATAGAAAAAAAAATCTGCAATATTGCTAATTCCTGTGTGACATATACAACATAGGGGAAGACGGGGTAAAAAGCGCATGGGCGGGTAAGAAGCCCACCCCAATTATCTCATGAAATAAAGAAAATTTCAGTCAAATTTGCCCATGAGACGAATGCTAGACATTAACGCTCGTCTCATGGGCAAAATGAGACTGAAATTTGCTTCATTTCATGAGATAATTGGGGTGGGCTTCTTACCCGCCCATGCGCTTTTTACCCCGTCTTCCCCTAAGGCCTATCCTTACCTCCCAAAATTAAGAAAATGAGGTCTTTGTATAACAGACCCTGATTTGATGCCTTTTAGTGACATGGGTGTTAAACCATTGTGGTGCTAAAATGCGACATTGGCGGTGAAAGGGTTAAGGAAACTAAATGTTGTTACTTTCTAAATTAAGCAGGCCGATTTACTTAATTTAGAAAGTAACAACGTTTAGTTTCCCACTTAAGCTTTAGTAGAACTTCATAAAATTAAGCACAGGTCACAGGTCACAGGTCACAGTTCACAAGACAAAAGAGTAAAAGAAGTCATTGAGACAAGGAAAAGAAAACCCCAAGCCTGAACAAGAGACCAAGGATATGACTCGTCACCCCCCATTGACAATGAGGCTTCATAGTGAAAATTCTCTGCCCCTGTCTCGTGCCCTGAGATGCGAACACCGCCTACTAAAGATTATCGCCCTTGCCTGTCACGAAGTAGTAGTATATAGCCACAGAAAATTATCTGTCCCTGACTCACCGCTAGGTGGCATGAGCAGTTCAGGGCCTAAAATTATTGCCCTTTCATGTCGGCAAGAAGTAGTAAAAAGCCCCATTCCCTACTGAACATTAACCCTTTCGCCGCCAGCCATTTTTCAGCAAAAAATAACCATTTATCTTACCTGGGTAGAAAAAAAAAAATCATCTGCAATATTGAAAATTCCTCTGTGACATGCATAAAGTAAGGCCTATCCTTACATAAAAAAATTAAGAAAATAGGGTCTTTGGATAACAGGCCCTGGTTTGATGCCTTTTAGTGACATGGGTGTTAAACCATTGTGGTGCAAAAATGTGACATTGGTGGTGAAAGGGTTAATCAGACTGCAAATGAAAACCACTCAGTGGACAAAACCAACAGCCCCCACAACTGCCAGCCAGTATGGGTTGAACATCAATCACACTGCAAATGACAACAACTCAGTGGACAACACCAACAGCCCCCACAACTGCCAGCCAGTATGGGTTGAACATCAATCACACTGCAAATGACAACAACTCCATCGACAACACCAACAGCCCCCACAACTGCCAGCCAGTACGGGTTGAACATCAATCACACTGCAAATGACAACAACTCAGTGGACAACACCAACAGCCCCCACAACTGCCAGCCAGTACGGGTTGAAAAAGATGAGCAGTGAGTTTGTCGAAAATTCCCAAAAAGGTAATTTTCTTGTCTTTTTGTTTGTTTCTTTTATTTCCCATTGGACTCCGAGTACGAGTAGGAACCAAGGACAATATGAACATTCCGGAGTCAGAAAGTACCTTAATTTTCTCCAGTAATTTGCCATCATATTTTCCACACAAAAAAAAGATCACTCCCTCCCCCCACCCTCCCCTCAATCAGCATACACAATTACGAAACAAAAAGATGTATTCACGGAAATGACAACTTTTGTACCTGCTATTAAAGACCCACCACGTCACGTGTCAAAATCATGGTTTTCCCTCTTATAGCTGGTAAGAAATCTTAAGAAATATTTCAAGCGTAAGAGAGGGAATGTGACACGTGCCGTGGGGGGTCTTTAAAGCTTGCAGCCTAGGAGATTACCTACCCTTCTAAAAGGGTCAGCTACACGTGCACTAAAATTGCATGACTGTGCGATACGATTCGATCACATGGTCTCCAAGAACAAATCGTCGCTGTCCGACGCTAACCGTGTATTTACACAATCAGTGATTTTACAGGAGCATCAAAAAACATATTGTCGCCTGCTACAAAGTCAATCCCCATTTGATATACGCTTGACCCTTCTTCTTTACCGATGAGTAAACATGTGACACAATAAAAGTTGCATTAACACCCAAAATTTTCGTGATAATTCAGTGACACGGTTAGTCACAAAGTTTGTGCATTGTTCTCACAATGGGAGATACGACAGCTGACCCAGCACCACGAAAGGGACATTAAGTTGCTGTGCTAGTTTCTCACAACAGGCTTGCAAAATCAAAAATCTCTTTTTTTTGTAATCAATTTTGAATCATTGTTATGTTCATGCACTCTGACATCTTATCTTTCACATCAATAAAGAACAACCTTTAATATGGTCTCTAAATACGCACACAAAAAAGTACTTTAAAAATAGAAGGTTGATGCATTTTCTTAGGATAGGCTAGACTTTAGACTGTGATTTCTCACATAAGCCTGACAGTCACCCTACAAACTTTAAATGCTTATAACTCTTGAATGGAAAAAGATACAAGAATACTGTTTACATTCAGGGATGTGAGAGGGCCCCAAACAAAAAAGTGTAGCCGATGGAATCGTCAAAGTCCTCAAACAAAACTTTGCCTCCGACATCAATTTGTTCTCGCTGCTCGCCTACACGGATCTTACTGTCCGTTAGTTTCATCCAACCAAGCCCTGTCAAATTTGTGTTGGCATCCTTTGTCGATCTCCTCTTTCCTCACATCTATGGTGTGATAAATCATTTTTATGGTTGACGACGAAACAGTCATTCAATAGCTTTGAAAAACATCAAAATCCTCCTTCAAAATCAGAGCCAAACATATAAAAATGACGCATTGCCATTGGACTAAACTGGCCAACCACAGAGAAGCTTACAAAATTCAGTCAAGGGACTGTACTCACGCTACAAACAGCTTTCGTTTTCACTGTGTGCGTGCAAAGAAAGGCTATCTAACTTGACAATCTGTCTCTGTGCGTTTTTGGGGGTGTTTTTTGTTCAAATAGAAAAAGCGCATTTACGCACTTACGCGTAGCTCTCACATCCCTGTACATTAGAAAGAGACTTGCCTGCCGTTTCCAGCTGTTCCATTTTCTCAGAGTGGTCATTTTCACACTTTATGTCCCTTTCGTGGTGCTAGGTCACATATACTCAGAATTCGTCCAGAATGAGATAAAAACAAAAGTCAACTCACATGTCCAGCACAGGGAAGAGATGAGCGTAGTCCGTTTCCTTCTTGGGCTCTTCCATAATCTTCTGAATCTGGTACTGCTCCTGCAGCCATACACATTAATTCACATATAAGGCCGTGTACACACATAAGCGGATAATCCATGCGAAAACCCGTGCGCAATCAATAAATTAAGTGAAGCAAAGAAGGGAAAAGATTTGCGCACGTGTCCGATTTCCCCCTATATGCGTAAACGTTTATCCTTCTTTCTTCCACTTATTTAGGGTTTTCCGTACGGAACTTACTCGTCTAATGTGAACCCGGCTTAAGGCTATACATTTTTTTCTCAGACTGAGACCTCTGTGCCTTATCATACAACTAGTAATTATAATATAGTAAGAAACAACTATAGCAAAATCTGAATTTTGTGTAAAATTAGGGGTTGCGCCTTATAGTCCGAAAAAGATGGTAATCTTCTATATCAGCTGCTGTTATTGATATCAAACACCGGCACAAAGACGCAGATGAAGACACAGTGACACAGTCATACATAGTCGCACATACACGTAGATACACCGAGACAAGACACATACAGGCTTCCATCCATGCTCATACACATACACACACACACAGGCTCATACCTTTCTTCTTCTTCTTCTCGAACGTTTTCACACACACACACACTCACACGCACGCACGCACTCACACACGCACACACACGCACACACACACACATACACACTCACACACACACACACACACACACACACACGCACACACTCACACACACACACACACACACATACACACACACACACACACACACACACACACACACACACACACACACACACACACACACACTCACACACACACACCTACACACAGTTTTCTATAGTCAACCCTACTCCTATCAGTGCATGCATAAACACAAACCCTACAAGAGTTTAACACAATTTTCCTTTATTCGCATTCATTTTCTTCTAAATAACAATAAACTCTGTGAAACATTGAATCAAATAGTGTTGACCTGGAATAATAAAAATAATTCAGTCAAGCATAACTAACACGAATTCATGAAACTTTGACAGTTTCATTTAAAGCAGGTGAAGTTTCGTACTAAATTTGAAAAAAAAAGTCAGATGGAAATTTCTGACAGACAAGAACCGACAGATGAAATTTTGTTTCAAACATTTTTAATGAATGAACACAAGCTAACATATACATGCATTTGCCATTTATCAGAGCAGCATAAATACATTCCTTTTTTTTTAACTTGATAAAGGCAGACAGAGGAGCAATAAATAAATTAATCAGTAAATGAATCATTTAAATAGACATTGGAGTTATATTGAAGAGCGTTATAAAGACATAAATACGTTATGTATCTGCGGCAAGGGTCACTTATAAATGACAAACATTTTGATGTGAATACATTAAAAAAACACGAAAAGCACTGACATATTTACCAAAGCATTAGCCCAAAGACTAAGATGGTTTGTTAAGCATAACTAACGCAAACACCATACAAAGAAAGCTAGAATAAAGACTTTACTGGTTTCGTTACAGTAGTATTTGTATTTACAAAAAGAAGACCAAGAACGTAAAATATATAATATACAAAGAAAAGAATAATTACAGTAGTCAAAAGAAGAAAGAAAATATTATCATTGAGAAAAACGAAAAACGTTTTTTTCTTCCCTTTTTCGCAAAACCATATCATTCAAGATCAGAAAACAAGGGTTTGTATGGATCCCAGAGTTGTTCAACCCGATCGACAGATAAAATTCTTACCCTGCGGATAGCCAGCTGTACGTGGGCCGGTGTATCAGGGATGAGATAGGCCACAACATACTTCGCAGCAAACACTATGTGCTGCGCGAAAAACACAAAGCATCACACCCATTATCATTTAAACATATAAATATACAATTTGATAAGCATTTCAAATTTAAAAAAATAAAAATGAACAGAAAAGACAATTCAATAAGTATTTCATTAAAAACAAGAGGCAAAGCCTTCAAGGCTCACCCGAACAGGCACATGTGGGACAACAACAAACAAAGATTGAGGGGGGGGTCTAAAGTACAAGACTGCCAATAAAATTTTAAAGTTCAAATGAAACTATTGTTAATGGATACAACTAAAAATATTAAAAAAATCCCCTTTTTGATCAAAGTCAAAGAATGAAAGTGCCCGTGCCGAGAATCGGACCCGGAACCATTGGCATGAGAGACAGAAGCTCTACGCAATGAGCTATCGAGGTTTTCACTGTGGAATACTTTCTTAACTCATGTTGCCTGTTGAATACTCTCTAACCCACTAATCTAAAATGTTATCTGTTTGCAGTGTTGTTTTAAGTATTTCATTATTCAAATCATTATTGCTTGAAAGCTTGCATAGACCTCTATGTGTATTGAAAGTTTGAACAAATTGTACGCCTTCTATTTCCCGAGAAAATGCCAACGTTAAAGTTTGGAGAGTAGACCACGGACACAACACACACACACACGCACACAGACACACAACCGAAGCTAACACGAAGTGAGCCAAAAATGAACAGAAAACAGAATAACCTGTAGCTGGAAAGAAGCATATATAGGTACAGTATTGTTCCTTTGAACATCAACATTAGGAGGCGCCGTGTCCGGCTGGTTAGAGTCACCGCTCGTAATCCAACGGGTTTGCGAGTGCGCTGGTTCGAACCCAGCCGGTCACGGTGTTGCATCCTTGGGAAAGACACTTTACTCCTATTTCCTGGTCCTTCGGATGAGACCTAAAACCGAGGTCCCGTGTGCGAACGCATGCACAAGATCTTGCGCGCGCGTTAAAGCCCATTCCACTATCCGGTACGAGTAGGCCGTGTGTGCTGGTGGAATTGATGACACAAACTCACAGAGCATGCATCCTGTGCGCCAACAGCAGTCTAAACCAAGACTTTGGGCGTGGGGCAGGATAAACATCCCCAATCGGAAGAAGAAGAAGGGGACATTATAAAGACTAAGTACTAGCTGAAATTACATACATCACTCATAAACAGCTTGATATTTCAAAAACAAAGGAAAAGAACTCCCTGTTTAAAAGATAAATATTTCCTATCCATCTGCTTAGCCCCTGAGCAGCCAAAAAAACACACAAGAACAAATGCACATTAAAGACATTAAAGTCGAAAATGTGTGCTTTTTTAAAAGGGTGTCCGGTGTTTCACTGTACAAGACAAGAACAAATGCACTGAGATTCTTTTAACAAAAATAACAGGCAGAACAGTCTGTCCAGTCACTTGTCCATCCTGGGTGCATCGATCGCTGCATGATAACGTTGACCCCCAATTTGAATATCGTTCCTTCTCACCTCAAAGCCGATGACCACGATGAGCTTCTCCACGGTGCTGAAGTGGCTGCCCCAGCTGGAGGTGAAGGCGATGAGGAAGGCGTTGGACACCACCCCACAGAAGTTGACAAACAGCAGGATCTGGTACCACATCCCTGAACACACACACACACACACACACACACACACAGAGGCGTTGGACACCACCCACAGAAGTTGGCAAACAGTAGGATCTAATACCACATCCCTGAACACACACACACACACACACACACACACACACACACACACACACACACACACACAGAGGCGTTGGACACCACCCCACAGAAGTTGACAAACAGCAGGATCTGACACACATCCCACACACACACACACACACACACACACACACACACACACACACACACAGGCGTTGGACACCACCCCACAGAAGTTGACAAACAGCAGGATCTGATACCACATCCCTGAACACACACACACACACACACACACACACACACACACACACACACACACACACACACACACCACACACAGGTGTTGGACACCACCCCACAGAAGTTGACAAACAGCAGGATCTGATACCACATCCCTGAACACACACACACACACACACACACACACACACACACACACACACACAGGTGTTGGACACCACCCACAGAAGTTGACAAACAGCAGGATCTGTTCCCTGAACACACACACACACACACACACACACACACACACACACAGGTGTTGGACACCACCCCACAGAAGTTGACAAACAGCAGGATCTGGTACCACATCCCTGAACACACACACACACACACACACACACACACACACACACACACACACACACACACACACACACACACACACAGGTGTTGGACACCACCCCACAGAAGTTGACAAACAGCAGGATCTGATACCACATCCCTGAACACACACACACACACACACACACACAGGCGTTGGACACCACCCCACAGAAGTTGACAAACAGCAGGATCTGATACCACATCCCTGAACACACACACACATGGACTATCTAAAGATAGTCCGCTTTGACTCCAAGCCATCGCAGTATAATGGTCAAATTACGGTCCACACACTGACCGATCGAGCGACTGACCTATGTCCTGGGCGACGTTGGCGATGGGTCGGCGGTACCACCAGAGCAGTCGCTTGGCGTCCACCCGGAGGTCGATCATGTTGGTCAGCAGTGCCAGCAGAGGGGCCAGGGGGAACGACGTGGCAAACAGCTGCCAGGGGGAAAAAAAAGAAAAGAAAAGTCAAGTCAACAAGAAAAAATAAGCACAGACTGCAGTACCTTTTAGAACGGTTTTAAAGCATAAAGGGTAAGGAGAGGTATGCATGGTAACTACAAGTACTGCCATCAAACCTGCCATTGTCACACCCGATGATGAATCGAAACGTGTTTTTTCTCCTTTCCTGATACCTATCCTTACTGGAAGTTTATCTCTATTGCAAGATTGTAAATAAATGGGCTTCTACATCATACGGGGGTGGTTGGGGTGGGGGGGGGGGGTGGAACGGGATGAGAGAAGAAGATGGAAGGAGGGAGAGAGACAAAAGTAATAATATAATATTTCGCGGACCCGGCGAAACCGGTACTCAGCGTTACCGGTACTTGGTGTTACCGGTACTAGGCGTTACCGGTACTCGGCATTGCGCTAGTGTATATAAAAAGTCGATTTCATTTAAGACAAACGTAAAAACGCCATTGAAAAGGGCCAGATTGAAGGTTTGAGAAGGCCGCAATGTGTCACCAGGTTGTGACGTTATGGTCAATCAACCCAACAGACTTGCCATGTAGGCCTAAAGCTCAATATACTGTACTAGGATACAATCAGGAACAAAGGCTCGCTTCACTCAACAGCAACATACTGACCAGTTACATACTGACCAGCTAAAGAAAAAGGAGGAATGTTGAGAGGCTCTCAATTAATTGTACTTAAGGGTTCAGTATGGTCTGGTGTTAACAAATCTATCTGTCTGTCTGTCTGTCTGTGTCTCTCTCTCTCTCTCTCTCTCTCTCTCTCTCTCTCTCTAGTCAGAGTCATCTTTACTGACCGTAAAGAATAAGCAAGACAGACCTTTTTTATTTCATCCTGGAGACAGTTAAGCCATCAACATGGGTGCATGCACTGGCACAAACTTTTCCTTGATGAACTTTCTTGCTGAAACCCGATCTTCAAGAGCATTAAAGAGCCACTTCTCTTCAAATTAAAGAGCCTTCTCTTCAGGCAGTCAGCTAGCTGCCTGAAAATTGCATCAAATAGCTAGAATTCAGACTTCGGGCACACCTTCATACACCCACCCCCAAGCCAAAACACACACACAAAGGTAAAATGAGCATGTGTAAACAAAAATAGCAAGAACAATCATCTCTGTGGTAGTTCACACACACACACACACACACATGGTATTAGGAATTAGGTACTTTATAGTCACAGAGGCGTCTCTGTGAAATTCAGGTTGCTCCCACCTGGAGAGCGCATCGCAGCCAGAGGCACGCCACCCAATTGTTTTTTGTGGGGGGGGTTTTGCATGCGATTTTTGTGTGACTGATGTTATTTGGACTAAATGACAACTTTTTCGTTGCCACTGGGGGTAACGTGCGCTAAGTGCACGGGCACACGTTACCTCGGTTTATCGTCTCATCCGAAAGACTCCACGTTCAGACCGTAAGGCCTAGTGCAAAGTGAGAGGGAAAAATCCCCTGTACGCAGGTTCGAACTCGGGTTTACTTGACACGAGGCGAACGCGCTACCACTGTGCCACTCTACACGACATGACAAACAACCAAACGCACACAATTGTGATGGTGCATATGAAAGACCTACATATATATAAGTCGCTCAGAATGATTTTAGTAAAAGCCAAAAATAGTCAACAACCCCAAAAACATCAAATTTCTATTAAGGGCATTTTTATGTCTATTTTTATGCGTTCTACCAGTATCCACAACATGAAAGACAATTTTCAATGATTTCTTTGTATGTTTGATTGTTTTCTAAATCAAGTCAATAGAAACCAAGAGGCAAAGTTGTATCTTCTATGCCCAATTTCTGCAAATGATCTATTTCGAATGCCAAACTTCAAATAATTATGAAATAAAAATTAGACAAGATAACTCAATTCGGTTTTCTGTGTATTAACAAAGAATCTCTGCTCTACTATGAAAAATTGAAATCACAATTTATGCCAAAATTCCATTACGTCTGTTTTTCCCATGCACTGTCACATTTTATCCCCACCCCCCACGCAAGGCCACAGTCATCTACCGCCTGCGTACTGGCCATTGCGGTCTACGTGCCCACCTTAGAAGACTGCACCTAGCTGACTCTGCACTGTGTGATTGTGCACAGTCTGACCAGACCCCAGCCCACATTCTCCAGGATTGCCCCCTATATAATACAGTCCAGAGGAACCAGACCTGGCCGGAGGTGACAGACCTACACACCAAGCTGTGGGGCGCAGCCACCGACCTGGAACTCACAACATTCATGGCATCTGCCAGACTGAAGATTTAGAATGGCCAACGTCGAACGCTGAGAGAGAGAGAGAGAGACCCATCCCCCATCCCCCTCACAACACCCTCTCACCCAAACCCCCGCTCACCATGAGAAATCCGTACTGAATAATCTTCTCCATGTACTCGTCCAAGGTGAAATCGCCCAGCGTGGGTTTCAGGTGCTCGTGCTTCAAGTAGTGCAGGTGCCGCGTGTGGCGCTCTCTGTTCTTGCCGCCGCTCCCCGCCGAGGCCTCGATGTCTCCGTCTTCCACCTGATTGGTCGTGGCGCAGCAACGCAGTCTGCGCAGGCACTGGCAGTGGTTGGGGTACTTGCGCCACAGCTTTTTGATCCATCTGTTGATTTTGTTTTTTAGGAAAACGATGTGTATGGTGAAAGTGAACTGTACTGCAGACCTGTTTACCCCTACAGGGTTGTTGTCTGCCATCGGCCTTCGGTGATTCGCCGAAAATTACAAAAAATGTCATAAAAGTCAACCGTCCTGTCGGCCCAGTGGGCCGAAGGTTTGATTACCAAATCGGCACGAGTGTATCCGGTTTTTTTATGAACAACGAAGTGAAACAAAGTTTGCTTGCACCGCGTGTGACCGAGATCAAAAAGCTAACTTTGTCGCGTCATGATTTTGCTAGCACAAGGCCAATTGCCTAGTGAGAGTTGCTTCCCTTGCTGCTTATGGCGGACGTTTGCCACACCGTAGTGTGAGTCTGTGTGATCTTGTCGTCCTTTAGCGTCAGTGTTTCACTGGTTTTTGATTGAAATGCCTCCCAAAAAGAAGACAAAACTTATAAGCGGGAAGTCGCTTTTTTCATTTGGGGGATCAGTTAAGAAGCAAGCAGAGATCGACAGCACTTGTGACCGAGTGAGAGAGCCTAAAATTGTTGAAATTGGCCTAAGGTTTTGTGGCTGTTCAGGCCAAAAGGCCTAAAGTGAAAATTTCTAGCACCATCTCTGCCTCTATTTTGCAAATTTGTAATTTCTGAAACAAAAAATAGTAATTTTGAATTGTCAATTTTGCGGTATGGGTATTTTCATATTCTCTAACATAATATCTTTCATATTTAGAAAGGACATTCTTTAACCCTTTCATCGCCAATGTCACATTATATGCATCACAATGGTTTAACACCCACGTCACTAAAAGGCATCAAATGAGGGCCTCCTATTTCAAGATCCTATTTTCTTAATTTTGGGAGATAAGGATAGGCCTAATGTTATACATATCACATAGGAATTCTCAATATTGCAGATATTTTATTTTCTCTACACGATAAAGTTTAATGGTATTTTTTAGCTGAAATATGTCTGGCGGCCAAAGAGTTAATATGGTCTCTAAATTATCTTATAAGTGTTTTAAAACAAGTAGATCAATGGATTTTCTACAGCTAGGCTAGACTTTAGACTGTGTTTTCTCAACATGGCTGACAGTCACCCTACTAACCTTAAAATGCTTATAATTCTGGAATGGGTACAGATGCAATAATGGTTCTTGTATTATCAGAAAGACAATTGTCTGAAGTTTTCAAATGTATTATTTTCTTAGAATGGTCTTCTTCTTCTTCGCAGTACATGGCCACAATCAACACACTGATTATTATGCCACGGATCCATGTGGTCAGTTTGACACTTAATGTCCCTTTCGTAGTGCTGGGTCACATTTGTGGTCCTTTTGTTCTGGAAAAGATTACTACGGTGAATGTCGTCTGAATTGTTTGTGTGGAGAGAGTGTGGGTACTATCATTGCTGTATTTTTAATGTTGTTCTTGCCACATTTTCAGTTGATTATGTCTGGATTTTACTGTATTTAAAATGCGTTCCACTTGTACCAGGATTAGTGGTTCATATTTCTCTGGTTTGTTTATTACGATAAAGCAGCGTGGTTACGTTCCTGTCGATTCTTTGTTGTTCATAAACATGTATTACTGTGGCAATTCTTATATATAGCACCTGGCTGCAATTTCCCAGTTATATATATGGGATATTAATAAAGTTAACCCTTTCACCGCACCTGGCTGAAATTTCTCAGTTAAGGGATAATAATAAAGTTATTCATGCACCACAATGGTTTAGCATCCATGTCACTAAAAGGCATCAACTCAGAGCCTGTTATCTGAAGACCCTATATACTTAATTTTGGGAGGTAAGGGTAGGCCTAATGTTATGCATGTGACAGAGGAATTCCCAATATTGCAGATTATAAAAAAAAGCTCTACCCAGCTAAGTTTAATGGTATTTTTAGGGCTGAAAAATGGCTGGCGGCGAAAAGGGTTAATCTGAATCTGAGTCTGAGTGTGTACTGACACGAGGACGATGTCCTTGAAGAACTTGGGGAAGGGCTTGACGAGCATGAGCACCAGGACCTGGAACGACAGCTGGGTCATGCAGCTCCCCTCACACGTGTCCCTGTAGTCGCTGCCCAGGAAAATGATGGAGTCGAACCTCTGCAACATATACCGGTTCTAGTTAAAAGGCGCAGGAAAATAGTGATAGTGAGCAAATCAAGGAAAGGAAGGAAGGAAGGAAGGAAGGAAGGAAGGAAGGTAGGAAGGAAGGAAGGAAGGAAGGAAGGAAGGAAGAAAGGAAGGAAGGAAGGAAGGAAGGAAGGAAGGAAGGAAGGAAGGAAGGAAGGAAGGAAGGAAGGAAGGAAGGAAGGAAGGAAGGAAGGAAGGAAGGAAGGAAGGAAGGAAGGAAGGAAGGAAGGAAGGAAGGAAGGAAGGAAGGAAGGAAGAAGGAAGGAAGGAAGGAAGGAAGGAAGGAAGGAAGGAAGGAAGGAAGGAAGGCAAGGAAGGAAGGAAGGAAAAGCAGCTCCCCTGGCACGTATCCTTATAATTACTGCTCATGAAAATGATGGAGTCGAACCTCTGCAACGAACACCGATTCTTGTTAAAGGCGCAGGAAAATAGTATGCAAAACACGGAAGAAAGGAAGGAATGAAGGTAGGAATAAAGGAAGGAAGTTCCTTCTTAAAGGCATGCGACTGTCCACAGAATTTGCACCTCTTTCCTGAACCTGTCTTCTGCTCACGGGCTGATACAGCGCAAGCTGCTTTGACGCTGTCATCAGCTGATCTCAGGGATCTCAGTTGCTGTGAAGTAGCTTCAGCAGCACGGCACGTATCGATGCAGGTCTTGAGGTCTAGGTCAGCTTTCTCCAACAGTTGTTTCCTAGTAGCACTGTCTCTGATGCCTAGAACGATCCTATCTCTCAAAAGACTGTCTTTCAAGCATTTGCAGAAGTTGCAGGTTGAAGCAAGGGTGCGTAGAGCAGCAATGTAGTCTTCCACAGTCTCATCAGTCTTTTGGTCTCGTTTGTTGAACACATATCTTTCATAAGTTTCGTTGGTCTTCCCAATGAAGTGGGTGTCAAATGCAGTGATGATGTCATCAACAGTATGATCTTCTTGAAACTGCATTCCGTTGTACACAGTCAGTCCTTCCATGCCTAGTGTGTGAAGAAACAGAGCTCTCTTGTAAGTCGGTTGTTCATCATCCAGTTTTGCAATGATGTTGTAGTTCTTCCACATCTGCTTGAATAGTTTCCATTCATCCCCACCCTTCTTCACATTTAAAGGGGGTGGTGGTTGTACTCTTGCAGTGTGTCTCTGATTTCTGCCTTCGGCCATTGTTGGTAAAAGGAGAACGAAGAAAAAGAACGTAGGCAAGAAGAGCTAGGGGCGTAGTAGGGCTAGTCAGATCTTTTGACACGTGGCAATAGACAAAGAAAGTGGGTCATGCAGCAGTCGACAGGAGACGACGATCTTTCCATGCAGGAGGAAGGGGTGACAAAAGTTCCGTACTCACAGTTTCAGACAGCACTTAGACACTCTACCCACCGCTGCCGCCATGTTATGTGACTCACACACATGAAGGAACAATACAATGGGAAGACTTGTGTTCGTGATGTGGACTTTACTACAGTAAGCTTGGAGGAGTAGAGGAGAGAGAGAGAGAGAGAGAGAGAGAGTCTTAATACCACAATCTACCGGAAACTACCGAAGCATGCAATAACGTAACACAGGCAAAATCTTTTCCCTACCCGGGGTAAGTTTAATGGTAAATTTCGGCTGAGGAATGGCTAGCGTTGAAAGGGTTAACAAAATCTGAAGTTTTGTGTAACATTTGGGCCGCGCGCCTTTGTTGTAGTCAGCAAAATACCGTATTTGACTCATTCAGGCATTGTAGTGGGGGCAAAGTGGTTTTCCAGGAAAATGGCCAGGGGTCCAGGGGGCCGAAGAAAATTCAATAAATGAGAGTGAATTTTTCACTTTTTCATGCCATTTCAATGCATTTTTTAATAATTTTGTTTCAAACTGTTTCGCTGATTTTCCGCGAATCGCGGAGGTCTACCATGCCTGCTCATTATGTGTTGAAGTCTCACCCCTCTGAAGAAGGCGATGTAGAGACAGGAGGCGTAGCTGTTGACGAACTGGAAGGCAAACAGCTTGAAGATGAGGGCATCGTAGAACATGGTCTGCGTGCGGTGATTCTCTGCACGCACACAGTTATGAGACGATAAACCGAGGTCCCATGTGCCCATGCACTTAGCACACATTAATCCCAGTGGCAACGAAAAAGTTGTCATTTGGTCAAAATTTACACCCTCACCCCCACCCTTCCTTCCTCATAAGTCACACAAAAAATTGCATGCAAAAAAAAAAAAAAAAAAAAAAAAAAAAAAAGTGGGAGCAACCCGAATTTCACAGACGCCTCTGTGACTATAAAGCACCTAATACCTAATACACAAACGCATACAAGCACTCATAAATACACACTCATGTATACACTTGCAAGCACACATATACACATTCACATTCACACACACACACACAAACGCGCGATAACATGGTGACAGCCCTGACATGGCCTTTGCTGTCGACGGGGCTATAATTTTAATCTTAATCTTAATTTTAATGCACGCGCATGCAAGACTGTTAGTATTTGCATGACACTACTGGCTTGCGGCAGCATTTCTAGGAAAGTACTGAAAATATTCTAACACTTTTCATACGTTGTTGACAACATTTATCTCCCTTTCGGTGTACCGGTATTGGCCACTGCAAAGAACACCTTTTGCAAGAGTGAATGCCCTTGGTGGGTGGGGGGAAGATGGTTGAGTACTGACCAAACAAGGGAATAACTCTCGCCAATAACCCTATTTGATGCCACTTACTGGCTGCCTTTTGCAAGAGTGAATGCCCTTGGTGGGTGGGGGAAGATGGTTGAGTACTGACCAAACAAGGGAATAACTCTCGCCAATAACCCTATTTGATGCCACTTAATGGCTGCCTTTTGCAAGAGTGAATGCCCTTGGTGGGTGGGGGGAAGATGGTTGAGTACTGACCAAACAAGGGAATAACTCTCGCCAATAACCCTATTTGATGCCACTTACTGGCTGCCTTTTGCAAGAGTGAATGCCCATTTTGATACTGATCAACAAGGGCTTAACTCTTGCCATCAAGGGCGTTAATAACCCTAATAGGGAAAAGAAACCGGTATACGATACTGTTTTTAATTTTTACCGGTATTTTTGGTATTACTGGTTTGTTCCGCCAGCTCTAATTAACCATTGACAATAAAGTTTCGCCTTAGCATGAGGCTGTGTCAGACCAGTTGACATAAGCTAGAACACCAAGGCTACATCAAAATGTTGCTATGCTCTGCATGGTCGTGCGGGGATTGTCTTAAGCTATGACAAGCTCCTAGCATAACATCATCAGTCTTAAATCCTCCGAAGTTCGGAGTGTGGCTGCCCACATGGCGGGGTAATCAAAAACGGTCACACACGTAATGTTCTCATCCCTAAGCTGTTGCATTTGTAACATAGTGTTCAAGTGCTTCGGCTGTTGGGATGATCCCTGGAGTCGTTAAGCCAGGGTACGGTCTTAGTTACGGTCAAAGTTATTCTCTGATTTTTGTTTTTAACATTCACGATTTTGCTAAAAACATTTTTTAATGTAAGATCAATATACAGACAAACCTCTATTTTAAGACTTCCAAAATGTCTGGAAAAATTGGTCGTAAATTGGAGGGGTCGTATGACGGAGGTTTTCACTGGCAGCCGTAGAAAGAAAAAGTTCAGGACAGTTCATACTCTCTTCTTCATGCACACATACAATGACATATTAAAACTGGATTTGGGTCTTTCCAACTCCATAGGATTGTGCAATCGATGTATTACAGTTTCACTTCGCCGACTTCTGTTAATCACCTCCACTCTCGTCCAAAGTCAGTGGTTTTCTTTTTCAAAGTCAGTGGTCTTCGTGCTTTTCCTACGCTTTCCGCCATCTTTTCTACAACAAGGGAAGCGACTCCGCATTCAGGCCCTTGACCGTGGTTGTTTCCCTTTGCTCGAAGTCTATGCAGACGACAACAACGGTCGTAAAAACCAACAAAATGGCGGTCGTAAGTCGCGTTTTAGAGGAAGTCATTTCAGAGAGGTCGTTTACATGGTAAAATGCATCCGTGTCAACAAATCCGGTCTCAAATGAGAGGTGGTCGCTTAACAGAGGGTCGTAAAATAGGGGTTTGTCTGTACTAAGAATGCAAAGAGCCAGCAAACTAAGGCACATCACTGTGTTTACTGGCTCGTGTTTCTGTTTCCATGTTGCTGTTGTTGTTGGGGTGTTCTTTTCTTTTACTGCCTCTCTTTCTCAAATCCATTTTCCTCTCGTTTCCCCCATCACCCTCCTGCTTGTTCCCTTACCGTTACATTCCTTTTCCCTTCTTCACTCCTCCTAACCCACCCACCACCACCACTAGCTACCCACCCCCTGCTTTGGGATAAACTTTCTCGGTAAAGGTAAAGATGTGCCACCCCCCTCCTGCATTTCTCGGTTAATTCTATTTTTCCGTTTTTGCCTTTCTTACCATACATAAAGCTGTATTTTAGGAACATTTTTAGCTAGTAACCTTTTTGGAATACTAACCCTATCCCTAACCCTAGCCTTAAACCTAACCCTACACCCCACTATGTACTGCAGTACACCGCGATTTGTCACAGTTGTGGTTCGTTGCGTTTTTCTGTCTTATAGGGTGAGGGGTAGGGTTAGGGCTAGGGTTAGGGTTAGTATTCCAAAAAGATAATTTGGTGAAAATGTTCCTAAAATACAGCTTTATGTATGGTAAGAAAGGCAAAAACGGAAAAATACAATTAATCGAGAAATGTAGGGGGGGGGTGGCACATCTTGACTATTTCCACTTTCTCTCCACCCAACAACTGCTCACCCTTGCCCTCACTCCACCCTCCCACTCCTCAGTCCTGCCCCATATTTTTCTCTTTTCGATCACACTTAATTCCCGATACGTGTTCATCCATTCCTCCCCCCTGAACAACACTCAAGTCAGTGAAGACAGACTGCCAACCAACACACCACTGCAAAATCAGTCCTGACGAAGAGCTATGCTCGAAACTGGTCACCCAGCAATTTATAAATTACCTCCTAGGATCCTTCTTCCACCCACCTGGGTCAGCATTTTCCAAAAGCTAAAATTAACTCGTTTTAACCCAGTGTCAAAATGTTGTGCGACACTCTCTCAAGAAGACGGGTGAATAGGGTGAGACAGACAGACAGACAAACAGACAGACAGACAGACAGACAGACAGATGGATATGAAGGAGGGAAGGCTGCCAGGCATAAAGGTGTGCATACAGACAGGCACAACTGACACACACATAACAGAGCAAGCCAAAAGAAAGACAGAACATAAAATGTTGCAGCCCCACCCCCATCCCACCCCACCCCACCCCCACCCAGAGCTCCCAATCGTCCTGCAAAACAAGGGGTCCCAGGGACTCCTTCACTTACAGTATAGAGGGTCCTAGAGGCGGGATAGACGGTCCCAGTGGCATTGCGAACGCCAAAAAGAATTTCGCCCCAAAGAATTTTTCTAGTACATCCCTGGGACCCCCTTCACATTCTTTTAGAGGGTCCTTTAGAATTATTGTACTTCATAGACCCCCAAATGGGGGTCCCTGGGAGCCCTGCCACCCCCCACCCCTGTGGGGATCCCGGGGGTCTTTTGCATAAATAGTTCCCCCACCTTCTGGAAGTTCTGTGCTTGTAACTTCCTCTAACCTGTCACTCTCTTTGACTCTGCCCCCCTGCTTACTGTCATCTACTATCTTTCCGCCTTACCGGTCCATTCTCCTGCCTTTTTTCAAGAAACGCTTTCAAAAAGATTCCCTCCAGCCGAAGTCGGACTTGCTGCAGGGCCTAACTGTTTCTTAGTTAGGCACATAACGGCAGCATGACACATCTGCGCTGACAGGCAATGACGAAAAAGAAGAAGAAATGTTGCAGAGAAATCTTACCCCATTCTGTAAGCCACCTGGCAAGGACAGTGTAGAACTGCACAAAAGGAAAAGAACTTGAAAACTGATTGATGACATCAAATTATTTAAAATACATCACACAGAGCCAAACGGAACTCAGCTTTAAGGGTCTACAAAAGAAAGACAGAACATAAAATGTTGCAGCCCCACCCCCATCCCACCCAAACGGAACTCAGCTTTAAGGGTCTACAAAAGAAAGACAGAACATAAAATGTTGCAGCCCCACCCCCATCCCACCCAAACGGAACTCAGCTTTAAGGGTCTACAAAAGAAAGACAGAACATAAAATGTTGCAGCCCCACCCCCATCCCACCCAAACGGAACTCAGCTTTAAGGGTCTACAAAAGAAAGACAGAACATAAAATGTTGCAGCCCCACCCCCATCCCACCCAAACGGAACTCAGCTTTAAGGGTCTACAAAAGAAAGACAGAACATAAAATGTTGCAGCCCCACCCCCATCCCACCCAAACGGAACTCAGCTTTAAGGGTCTACAAAAGAAAGACAGAACATAAAATGTTGCAGCCCCACCCCCATCCCACCCAAACGGAACTCAGCTTTAAGGGTCTACAAAAGAAAGACAGAACATAAAATGTTGCAGCCCCACCCCCATCCCACCCAAACGGAACTCAGCTTTAAGGGTCTACAAAAGAAAGACAGAACATAAAATGTTGCAGCCCCACCCCCATCCCACCCAAACGGAACTCAGCTTTAAGGGTCTACAAAAGAAAGACAGAACATAAAATGTTGCAGCCCCACCCCCATCCCACCCAAACGGAACTCAGCTTTAAGGGTCTACAAAAGAAAGAAAGAACAAAATAATGCACTTAATTCTGATCGCTTCTCGGCCTTTTGGCTAAGACAGTGATTCAGGAACATAAAAAAAATTTTATACCTTGGTTGGTTTGTTCAGCCCGTTGTCATAATGAATAGGTAGTCGTATGAAATATTTACCTCTGCGCATGCGCATTAGAACAGTTACTTATCTCCCGTGATTACTACTAACCCTATCCCTAACCCTAACCCTATCCCTAACGAAGTTGAAACAATGGAAAGAACCAAGAAATAGAGCAGGAGAGTGTACATCTACACATTTGCAGAGAAATCGATGTACAAAGCCATGCACTTAGTTTCGTAATTATTCACAATGGCGGACAAACAAACGATTCTGATTGGCTACGCGGCTAGAGGTAAAAATCTCATAGAGGTAAAACTACACTGCCACACCGTCGTACATGGCAAAAGCCGATACGCGACGTTAAACTGAAGTTCCAATAATGCACAAATCTAATAATAATAATGAGCATTTCTAGCGCCTAATATTTTAAAAAAAAAAAGGAGCCTTAATTAGAGCTTACAATAATAAATGAATAAATGACTAAACCAGCAAGCAATAGGAATAAATGAACGTCAAACATATATTTTCCACACACACACACACACACACACACACACACACACACACACACACACACACACACACAACAACAACAACAACAACATACAGTATTTATATGGCGCTGAATCTTGATAGAAATCAAATCAAAGCGCACACACACGTTAGCATTCAAAGCGCATTCAAACACAAACGCAATACAACGCGAACACACACAGATAACATAAATGGAATATAGCAGAAACAGACCTAATGGCAAGAGAGAGAAGATAAAGAGAGAGGAGCTTTAATGACGGGGGAACAGGTGGGTTTTGAGGTTAGCTTTGAAAGCAGAGACAGTCGGTCGCTGACGGAGGGAGAGCGGAAGTTTGTTCCAGGAGGTCGGTCCTGAGACAGCAAAAGAGCGCCGACCAACAGTTGAAAGCTTATACCTAGGGATCTGGAGAGAAAGAGGGTCAGAAACTGAACACACACACACACACACACACACACACACTCTCAGTACAAACTAAACACAAATCCCAGTACATTGTGCAAATTCTAACATGGTAAAGCAAAAAACCAACAACCTTGTATTACATCTAAACACAACCCGCAAAAAAAACCCACCCAGAAAGCAATTACTTATAGTTAGGCACATGTGTGTGTGTGTGTGTGTGTGTGTGTGTGTGTGTGTATGTGCATGCATGCGTGTGTGCGGTTGTGTGTGTTTGTGTTTATCATATTCTACAGAGTTAACACTTACTCAGTGTTTCAACTTTGCCATTTGTAGGCTCTCCTTTTTTCCATGGTTATTATGAATTGTATTCAGTCTCTCTCCTTTTTTCCATGGTTATTATGAATTGTATTCAGTCTCTCTCCTTTTTTCCATGGTTATTATGAATTGTATTCAGTCTCTCTCCTTTTTGTTGTTGTGACTTTTCTACTCAGTTTTTCTTTCCTATTTTGCTACCTTCTTGTCGTCGTCGCACTGAAGACGGGCTTAGGGCCAGAAACGTTTGTCTTGTTTCCAATAAAAGGGACCTCAATCTACCAGCCTCGAATTGAGTGTTTTTTGTGCCTTAACTGGTCCCAGTGGTCATTTATATTCTCAATTACTTATAGCTTTGTGGGATTAAAATGACTCTAAAGAACCTACTAAGATTTAAGTGTATCCACACACAAAAACTGTCACTATCTCTCTCCTTGTTGAAAATCAACAAGACCGCAATCAAAAATTAGACACTCAAGAATCTCTTTCTCCTTCTTTCTTTTACTGACATCCCTTTTCACACACACACACACACCCCCTCCATCTCTCCCTAATCATACCTTTTTTCTTTTGTTTCTGTTACCCTGCAAAGAGTCTGAATATAGGATGGATGCTAGTCAGCATCAAACAATCTGCAGCCTGACTCTCTCTCTCTGTCTTTCTCTCTCCCCCCCCCTCTCTCTCTCTCTCTCTCCATCTTTCTTTCTCTCTCTCTCCCTCTCTCAAATGTGCATAGGTCAGTGGCCTCACATTGAAATTACCTGTGTTTCATTGCATTGCGTTGCGCTTCTCTCTCTCTCTCTCTCTCTCTCTCTCTCTCTCTCTCTCTCTCTCTCTCTCTCTCTCTCTCTCTCTCTCTCTCTCTCTCTCTCTCTCTCTCTCTCTCTCTCTCTCTCTCTCTCTCTCTCTCTCTCTCTCTCTCTCTCTCTCTCTCTGTGTTTAAATGTCTCTTATTATTTTCTTGTACAAACAAAAGTATTGTAAGAAAAGTGGCTGTTTTTATCTTTAAAGCCTTGAAAGTTCGGCAAGATTTACGCAGTGTTTTGTAATGTCAAGTTAATAATGTCATGTCAATTTGTTGTTGTTGTTGTCACACTCACTCCATTGTATGGGCATGGCCTAACAAATAAAACTTTCCTGACTCCTGACTCTCTCTTTCCATCTCTCTCTCTCACCCTGCTAAGAATCAGAATGGAGATGGCGTTGAGGACGGAGGAGGTGATGGTGGTGACCATCAGGCACTCCTGGGCATTCATCTTTGGGCAGTAGTCGATGTTCATGATCACCCGGTAGATGATGATGGCCACCACGCTGATCAGCACCAAGATGATCTGAAATTAGAACTGAAAATTTATATTATGCTGTAATTTTCGGGTTATAAGGCAATATTTTTTTCTCCAATTTCGACCTATGCGCTTAAAAAACGAGGGTGCCCTATTAGTGAACAAGATCGTGAGAAGAGAGGCAACGATTGTCGTGTTAAAGTCAATCGAGCTCTGAACAAAGAAATGACACTATCGAGGGCAAAAGGCTTACAGCCTATAACCTCTGTGAATCTGTGTTCAGTACAGTCTACTGTGAGTCGGACATCGAAAGAGGTAACGAGTTGCTGATACGACGAATACTCACGTTAAAATGCTTCAAAATCCCTATTATCATCCGAGATACCGTCCAACAGATGTCATAACCCTTCATTGGATGTAAAAAGCATCGTTGTAGAGCTTAAAATATCATAATTATATCAGTTTTCGTGAAGAATTGTCCAAACACAAGATCAGGAAGCAGCTCAAACGGAAGTTCGATTATTTGAAAGAGGAGCCAACTCTCATTTATGACAGCAGTAATGGCGGTCGGTAAGCGTTTACAGGACGTGCACAGGCTTCAAAGTTTGACTTTCTTTTGCGAGGTGTGTATCGCCTTATAAACGAGGGTGCCCATTGCTATAATTTTTTTAGATTTTTCTTGAAAATTGCCCTACTCGCCTCATACACAGCAGCGCCTAATGACCCAAAACATACGGTACACAGCAATCTTGTGCTTCAATCGCCCCCCCCCCCCCCCCCCCCCGCTCATGTTTACGACCCTCAATCTCCAAGTCTGCTTCTTTCTTCTTTTTTTTCTTTTTTTTTGATTAATGACTACTGTTTTTCTTTCAGTTCTATGGAGAGAAAAACGTCTTAGGCTGCATGATCATAACGCTACCTCTTTCATAAAAACAAAATGACAGAATGTTGCTTTTCAGACCGAAAGAATTTGAATGCGATAATTTGAGGGGCGGGTGTGACAAAAGTAAAGGATAGCTACATAATACGCCTATGATTTATAAAGTGCATGTGTGTGTGTGTGTGTGTGTGTGTGTGTGTGCGTGTGCGTGCGTGTGTGTCAGTGTACATTTGTGCCAGTGTGTGTGTGTGTGTGTGTGTGCGTGTGTGCGTGTGTGTGTGTGTGTGCATGCGTGCATGTGTGCGTGCGTGCATGTGTGTGTGTGTGTTGATGATGATATCCACCATCTTGATCAGGACCAAGATGATCTGAAAAACATAGTCAAAATTTAGGATTAATTAGCCCCTTCAGTGCCAGAGAAAAATTTGAGAGATTTATCGGGGGTTTTTTTTCGGTTACAAAATGTGAAAGAGACACTTTAGACTCAATTTGAGAAAATGGTTTGGAGATATATAATTCATCCCTGCTATAACTGTTCTAGAACAAAACGTAGCATTCCAGATTTGTGATATCAAAACTTATGACATCATCAATGACATAGACATGGGGTCCCGACAAGGAAGGGGGTTAATTGCACATTTTTAGCTATGTGAGAGAGAGAGGGGGAGACACACGAAAGTGAGACCGATACGGAGAGAAACAACAACAACAACACACACACTCTGTCTCTTTCAAAGAGACAGAGTGTGTGTGTTGTTGTTGTTGTTTTCGTTCCCCAGCTTAAACGCTCTGGGGGCACACCCAGTCCCATGTGAACATTTCGCAAGGCCTTGGGTGGGAAGATTACGTGCATGGCTGCTTTTTAAAGGGCCCCGCCACATGGGCGGCCATACTCCGACTTCAGGGGACTTTGCTCCATTCATGGAGCCACCCCACACTCCACCCCCCACACTCCACCCATGGAGTGACAACAACCAACAATTCTTTACGGCGTGTAGGGAGAACTGGCACTGGAAAACACAGCTTCCATCGGGCACAGCCGTATCATTTTAATATTGGCCCCGGGTCAGTTTCACATGCATCATATGTACAGACACAGTGGATAGCCAAGGAACCTTGCCCTGGTGTGTGTGTGTGTGTGAATGTGTGAGTGCATGCATGTGTTCACACAGACACTTGCGTGTCCTATGCGTGCAATATGTGTGTGCAACTAGTGCAAGCATGCGTTCAACGGCTAGTCTGGAGGGCTGGGCTGCATTATATTTGCTTATTACGGCGTGTAGGGAGAACTGGCACTGGAAAACACAGCTTCCATCGGGCACAGCCGTATCATTATAATATTGGCCCCGGGTCAGTTTCACATGCATCATATGTACAGACACAGTGGATAGCCAAGGAACCTTGCCCTGGTGTGAATGTGTGAGTGCATGCATGTGTTCACACAGACACTTGCGTGTCATATGCGTGCAATATGTGTGTGTAACTAGTGCAAGCATGCATTCAACGGCTAGTCTGGAGGGCTGGGCTGCATTATATTTGCTTATTACAGCGGCACCAGCACAAACTAACCATGAAGATGAGGACGGAGAAAGAGAGGCAGAACTTGAAGCACTGCCGTCTGAAGGGGTAGTACCACACCCAGTCATCAGTCACGGGATCCTGGGGGAAAAAACAACATTATTAGAAACAAGAAGCTAGCAAATCTTCTTCTCCCGTTGAGTATCCACAATCATCAGTTTGAATTTTTTCATACAAGAATAAACAAAAAACACAAACGCCCAACATATCATTTGTGGCAGATTTTCAAGTGAGTTTGCCCACTTTTCATCAGGCCATATCTATGGTTGTGACACAAAAATTAATTATGATTATAATTAATTTGTTTGTTTTTTTATACTATATACGATCGAGGCCCGAAGTGGCCACTCTTCCTCTGTTCAGTCTTTCAAAACTTCTCTGAAAACTCATCTTTTTGAAACCTCATACTCTCACCTCTAATCCACGTAGTCCTTGATGATATTACCCTGCAGTATGTGTGTGTGTGTGTGTGCGTGTGTGTGTGTGCGTGCGTGCGTGCGTGTGGGGGGGGGGGGGGGGGAGGAGGGGGGAGGGAGGGCGAGAGAGATTAATACATGTATTTTGTATGAACAGTCTCACTTATTTTTAATGTTTATATTCATTGATACTTGTCTTCATATTGATTATTCTTGGCTTGTCTTTAATGTGTATGTTTATCTGTATGTTAGTGTTTAGGCCTTTGTTCAGCGCTTTGAGCACCCTGCAAAGGGAGTTAAGCGCTCTATAAATAACCAGTATTATTATTATTATTATTATTATTAAAAAACACCCCCCCAAAAACCTAATCTAAGATGATCCAGCCAGCCAGGTCTTGCTGATCGAGCCCCCGTCGTGATGCTGAGATGGCAGGAACACCTAAACTGGGGTGGGGGGGGGGGGGGGGGGGGGGATGCATCTTGATGGATAACTGGAACGAGCTGGCTGAAGAGACAGACACAGCCTCTTCAGGTAACGAGTTCCAGTCTTTGATGGTGCGCGGGAAGAAATAACTTTTCCTGTATTCAGTCCGGCACTGGATGGTGGATAGTTGCCGGCTGTGTCCTCTTCTTTGGCGAGTTGGAGCTGACTTCAGTCTGGTGCTGTCGACTTCCACAATAAACCATACCGTATTTCTTTTACTATAAGGCGGTACTTTTTTTCCCAGACTGAGACCCCTGCGCCTTATAATGTGACTGATAATAGTATTATAGTAAGAAAATATAATAACAAAATCTGAATTTTTTTCTAAAATTTAGGGGGTGCGCCTTATGGCTCCCGCCCACCTGCGTGCGCATCTCGACCCTTCCAACGGAAGTGTCGCCATCTTAGTCAGATTTGTGTGTAAACAGGATGGAAGTTCAGTTTAACGTCGCGTATCGGCTTTCGCCATGTACGGCGGGCTGAACAAACCAACCAGGGTATAAACAACAATTTATGTTCCTGAATCACTGTCTTAGCCAAAAGGCCGAGAAGCGATCAGAATTTAAATGTGGAACAGCATCGATCGGGCATTTTTCAAACAAAGTTACTGACTAAGATGGCGGTCTCCCATACTATGGAGCACTCCTTGTGGCCGGATATGACGACACGTGGGTACAAGCCATAGTCAGAAAAATATGGTTCTGAACCATACTCCCAGTTTAATGCCAAGAACACTTACACAAAAGATAGAATAAAACCACTGGAATTTGCTGAGGCATCTTTGAACAAGCTCCACTTACTAGGGAAACTGGCGAAGCTCATAGAAAATGTCTGTGATAACTTAAACAATTAAAGCCCACACTCTTGCTCAATCAGAATGTATCCAAAAGTGCTTGACTGAAATAACAGAGTTGAAGGCTATACACACGGCAGCTGCAGCACAAATGGGCTCATACGTGTAAAATATCAGATTTATTGAGAGTATTTCTATATGGCTTGCTGTTTGGTGAAAAAGACATTACAACGGGTATCATCACCCAGGCATGGGAAACCATTCTGCCAAAGTTTTCTTTCATTTGGTTAAGTAGTCTGGGTGCGATGACACATTCTTTTCACAGAGAGAGAGAGAGAGAGAGAGAGAGAGAGAGAGAGAGAGAGAGAGAGAGAGAGAGAGAGAGAGAAATGGACAGAGAGGGGAGGGGGGTGGGGCAGAGAAAGGAGAAAAAGAGAGACATGCAGAGAGAATAAACAGAAGGAGAGAGAAAGACTAAAAAGGTTCATCTAAAATTTTTTTTTTTTTAAATAAATCAGAAACAATTATTTTAGAGTGTAAGGTTTGTACATCTACTAGCCTTTTTGGATTTGGTGCCATTGAAGGTGGGCCGATCTGGCTCGTTGGCTTCAAACTGTTCCACGTCCCATTCGTATGCCAGCTCATAGTTCTTCCTCTTCCACATCTCTAAGAACACTGTACCTGAAACAATGAGATGATTTATTGCTGATGAACTCTTTCCTCCCTGCGCCCTAGTGCAACTCTACCAGCGCCTGCGCCCGGCATAATTGTCAGGGCAGTAGAGACCTCCGTTTACTTTCCCTATCAATCTGAAAACTGTTAATGATTCAAATAATAATAATAATAATATTAGTGAATCATTTGCATAGCGCACTCCTCCACCAAATGTGGAGCTCTATGCACTTAACAACAACAAAAATTAAAAGCAAAAAATTCAACAAAAACTATAATCGCTCACACACATGCAAATAGGCATACACATACATCCCCCCCCCCCCCCCCCCCACACACACACACACATATACACAAGCACGCATGTACACACACATACACACACACGCGCGAACACGCACACACACACACACACACACGCACGCACTCACACACACCATTACCATCACCACCACTCACCCCACCCAATGATACAATCTGTTGAATAAAGCATCAACATTCTCTCTCTCTCTCTCTCTCTCTCTCTCTCTCTCTCTCTCTCTCTCTCTTTTAAATCAATGATTGTACCTTTTCCCGCCTCCAAGCCCTCTCCCCATCACCTTCTTCCTATATTAGTCTTGTACATTGATGATGTATATAGTATTGTATTATGTTATTTTTGAATATTTACTTTTCTTCAATGCTTTGTAGTAGTAGTAGTATTTGTTACGCAAGCGCTTCATTTTTTTGTATATTTTTTGTGTAACCTTTGTTTTGCCTCAGGGCTGAGTGTAAAAAAGCAATGTTTGCTTATCTTATAACCCTGAATAAACAAAATTTCGTTCGTTCGTTCGTTCTCTCACTCTCTCTCTTATTAATACGCTTATTCCGAAGCTATTTGCGGGTGCAGCCCGCAGTTCAAATGGCCAGAGGGCAAAGTGTTAAAGGGGGTTAACATTCGGATACCAAAACACTTTGAAAAACGTCTCAGCGCTGTTTCACAACGTAGATAGGCTCAGTCTGCAAACTCTAATCGCTGTTACATACCTTTTTAGGTATAAGGTATTATAGGTAGTAGGAACTTTGTAGCTACAGAGGCGTCTCTGTGAAATTCGGGTTGCTCCCACCTGTGAGAGCGCGTCGCAGCCAGAGGCACGCCACCCAATTTTTAAAAATAATTTGCATGCAATTTTTGTATGACTGATGATGAGGAAGGAAAGGGGGGGTGGGGGGGGGGGTACATTTTGACCAAATGACAACTTTTTCGTTGCCACTAGGTTTAACGTGTGCTAAGTGCATGGGCACATGGGACCTCGGTTTATCGTCTCACCCGAAAGACCGTAAGGCCTAGTGCAAAGTGAGAGGAAAAATCCCCTGTACCCAGGTTCGAACTCGGGTTTACTTGACACAAGGCGAACGCGTTACCTCTGTGCCACTCGACACCTTGTGTCACATTCTTCCAAATAAATTAAGCCGATAAGTCGTAATTGGCAAGAATGCACTGTGAAGTTAGTTGCTAGAACGTCTTCTGCAATCACATTCCCCAGAACTAAAAGCAACGCCGTCATGAAAAGGAATTCCTCACGATCACTTTTACTTGACGTCATTAAAAGAATGCGTGATCTCAAACAAATGACGTCGTGGGCGAGAGACAATGGCTCAGTGGTAAATCTCAGATCTAATCTGCAATTTTTTCAGAAATAAATGTGTGAGTGCTCAATTTATTTTAAAGGATGTGACACAAAAGGTAGGTAATAGGATCGATAAAGTTTGCAGTCTGTGCTATATCGATATTCTAAAACCATGCTGTGGTGTTTTTCAGAGCGCATGATTATTAAATTCCTTTGATTCGTTTCTGGACGAAACAGTACACAATGACTTTGCACTGATCAAAGGCAATACAGACAAACCTCTATTTTAAGACTTCCAAAATGTCCGGAAAAATCGGTCGTAAATTGGAGGGGTCGTATGACGGAGGTTTTCACTGGCAGCCATAGAAAGAAAACGTTCAGCACAGTTCATACTCTCTTCTTCATGCACACATACAATGACATATTAAAACTGGATTTGTCTTTCCAATTCCATAGGATTGTGCAATCGATGTATTACAGTTTCACTTCGCCGACTTCTGTTAATCACCTCCACTCTTGTCCAAAGTCAGTGGTTATCTTTTTCAAAGTCAGTGGTTTTCGTGCTTTTCCTACGCTTTCCGCCATCTTTTCTACAACAAGGGAAGCGACTCCGCTTTCAGGCCCTTGACCGTGGTTGTTTCCCTTTGCTCGAAGTCTATGCAGACGAGAACAACGGTCATAAAAACCAACAAAATGGCGGTCGTAAGTCGCGTTTTAGAGGAAGTCGTTTAAGAGAGGTCGTTTACATAGTAAAATGCATCCGTGCCAACAAATCTGGTCTCAAATGAGAGGTGGTCGCTTAACAGAGGGTCGTAAAATAGGGGTTTGTCTGTATTTCAATGTTGTGTTAATGTATACCAGGAGCTGAATGTGATAACAGCATTCATGTAGCTTTGCTTCGGATCACATCTGTCCTTATCTCATAACTAATTATGGAGATTTTGTGGATTAGAAAAGGATTGCGCGCACACACACACACACACACACGTTTGTGCGCACACACTTACACACTCACACAATCGTGCATGCACACAAACACACACACACACACAACCGTGCATGCACACACACATACACACACACACATTATCTTAGCTTATTCATAGCAGTTGACAGGTTAATTTCTATGTATTATGCCAACGTACCCCACACGCAGATGACCAAGCCAAAGTATGGAGTAACATCGTTGTCAAACGACTGCTTGAAGTCGCCAAACAAATCTTTGAAAGAGTCCACAAACTGGTTAAACCTGGTAAAACATGCACACACGCACACGCACACACATGCGCACGCACACGCACACACACACACAGAGCATTATTTTTACTTATATACATAAAGTTAGAATATTAGTACTGACATTCAAGATTAAATGAAACATAGAACTTGTATTTTTTGGAAGAATTTTAGAGAAAGTTATCTATGTGATTCTTCAAGCATTCGTGCTCTTCTTCAACCCCTGTCGCAGGCTGTAAAAGTAAAAGCTGCCTCACGATCAGACTGTTTGACTTAGTCAGGCAAAACAGGTTGTGTCCTTCCCACAGTGTTTCCTTTCTTTTGACAGTGTGAGTAGAAATCACAAAACGCAAAATTCGGTCGATTGAAATTCTTTCAACCTGTCTAAAAGGAAATAACGTGTGTGCGTGCGTGTGTGTGTAAGGATGTGGAGGATAGGGGGGGGGGGGGGGGGGGTATGTAAGGGGTTGTTTTTAATATGAATCATTTTAGTGCAATTGTAAAGCGCTTAGAGCTTAACTCTTTCATCACCAGTGTCGCCTCTTGGCACCACAATGATTGAACTGTGACCCATGTCACTAAAAGGCATCAAACGAGGGTCTGTTATCCAATTACCTTAATGTTCTTAATTTTAGGAGGTAAGGACAGGCCCTATTTTATGGATGTCACAAAGGAATCCCCACTATTGCAGACGAAATCTTTTCTCTACCCAGGTAAGCTTAATGGAAAATTCTGGCTGAAAAATGGCTGGCGTTGAAAGGGTTAAAGGTATATAAATTTTCTTAAATAAATAAATAAATTTCCAGGACAATGACATCAAACGTTATGGCATCACACACCCCATGGACGCGGGGCAGGCAGAGAAGGGGTTAACAATGTTATTCCTGATAAACTACACAGCCAGACCTGTTTACCCCTATTTTGCAAAGTTGTAATTTCTGAAACAAAAAAAACGTAATTTTGGAGAGAAAAACTGTAATCCAACGCGTGACCAATGAACGTCGATATCGTACTGACCTGAGTGTGCAATACTAAATGTCCGTCGAGCAGTAGACACAGAACACATGCTCGTCACCTAGTGCTGAACGACGTATTCCTGGAATTTTGAGGTCACTTTCCCGGAATTTCTGTGCCACTTTTGATGTCTTTTCTTTTGATTTTCGACCAGAAGATACAGAAGCTTCGGAATGCACTCGCTTGGACGCCATTTTGAAACAGAAAAGGAAATGGCGCGAAATGACTTTTCACCGCATCGTTTCAAAAGCTTCGCTTACCGACGCAACTGTAGTGGGTTTTTTTTATATTTAGGATTTTTTTCCCCCGTATTTTTTTTCGTAGACGTAATTACCGTAATTTGACTTTTCCCCCGTAAAAATTACGGCAAAATCGGGATGGTAAACAGGTCTGCACAGCTAGCACATATCAGTGTTAATTTTGACGTTCAGAATTGAGCGTCGACCCCGATGCTAAAAAAACTGCCATGCTTTCTCACACACTGGATTTCTGACGAAGGCGTCATTAATTGTTGTTGCTGTCGTACCCTGGCTTAAAGACTCCAGGGTTCATCCCAACAGCCGAGGCACTTGAACACTATGGTGCAAATGCACCAGCCAGGGATGAGAACATTACGTGCGACCGTTTTTGATTACCCCGCCACGTGAGCAGCCACACTCCGACTTCGGAGGAACGCGTCATTACACACAGCAAATTTTCACCTGATACAAAGTTGTAAAGTGAGAGACCCCCTAAAATACCCAGGTCAGCCCTTACAAATCTAGAGGCATATTTTGCGCACTGAAACCAACCTCCTGATTTCGAAGATAGAATCGCAACACTGAATATATGATGTTACTTAGTAACATTGATACAAATGTATACAAACACACACACGAGTATGCATGCACGCATATGCACATACGTACACACACACATGCATGCACACACACTCGCACACACACACACACACACCAGGGCTCCCAATCGTCCCTCAAACAAGGGGTCCCAGGGACTCCTTCACTTACAGTGTAGAGGGTCCTAGAGGCGGAATAGAGGGTCCCAGTGGCATTGCAAATGCTAAAAGGAATTTTTCTTGCGCATCCCTGGGACCCCCCTGCACATTCTTTTACAGGGTCCTTTAGAATTTTAGTGATTCATTGACCCCCAAATGGGGGTCCCTGGGAGCCCTGCACACACACAACAAACAGCCTGTAACTTACGATGAGCTTGTCAAATTAGAAGATGAGGTAGTTGATGTTGATGAATCATCGGCACTTTGTGTAACACTGCAAAAGAAAAGCATGTACAGTATGTAACTATTGTAGGAATAATAAAACAAACTATGTTACAAGCTTATCATACACACACACTTGCACACACACACACACACACACACACACACACACATTCTCTCTCTCTCTCTCTCTCTCTCTCTCTCTCTCTCTCTCTCTCTCTCTCTCTCTCTCTCACACACACACACACACACACACATCAATTCAACACCACACATACACACGTCACAAGGAAACACACACACAAGCACACACACACACACACACACACACAAACATACATACACACACACGCGCGCGCACGCGCATGCACACACACACTTTCAGATGGCTTGTTGTAAATAGAAAGCAACATTATTTGATTATTCAATCTTGCATCTTGAAATAAACTGTTGACTTTAACTTTGACTTTCACACACACACACACACACACACACACACACACACACACACACACACACACACACACACACACACCACATATACACACACACACACACCACACTTTCAGATGGCTTGTTGTAAATAGAAAGCAAATTTTTTTTAAATGTCTATTTTGCATCTTGAAATAAACTGTTGACTTTAACTTCGACTTTCACACACACACACACACACACACACACACACACACACACACGCACACACACACACACACACACACGCACACGAAACACACACACACACACACACACACACACACACACACACACACACACACACACACACACACACACACACACCGACACACACACACACACACACCTACACACACCTACCTGACATAGATCCCATAAAAGAACACGCCCAGACCAAAGAGGGCAGGGATCCACAGGGAACTACACAACATCCCAGACCAGGCGAAGTAGAACGCAACACGTTCACCGAAATAGTTCCGGATTTTCCACAAGGGCTGAAACTTGAAAGGCTTGGTCCACGTTTCGTCAAGCTCTTTCCGCCGATCGATGAACTCGAGTCCGGTGAACTCTGTTTTGTCGCTGCAAGAGGTCAGAAAGTTGTCTCCCCTAACGCTGCTGCGGGCAGACTCCTCGTGAAGGACGAAGGCGTCGTTGTAGTTGTTCTTCATCAGCATGTACGCCAGACCTTGACACACGAGAATCAAGAATTTGAATCCTTTGAAGGTCAAGATGTGGGGGGGGGGCGTGAAGGATCTCGAGTAACACTATTTTTCCGTGAATAGCCTTTTTTCGGAGACAAAAAACTATTTTAGAGAACATTTCGTGAAAATTAGAGTTGTTTACCTCCATTACCCGGTCCCTAACCATAGCAACAATGCAACAACGCGTCGAAGCTTGAAACTGTGACAAGGATGCGAGTCGGTCAGTGACTTGCAAACATAGTTTTTTTAGGGTTAAAATTAGGGGTGGCCAGTGGCCACAAACTGATAAAATTGCAAAATGTGTTATTAAATGAAAAATGTTTTAGAATAGCAGCTGTTCTAATGCTGCATGTCTGCTCAAACAAAGGTCGATAGGCTACGAGAGCTGATGGTAGAGTGACTTCCCCTGTTTGACCGATTGAATTAGGCAAGTGGCACATCTCCCACCTTTACCATGAAATTACTCCCCTTAATTATTTCCGAACAATTCCTATTAAAACATAAAGTGTGAACGTAAACACAAATTGAATTGACTTTGCTTACAGGTGAGATATTTCAAAAAACTTCAATGGAACTTTTCAAATTTTGACAAAATTAATGAAGTTTAACTAATTTCTCGAATAGACTGAAAATGTTGCATGCAAATTTGACAAGCAAATAAACCGTTCAGTCATTATTTGTTTTATAGCTATTTGAAACTATATCTTTGTCAAACAACGCTTCATAAACAAGACTGGTCAGTGTCAACAACACCTAATAATCAACAAAGATTAGTAAATCATCAAATCATTATAATTTTTAGAATGACGCACGGTGTTTCTTTATTTTTCTTTATTTTTCTATGGTCACACACCTAAGTGCGATAGCCGATGAGGTTTAACTGATGGTAGAGCTACTTCTATCTGTATTAACCGAAAAAATCGGGACTTTACTGGTTTCGTACTGCCTCCGGGCATTGCCTCCCATTGTTCCCACCATATTTGTATTTACAAATGTCCCATATTGTCTGATTCAGACAAGGACTATAAAAACATAAAGTGTGAACGTAATACCAAATTTTGTTGAGCTGGTCGCCACCACAGAAGAAGAAGAACTAGAAGATGAAAAAATGGACTGCAGTACCTTTTGGAAATCAACATAAAAATGGACTGCAGTACCTTTTGGAAATCAACATAAAATGAACTGCACTAATTTTTCAAAATCAACTGAAAATGACTGCAGTACCTGACAAATCAACATAAAAATGGACTGCAGTACCTTTTGGAAATCAAGCTAAAATGGACTGCAGTACCTTTTGGAAATCAACGCTTCATACTGCAACCTTTTGCAAATCAACATAAAAATGGACTGCAGTACCTTTTGGAAATCAACATAAAATGGACTGCAGTACCTTTTCAAATCAACATAAAAATGGACTGCAGTACCTTTTGCAAATCAACCCAAAAATGGTTGCAGTACCTTTTGGAAATCAACATAAAAATGGACTGCAGTACCTTTTCAAATCAACATAAAAATGGACTGCAGTTGGAAATCAACATAAAAATGGACTGCAGTACCTTTTGGAAATCAACATAAAAATGGACTGCAGTACCTTTTGGAAATCAACATAAAAATGGACTGCAGTACCTTTTGGAAATCAACATAAAAATGGACTGCAGTACCTTTTGGAAATCAACATAAAAATGGACTGCAGTACCTTTTGCAAATCAACATAAAAATGGACTGCAGTACCTTTTGGAAATCAACATAAAAATGGACTGCAGTACCTTTTGGAAATCAACATAAAAATGGACTGCAGTACCTTTTGGAAATCAACATAAAAATGGACTGCAGTACCTTTTGCAAATCAACATAAAAATGGACTGCAATACCTTTTGGAAATCAACATAAAAATGGACTGCAGTACCTTTTGGAAATCAACATAAAAATGGTGGGTGAAGAAAACAAGGTGCCTGGTCTGTGAAAGGGCTGTTGATTTGAAATTAGATCTCGGTTTTGAAATAAAAAAATTTCACTTTGGGGAAAAACAAACACTTTGTGTATAAAAACTACATATGTGAGGAACGCAATTGGTCCCAGGGACTATGTCTATGAAGCACTAAAATTCTAAAGGACCCTCTAAAAGTATGTGCAGGGAGTCCCAGGGTATGCACCAGAAACATTCTTTTTAACATCCGCAATGCCACTGGGACCCTCTATCCCGCCTCTAGGACCCTCCATACTGTAAGTGAAGGAGTCCCTGGGACCCCTTGTTTGCGGGGCGATTGGGAGCCCTGAAACTGCTATCAAATTAAAGACAAATCAATTGACTATTGCAGATACGTCTTACTCTAGAGTGGCCATTAGAGTTACTGAAACTGAAAGATTAAAATTTATAGTGACAAAGATGTAAGTAAGATAAGACACGTTCCAAAACCAAAAGGGAGAAAGGTGGCAGAGTGGTTAAGACGTCCGCCTGCCAAATGTAATGCGTGACTGCAGCGAGAGTGACCCAGGTTCAAATTCTGGCCCCGCCCTTTCTTTCTAGTTCGACAGGAAAATCGAACTGAACACCGAGTCCTTCGGATGGGGACTTAAAGCTAGTCTGACCCATGCACTTTATGCACGTAAAAATCCCACGGCAGTTGAAAGTCGGTAAGAGCAGGGAGAAATCCTGCTGCCTGGTATGGCCAAATTGATAGCTAGGTTTCCCAAGTCTGCCCACATCCCCTCCTTACTCACTTTGCTCTGGTTTCCTAGAAATCAAACCGTCAAATCGGCGATTCCTCCTTGGCGGAGGTACTGGAAGTCAAATTATTTCACCCAAAGAGAAGGCGCGTACCGTCTCTTTTCTAATGGCCGCCTGCGTTTAGACCAAATCGTTTGCACAAAATTATCGCAATACAAGCTTTTTTGGCTTTTTTTCTAGAATTTTATGCAGATTATCTAAAGGAGTTTCACTCACAACAAAGGAAACAGCTCCAAATTTTGTTTTTACTGCACTACAAAATAATAAAACGCTTCAACCACAATGAGTGACCTTCACCCACCCCATCCAAAATGGCTACTCTCTCCGGCATCAGTCCACCAAGGAGGAATCGCCATTTTGACAGTTTGATTTCTAAGAAACCAGAGCAAAGTGAGTGTTCCGATCCTTGAAAAGGATGTCTTTCTGGTGATCTCGACGTGTTTCTTGCAAAAACTCATCCGTCAGGGTCCACCTTTAAGATGACTGAATTCAATAAGGATAAAGTTCTTAAGACTGTTTTCAGCCTGAATGTTTGGCTGTAACTGAAATTCACTGGCAAAGGAGAAAGAAAAAAGAGAGAAGTAAAACATATGTGATGCAGTACGCGAATACCCAGCTAAAGTCGGCCAGCCACAAGAGAGAGAAAGAGAGAGAGAAAGAGAGAGAGATTTGATTGATTGAAAAATTGTTCAAAGTAAACTATTAGAGATAGATGAATTCTGTTTTTTGCCTGTTAATCTGTTGTCTCTGGCCTTTCTGAAAATATGAATAAGTCAAAAGTGATCATTTACGACATTAGCCTGGTTTTCCTGTGCTGCATCACATATTGACCCTTCTTCTTTACACACTGAAGTGAACAAAAAAGAGCATGTGCAGTTTTAGATATTAAAGGTTAAGGAAAAGGTGGAATTCACTGAACACTGGCAAAAGTGAATACTGACTGCAAACAGTTATGCACAGACGTGCGTCTATGATGCTCATAGTCTCCCATCTGAATGAAGCGTTTGGATTTCTCTCCGGTGAGTCACAAAACGTAAAGTGTTTTTCTCTCAAAACAACGTTAAAAAGAATATAAAGAGAGAACCCCTGTAATATCCAGGCGACCCTCTAAACATTGAGAGGCATAATTTCGTGCGCTGATTCTGTCCCTAAGGATTTCGAAGACAAAATTAAGTCATTGGCTAATGTTAAGATCAGCTCCCTCCGCTGTTCCAGGGTGAAGTTGGCCAAACCTCTCCGATTTACCTTTTCCGTTAAGCTGATTGGCCAACTTCACTTTGGAACAGCGGAGGGAGCTGATCTTAACATTTGCCAACTCATTCAAGTCTTTCCACCCATATATGTCCGGAATTAACATAAAGCTGTCAATTTGATGAATTTGTTTCAAGGGAAGTAAATCTGTGTGCACACCACACTTTGGTCACTTTTAAACTCGCTTCGCTCCCTTAGACCACACTTTTGCCTCTTACTATGCGTTTGTAGTGGTTTGAAGTGGGGACACTAATTGCTGTAGGGAGTTTTTCTATATAAAGTCTTATATAAAAAAAGTCTGATCTTCCACTTCCCTATGTCTAAACCTGAATTAAAAAAACCTGTAATCTTCTTTCATTTCTCTTTTTGTTTATGTCTGTTTTGTTTGTATGTATGGCTGGAGTGACTTGTGAGGTGTTTTTAATCATTCAAAATCATTGCGATGCGAATGAGTTAACCCTGTATCTGTTGACATGAAAGAAACAAAAGGACTCCAGGAGTGAACAGGTATAAAAGGTTAACCCTTTCACCGCCAATGTCGCATTTATGCACCACAATGGTTTAACACCCATGTCACCAAAAGACATCAAATTAGAACCTGTTATTCGAAGACCCTATTGTCTTAATTTTGGGAGGTAAGGATAGGCCTTACTTTATACATGTTACTGAGGAATTCCAAATATTGCAGATAATTGTTTTTTCGTTACCTAGCTAAATTTAAGGGTATTTTTTTGTTGAGATATATCTGGCAGTGAAACTGAAAGGGTTAAAAAGAAAAGCACCGCACGAAAGCCCCATATGTGCCTTACCAGGTCCAGAGGACGTTACATCAAAATTTCTCTCTACCGTAATGACAGGAAAGAGTACATAAATCATCGCCCTCCCACTCCTTTAGTTGAAGTTATCAAGACAGAGAGATTCAGACATGCATGCCATTATGACAAAAAAACAAAATTAATGAGAAAGATGTCACAGAGACTCCATTTTCCAAGTGCAGTTTGTTACACACAGAATGAAGTAGATGCTATGAAATGAACAGGTAAAAAAGGTTAAAAGGAGAAGTACCGTGGAACCTCCCTTATAAGACTCCCTCCCACATAAGACCTACGTCTCTGAGACATTGCCCTTCTTTGTAAGTATTAAAATTACCTCCCTTATAAGACCCCTCCCTCATAAGACCTCATTTTGGATGATTTTTGAAGGTCTTATAAGGGAGGTTCCACAGTACTGTATGAAAGGAAAGATCAGTAAAGTAATCATTGCTCCCCCCCCCCCCCTCCTTTAAGTTATCAAGACAGATTCAGACATACATGCCCCACCCTCATGGTGATACCGGGGAGAGGGGGGGGGTGTATCTTTCAAATAAATAGTTCCCCCACCTTCTGGAAGTTCTGTGCTTGCAACTTCCTCTAATCTGTCACTCTCTTTGACTCTGCCTTTTCTTTTTTTGCTTATTGTACATGTGTCATCTGCTATCTTTCTGGTCCATTCTCCAGCCTTTTTTTCCTATAAATTCTCACTAAAAAAAAAAAAATCTTCCGCCAAAGTCGGACATGCTGGGCCTAACTAATTTCTTAGTTAGGCGCATAACGGCAGCATGACGCATCTGCGCTCATATGTGACAGGAAACTGTCTGAGCGAACGAAGAAGAAGAAGAAGAAGAAGAAGAAGAAGAAGAAGAAGAAAAAGATATGCATGCCGTTAAGACAAATAAAAAATGAGAAAGATCAGGCATGGGAATTAGAGAAGACAAAAAAGACTGGAAATTGGGGTCTGGAAGCAGGCATAGGAACAAGGAATAAAAAAACAACTGAAAACCGTGTGTGTTGGGATACAGCCCCCAGAAAATGAAGCTTCTTCTGTTATCTAAGCCTTAAAAACAGTATTAGAGACAAGACTGATATATTTAGTTCATTTTGCATTCATTTATAACCAATAACTTAAGTGGTACTCATTGGGCTTCTTTTTTTTTTATCTCATAAATGTCCTCTTGGACCATCAAAAAAGCTGAAACTTGCAAAACAAGACTGAAGAGGACCATCAAAAAAGCTGAAATCAGCCAAAAGACTGACAATTCCCATGCCTGAAGATGTCCCAGAGACTCCATTTTCCAAGTGTAGTTTGTTACACACAGCGTGAAGCAGACGTTACCTTTCCGTCTAACTGGTGTCGGTCTCTCCTGTGCTGTACGTACGTCAAACAGGCCCATTGTACAACAACATTAATCAAAGATTGAATGCTACAACAGAGACAAGATATCAAACAAAACGGGTGATTTTTCATACAAAAGCCAACACCAAACATTTATGTATATTATTGATTCTGATAGTCAATATTTGTTAATATATCATCTATATATAAGCCTTTCTTTCTTTCTCTTGTTTTTTCTAGTTTAAAAAAAAAGTGTAAATGAGTATGTAAATATTGCGCGAGTTTGCTAAGATCTGTTCATTATGTTAATAGTTTAGCCTTTTTTAAATTCTTTGTGTGTTCATAATTCTGTCTATTTCAATATACATGTCAGTTTCCATTTACACACACACACACACACACTACATAAAGACAAGCATGCACATTATAAGCACGCACATACAGTGGAGTCCAACTATAACGAACTCGCTTTTAACGAAATTTCGCGATTAACGAACTGACTTCAATTTCCCGGCAAATGCCCTTCTATTTGTCACTTGCAAAGCCATGGGTATAACGAACAAAAAATCCTTTTGAAATAACGAACATCCGCTTTTTACGAACACATGTTCTACGCCCCAGGATAATTTTATTTACTTTGAAAAATAGCCTATAACGAACTCAGCCTGTGTGATGCGCTGCAAAAACCTAGGCCTTCAAACTCCAAGCTAGAACGTGTTGTCAAGAGGAAGGAAGTTGGAAACTATGAACTGCGCATGCGTGAACTCATTTAGATTCACACTGGGTCGTCTGCTAGGCCTAGGCTTCCTACAGATCATTCGGTTTCTCAAGGTCGCTTTACAATTCGCGCTCAAAATAAAGATCGAAAAGTTCGTGAAAGCCTATAACAAACTAAATTTGTGTGATGTGTTGTCACTTAATGGACAAACTTGTTGAAAAGTGTGCCAAAACAGATCAGCGTCAAACACTGCTGAACTACTTCAAGCCTTGTACATCCCGTGATCAAGACAGACGATCCAAACTGGTCAAGTTTATGTTTTCGGTTATCATTGGCGAGTGTTTGAACTGTTTTTGTTTTCAACATACATTGTGCATGTATAACGAAATCCTGATACAACGAACTGAGTCTGTGTTCCGTTAAAATTCGTTTTACCCGGACTCCACTGTATGTGCATATTTACACATATACACACATATATATGCATGTACAAATGCATAGATTAACACACCCACATTCGTACCCTCTCTCTCTTTCTCTTTCTCTCTCTCTCTCTCTCTCTCTCTCCAACCTGTTTTTCTCTGGGGAGTATTCTCGTCCTCTTCAGTTCTTTCTTTGTCCGTTAAGTCATCGTTCAGCTCGTCAATGTTCAGGTTGATCAGTATGTGATGGGTCTGTAGCAACGATAATCACAAGCAACATCGCCATCATAAATTACAGTACTCACTACAAAATTAAGTTTTTTAAAGCAAGTAAGTACAGTGGAACCTCCCTTATAAGACCTTCAAAAATCATCCAAAATGAGGTCTTATAAGGGAGGTAATTTTAATACTTACAAAGAAGGACAATGTCTCAGAGAAGTAGGTCTTATAATTGGAGGTCTTATAAGGGAGGTTTCACTGTAATAGAACTTGCAAAATCTATCATAATACTCAAAAAAGAAGGCTTCAATTATGTTATGCTAGCCTGTAAGCACTGTAATGTTTTACTGCAAATTTATGTACAAGCTCAGGGCTATTAGGGACCCCCATTTGGGGGTCTATGAAGTACTAAAATTCTAAAGGACCCTCTAAAAGTATGTGCAGGAGGTCCCATGGATGCACTAGAAAAATTCTTTTTAGTATTCGCAATGCCACTGGGACCCTCTATCCCGCCTCTAGGACCCTCTATACTGTAAGCGCGAAGGAGTCCCAGGGACCCCTTGTTTCACGGGACGATTGGGAGCCCTGAAGCTATTCACGTCATCAATGCTGGAAGAACTACAGGATGGGAGACACTACAGGAATCAAGAAGACAAGACCCAACTGACCATGCTGTATAAGATCATCAACAGCCTTGTGGACATCAATTGCGACCAATATCTGACCAGTATGCCAGCTTGGGCAAGAACTAACTACAAGAACAAATTTCCGACAATTTCATCAAAACACCAACAATTTCAAATACAGCTTCCTTCCTACAACGGTCCCTATCTGGAATTATCTCCCAGCTCCCGCTACAGAGGCTCCTAGCTTGGTGTTCTTCAAGCAAGAGCTCAACAATCTCCGATTCTAAACCTGTCGCTCTCTCCCCAGCAAAAAATGGTCAAGAAGGTTGGGGCTGTGTTGGTCGGGGTTTGTCCCCGGGGAGGCTGCTACGGTGGCCGGGTTGGTCTGACTGGAGCCATGAAACGCTGGGGAGATCTCTATTTTCAGTTGGGGTTTTTTCAGTTGCTTCTTCTCTTCTGTTATATGTTTCATTTTTTCTTCCTGTTGCTCCACACCACGCTGCAGAGCTTAATCTAGGATTTCTGAAAAAGGGGGGCAGTCCCCCCCTCATATCAAAAAAAGGGGGGCACTCCCCCTATCCAACCCTACATCACATGCATAAGAACCAGTACCTCCCCCACCCTCGTACACAGACTTTAACTTTTCTTTGTCAGCCACGGCCACTTTTTCGACCAGACATTTTGGAACCGATGTTCCTTTGCACTGCCACTGTTGTCATTCTTTTCCGATGTTTTAGATGTAGAAGCCTTTTCTTCGAGGTCTTCACAATCGCTTGGAACAGGATTTTTTTTTTTTGACTTTGCCTCCGCGAAAATCCAAAATAAAACAGGGTCCCTGCCCGCTTCATTTTGAAAAAAACATTCAAGATGGCGGCCAAAACTCTCGCAACATCCTGTCGGTAGAACGAGAAGAACGTGATTGGTTGATTAACACTAACATTTTGTCAAGAACCAATGAAATGTCGAGAAATCCTTCACTCCTGCTCGATACTTTCAGTTAGTCCAGATGACGGGTTTAGCAGACGATGAAGGTCTTCCCGCATCGATCGGTAAAAACTGCGGGCCGTTCTGCAAATGTGCGGGACTCGGCCCACTCCCCGCGCCGATTATCGCGGGAAGGAACAACATTTTGGGGGATCTTACCAATCCCGCGCTCTAGATTAAGCTCTGACGCTGTATAATCATCCAGTTGGATGGCACAGTGATAACTGCCACTCCAGGCATGGTCATTTTCAGAGATTCAGAGAACAGTGAATGTAGAAAAGCAACTGTCCGAGGGTGTTTTAACTCACTCGGCACTGGCCAGTTGCTTCCCCTTACAACCGTTTAGGACGGGCCATTCGACTAGGTTCGAAAACCCATCACCACAAATAAGTTATGAAAAGGTATGGACTGATCTTTTCAGATAAGATTACTAACACCATGCACTAAACGATCGTAAAATATCAGATTCCATACCTTCGTCGTTTGTCTCCTATTGACGAAAACAGCTAACACATAGAAAGAAGGAAAATTTCACATTCCGATCTTTGACCCCCCTCTACAACCAAACCTGAATGTAAACTCTGCAATGATTGGTTGATTTCAAGAGAGGCAAGGTCAAAGCAAACAGAAAATAGGTTATGACTTCCCACCAGAAAGCTGGTTACACGCCAGAAATCAAAACCTCTTGAAAACTCTTATGAGCCGGAGCCGGGCCATTTGTCCTAAACGGTTGTGTGAGCCATGAGCCGGATCCGGCTCATTCTCTTTTCCCCTAATTTTAAGTTTTACAGATTCGTCTTCAACAGAAAGTGCCCCCTGATCAACATATAAAGGGCTTTTTACCCCCTTGACCACACCAAGGGACATCTTCTGAACCCTGAAACTATTTTCAGAGAAAAATGCCTTCCTCCCATTACCATGCCTGCACTCAGATTCAGATCACTACCAGGTAATGAAATTCACTGTTCTCTAGTTCATGGTATGCTTACGGCACTTCCCTATTGACCACTGCAACTAGGGTTATTAACGCCCTTGACGGCAAGAGTTAATCCCTCGTTGGTCAGTACCCAAAAGGGCATTCACTCTTGCAAAAGGCAGCCATTCAGTGGCCTCAAATAAGGTTATTGGCGAGAGTTATTCCCTTGTTTGGTCAGTACTCAAGCATCTTCCCCCACCCACCAAGGGCATTCACTCTTGCAAAAGGCAGCCATTCAGTGGCCTCAAATAAGGTTATTGGCGAGAGTTATGCCCCTGTTTGGTCAGTAATCAAGCATCTTCCCCCACCCACCAAGGGCATTCACTCTTGCAAAAGGTGGCCTTTGCAATGGCCAATATATAGGGGTAAGTTGTCAGCTCTTGCAAGAATCATTTCAGAAGTCACGAAGATGAGTATGCAACACTAATTAACATGACTGAGCAAAATGATAATACTTGCAGGAAACAATTATTGAATTACAATACTTGAAAGCAACACACACACAAAAACCCACAAGAAACAAACAAATCAATACTCACCAGGAAAGAGCGAACAGCTGGGCGGAAGAAGGTGTTTGGGTTGTCATAGCCCTCAAACTTCTCAATCTTGTTCATGACAAACTGTGTACTAATGTACTCGTCTGCACACAAGAATTTTCGGTAAAGGTCAAGATGTGCCACCCCCCCTACCTATCTCGGTTAATTGTATTTTTCCGTTATTGCCTTTCTTACCATACATAAAGCTGTATTTTAGGAACATTTTTAGCTAATAACCTTTTGGGAATACTAACCCTAACCCTAGCCCTAACCCTAACCCTACCCCCCACCATATAAGACGGAAAAACGCAACGAACCACAACTGTGACAAATCGCGGTGTACTGCAGTACATAGTGGGTGGTAGGGTTAGGTTTAGGGGTAGGGTTAGGGTTAGGGTTAGTATTCCAAAAAGGTAATTAGCTAAAAATGTTCCTAAAATACAGCTTTATGTATGGTAAGAAAGGCAAAAACGGAAAAATAGAATTAACCGAGAAATGCATGGGGGGTGGCACATCTTTACCTTTACCGAATTTTCATCTCTTTTTTGTTGCTGTCTATTTTGTCACTTATTATCGTCGGTGAAAGTCAGAAACCTCGAAACTCAATTTTGGTACTTGTGAGAAAAATGAAAAAAATTGTTTTAAAAAATTAACCGCGTTTACCACAAGTCATTAGCTATGATGGAAATATGTTGTTCAAGACATTGCGAGTTCAGTCCTGCATTTTGTTAAAATTACTTCTTTTTTTTTTATACTTGAAAAGAACGAAGATAAAAGTTTTTTGTCCTTCAGTAGATCTGAATTTGGGACTTACAAGTTTTTCTTCCATTTACACAACCTGATTTACCCCAGATAGAAAGTTGTTAGAGATACAAGCTTTTGGTGGAATGTCGCGGTAAATATTAGAGAGCTGACTATGTATCTAACTAAAAAAAAAAAAGAAGCGAGTTACGAGGTTTCTGACTTTCACCGACGTTATGCTGTTACGTCTCTCACTTTTCTTTATGGCAATACATGAACGTGTTTTACGGACTATAACGTGCACCTGATTATAAGGCACCCCCCCCCCAAATTTTACACAAAATTTTGTATTTTGTTATTATAATTTCTTACTGTATTATCATTCATAAGGCGCAGTGGTCTCAGTCTAGAAAAAAAGTATCACTTTATGGTCCACAAAATATGGTACTTTTAAAACAGCAAAAAAAGAGCATAATACAATAATATCCTTACTTTGGAAAACATACACACACCACCACCAAGAACAACAACGATTGTTCTGTTAAAATAACACGAACACACATAGGAGATTATAATGGTAGGTAGGTATAGGGACAGGCTTCATCAGCCTAGGCCTTGCGGCCTATTAATCGTCCCCTCAATATCGAATGACTTATGATTTGTTTTCAATTGGTCTGAGCAAGTTTTTGGAAAATCAAATCAATCAATATCACAAAAAAATGTCTGAAATTTAGGAAGATTGTCTAGAAGATTTTTAAAAGTATTAATATTTTGGGCAAACTTAATGTTAGTGTCAAGATCATTCCAGTAAACAGCAACTCTGTTAGTAAAGTAACATTTTCTTTTGTTAGTATTGCAATGTTTAACAAACATTTTGCCATCAGATTTTGTATGCCAGAACTAAATAAAATAATACTGCCCCCTCCCCATCTTTTTGGATATTTCTGTATGTTTCTTCAACTTCAAGGCAGTCAACCAAGAGAATAATAATAATTCTCAGGGTCGCAAGCACTGAGCCACCAGTCACACACAGCAGTCCACTCTAAAGAAGGGAGCATGACGCCACCCAAAAGCAACAAAAGAAGCTACATTGTTTGCAAGAGAAAAAACTTTTTTTTCTTATTATTATCATTTAATATTCTTATTTTATATCCATTAAATCATTTTTTTTTACAGTTTTGATATAAAATTAAGATTAACAGCAAAGAATAAAACTTTGGGTTCAGAATATACAAGCAAAATGCTCTCTCTCTCTCTCTCTCTCTCTCTCTCTCTCTCTCTCTCTCTCTCTCTCTCCAGAGGGCTGGATGTAAAATTAAAAAAAGCATGTTATTGCTTATTCTATTACCCTCTATAAATAAAATTCATTCATTCATTTAATTAATTCATTAATTAATTCATCCATTTTCTCTCTCTCTCTCTCTCTCTCTCTCTCTCTCTCTCTCTCTCTCTCTCTCTCTCTCTCTCTCTCTCTCTCTCTCTCTCTCTCTCTCACACACACACACACACACACACACACACACACACACACACACACACACACACACACACACACACACACACACACACACACACACAGGTGTCACTGTTGGTATTACCTTGATCATCTGTTTCAAAGTATCTATCCAGGAATCTTGAAAACCATGTCTCTGATTTGGAAACCAGTTTTGAGCTCTGAAAGAGACACAGATCCGTACACATGCATGCACACACATGCAGAAAGAAAGAGAGAGAGAGAGAGAGAGAGAGAGAGAGAGAGAGAGAGAGAGAGAGAGAGAGAGAGAGAGAGAGAGAGAGAGAGAGAGAGAGAGAGAGAGAGAGAGAGAGAGAGAGAGAGAGAGAGAGAGAGAGAGAGAGAGAAACAAATCATATCCACTTCATTAACATATGATAACACTATCAAAATAGTTACTGAAATAGTACACAAAAGTACATGTCAAACTTTTTGAGTGTGAACTTTAGTCATATGTGACCCAAAAGGACCTCAAGTGTCAAAATGACAATTTTGAGAAAATGGCACAGTTGGAAACTTCAGGGAGTTATCTTTCTAATGATATAAAAAACATTTTTGTATTTGTTGTTGTTGCAGAGTTATGAGCATTTAAAGTTGGTAAGGTGACTGTCGGCCATTTTGAGAAATCGCAGTCTAAAGTCTAGCCTATCCTAAGAAAATGCATCAACCTACTAATTTTAAAATCACTTCTTTGACTATTTAAAGACCATATTAAAGGTTATCCTTTCTGAATGTGAAAGATAAGATGTTAGATGATTTTTGACTTTGCAAGCCTGTTGTGATAAACTATCCCAGCGACTTAATGTCCCTTTCGTGGTGCTGGGTCACATATGTTGCAGATATATGTGCATACATGTACACAGATTATATTTTCAAAACAAAATGTCATACGGTTTCCCTGTTGTACAATTTCAAGCGATAAAGTAGGCTCAATCTCTGAACTGAAAAGTATTTAAAGTCGCCCTATTCGGTAGCGATCATAAAATACAGTGGAACCTCCCTTACAAGACCTTCAAAAATCATCCAAAAATGAGGTCTTATAAGGAAGGGGTGACCGGTCTTGTAAGGGAGGTAATTGTAATACTTACAGAGAAGGGCAATGTCTCAGAGAAGTAGGTCTTATAATAATAATAATAATGGGAATTTATATAGCGCTCTTTCTCACATGAGCTCAGTGCGCTTTACATTGATAATAAGAACATTAAAGGCAAACAAATAATTGATCATTAGAAAGTAAAATAAGCACGATGCTTGCACGCAACATTCTCTAACTTCCTTACTCTCTCACACACACACACACACACACACACACACACACACACATGCGCACACATACACACACATGCATGCACACACACACACACTCACACACAATTAATTATACAAGAGTAAAATAGTTATAATATGAACATTCTAGCAAGAAACATAGAGACCACATTCACATTCTCAATCAATTCTCTTATGTGGGAGGGAGTCTTATAATTGTAACAGGGTGAGGGGATAGTACAGGGCTAGGTAGGATAACAGAGGGTGTAGTGGATCCTTAAGGGACAGGGAAAAGGGAATGGCCTGTCGCAGTCAAAAAAGTCGCTCGTTCAAATAAATTGCCCGGCTACTATGAGAGTGTGTATTTGCGACATTTTGCATGAACCACAAATTTCACTTTTTTCTAGGGTTAGGGATAGGGTTAGGGTTAGGGTTAGGTAAATGGTAAAGAAAGAGTGAAATTTGTGGTTGTCGCAAATACACACTCTCATAGTAGCGGGCGATTTATTTGAACGAGCGACTTTTTTGACTGCGACACAGCCACCCCAAACACCAGGTCTCAAAAAGAAGACACAAGACAGGACAGCACGCAGGGCATAGGTCCCTTTGGGTATAACATAACACAGGAGCTGGCACCACCTCTAGCTCAGTTGCTGGGTCAGAGAGTGAATCACTGAACTCTCTCTCAAAGATCACTGTCCCCAAACTTGAAAATGAAAGTGAGTGAACTTTTTGCAAACACAGAACCTGATTGGCTGTGAAGGTCATGTGATGGCCTTCAAAAACTAAGATTGCTGTTCTACTAATTAATATTACTTATCACTATTTAGTCCAAGTAAGTTATAATTTATAAGCCTAACTCCTATTACTATAATAATTATACTTTAATTTATTTATTTATTTACGTAACTATTTATTTTAGACTTTCAAAATCCCTACTGGAACAGTCAAGCAACAGCTGGCCAGACACCATAAGCACACAATTAACAAAAAACTTTAGATCCACCCTCTCACACACATCCCTGGATGACTGAACAATGTCCTCATTGTTCGACAAACTAAACTCCACCCTCTCACATAATGGGAAGTCTTATAAGGGAAGTTCCACTGTACCAACGTTCATCTCTACCAAACAAAAACAAAGAGGACTCACGTCTTTGATGGGCATTTCAAAGTTGACCCTCTCGGCTTCCCGGCACAGCCTCTTGAAGGGGCAGAAGAGCTTGGTGTAGGTGTGCTTGCCGATGCGGCTCTCCTGCACGGTGAAGCCGTGGCGCCGGAGCAGTGTGGTGAACTTCTTGCGGTCCAGCACCTGCTGCTCCTTGCTCTCCTTCTCCTCGTGCACCTGAGCCACACCACAACATCGGTGATATTCCTGAGACCCTGGAGTCGTAGGAGTAGAGTTGAGAACCGGTTAAAAAATCTGAACCGGTTTAAAACCGGTTTTACCGAACCGGTTTTATTAACCAGTACTCACATCACTAGTTTCACCTATGAAAACACATATTTATTTGTCAGAATATTCTTCTTCTTCTTCTTGCATATAGCATCCTCCATCAACAATTTGATGATTATGACGCTTACTATGTGGGGGGTTTCCAACTAATCAGGATCTTGTATGAAGGATTTGCTGCCTGGATGATCATCTCAATGCGGGATTGAATGGGAGGGGGCGAGGGCATGCAGTCACGCACACATACACACAATAAAGAAACTTATGACTTACGACACACACACACTCAACTCAACACTCAGTCAAAGTCAAAGCCATACACCACCACAAACTAGAAACGGCTACTCATGGTTTACAAACACCCAATCTGCGCTGAGAATCAGTGACGTTTTTCAAAAAGAATGCGTTATTCTAAGAAAAACTTACATTCAGTTTGCAGTTTAAAAACCGGTTAACAGCAACTCGAACCGTTTTTTCAAACCGCGAAAGTTTAGCACCGGTTCCCCACCCCCACCTCTACATAGGAGTTAGGATATACGTGAGTTTCAGATTGTTTTTAAACTTCATGGGTCATATGACCCCTAATTGTAGAAAATGATGGGTCAATTTCCAAGATAACGGGCCAGTAATGTGTCACTACAGTGGAACCTCCCTTATAAGACCTCCCATTATAAGACTCCCTCCCATATAAGACCTACTTCTCTGAAACATTGCCCTTCTTTGTAAGTATTAAAATTACCTCCCTTATAAGACCCCTCCCTCATAAGACGGCTTTTT
>CM065691.1:45658352-45665852 GCA_017654935.2 Phymorhynchus buccinoides
TCAAAGCGTATAAAATGTTGCTTTATTTGCATGAACAAAATCGGTTAACTTGGGCGTCCTCAGTTTTCTTTGTTTTATATAAATACGGATTTGATCAGGTGTGGCTAAATCAGGGTGTTGGTGATGAAAGATATTTTCTTGCTGCACTTAAAGAAAGACTTGTCTTATCATACACAGCAGATTGGTCATAAGAACTTTCAACGAAAGAACGATTTACTTTTTATTCAACATTTAAAACAACTTTGTTCTTGTCTCCTTATTTGTGCGAATTAAAACACATAAAAGCAAGAAACTTTTTGATACGTTTAAGACTTGGTGTTTCCCCCTTAAAAACACATAGATTTCGTTATTCCAATTCTAACACAGATTACTCTTGTCCCTTTTGTAGAGAAGAATCAGAAACAGAGGTGCATTTTATACTTAAGTGTCCTAAATATGCTGATATTCGAGAAAGATACATTCCAAGAAAATATTTTAATCGTCCGTCTAGTTTCAAGCTTTCTATTCTTCTTGCCTCAACTCATAGGCCTACAATAATGCGCCTCTCTTTCTATGTGTGTAAGGCTTTTGAACTCCGTAATTCATTATGAGAATTTCATGTTTTGTCATGTGTCATCGAATATGCATTCAATGTGCTTTCTTTAGTATAACAAGTCAGCCTTAAACTTATTGCGCGATATTACTATAAGGCATGTATTTTGTTTCATTGTGGTCTTAATTATGTATCTGTTCCGTGGCTATATAATTAATGAGTTTATTTGTTTTCTATTTTAATATTTTTGCCTCCTTGTTATATTGTAATTCTTTGTATGTTATTATTTTCATTAATTAATGTTTTGTGGATGTATGTTCCTTTTATGTACTCATTCTTTGAAATGGGCCTAAGGCCTAATCAGTAAATCATTCAGACTCAGACTCTCTCTCAGACTCTCTCTCTCTCTCTCTCTCTCTCTCTCTCGCTCTCTCTCATCTCTCTCTCTCTCTCTCTCTCTCTCGTCTCTCTCTCTCTCTCTTCTCTCTCTCTCTCTCTCTCTCTCTCTCTCTCTCTCTTCTCTCTTCCTCTCTCTCTCTTCCTCTCTCTCTCTCTCTCTCTCTCTCTCTCTCTCTCTCTCCTCTCTCTCTCTCTCTCTCTCTCTCTCCTCTCTCTCCCACTCTCTCTCTCTCTCTCTCTCTCTGTCTCTCTCTGTCTGTCCTCTCTCTCCCTCTTCCTCTCCTCTCTCTCTCTCTCTCTCTCTCTCTCTCTCGTCTCTCTCTCTCTCTCTCCTCTCTCTCCGCTCTCTCTCTCTCTCTCTCTCTCTCTCAGTGTTTCGTCATCTACAAGGTAGCATCAAACTGTAACAGTGTGGTCATATTCACATTTCTTCCCTTCAAGAACGATACTTTGCAACAGAAAAGAACACAGCACATTGCTTTTTCAGTCAATAGATTCTCGTTCTTGACGGGGAGGAAATATGAATATTACCCATTGGTGCGTTTATTGCTTGTTGTTTGTATCTCAATATCTATTATTTGTATGTGAATATTTTGCTTGCTTTATTGGTTTAATAGTTAACGTTTTGGAACTTATTATTGCCTTTGTTTGGATTATTTGGTACGTTGCGTGAATGAGGTGTGAAAGGGAAATCTTTATATCCATGCAACGCATATAAACATTCGGCAAAGGTAAAGATGATTCCATTTTTCCGTTTTTTTCGTTTTTGCCTTTCTTACCAAACATAAAGCTGTATTTTAGGAACCTTTTCAGCTAATTATCTTTTTTGAATAATAACCCTAACCCTAACCCTAAACCTAAACCCTAACCCTACCCCCCCTATGTACTGCAGTACACCGCACATTTGTCACAGTCGTGGTTCATTGCGTTTTTCCGTCTTATAGGAGGGGGGGGGGGGGGGGTGGGGGGTGTGGGTGGGGGGGGGGGGGGTGGGGGTGGGGGGGGGGGGGGGGGGGGGTGGGGGGGGGGTAGTGGGGTAGGGTTAGGGTTATTATTCCAAAAAGATAATTAACCTTGAAAAAGGTTCCTATAATACAGCTTTAATGTTTGGGTAAGAAAGGCAAAATGGAATTAACCGAGAAATGTAGGGGGGGGGGGGGGGGGCGGCCACATATTGACCTCAAACCATTCTATATAACCAGTCATCTCTGCAACATCTAGGCATCAAAAAGAAAAGAAAAGGGAAATAGAAAAGAGAAAAAGGGAATTAAAAGAATTTAAGGGCATCTATCTGAGCCATCTAAAGGTCATATCACATTGTAGCAAGTCTTTGCCCTTGGTGATGATTGAGTTTAAGAAAAGCCCAAAAAAAAAACCATAAAAGAACAAACTTACTAAAATTATTCGTATCTATAAGCAAGAGGTGTACTTTACTACTTATAGGGTAGGTCTAGCTCAGACAATATGTTATGGTACACTGGACACATTATTGGAAATCAAACCAGGCAGCCGCCCCCCATTCCCATGTAAGGGGTAAGACGGGGTAAAAAGCGCATGGGCGGTGTAAGAAGCCCACCGAGAAGCCCACCGCCCCAATTATCTCATGAAATAAAGAACATTTCAGTCAAATTTGCCCATGAGACGAATGCTAGACATTAACCGCTCGTCTCATGGGCAAAATGAGACTGAAATTTGCTTCATTTCATGAGATAATTGGGGTGGGCTTCTTACCCGCCCATGCGCTTTTTACCCCGTCTTCCCCTAATGTTTCTATGTCACTGATCGCTTCCTACAACTTTTGAGATTTTCTGCAGCGGTTTTCAACATATTGTGAGGACAGAAACGAAGCAATAGCAAAGAAGCTACACAAATCGCAATAAAACTCACCATTCTTGAATAATTGAATGAAAGCAGAGGCTAATAAAGCAATTTGAAAGAAGAAATGCAACTTATCTTACCTATAAATATATACAAGCTATTTAGGTTTTAATTAAATTGTCTCTCTCCCTCTCTCTCTCCCTCTTCTCCCTCTCCTCCACCCTCGAGGAGGGACGACTTTTTCGAGAACTTCTCTCTCTCTCGGGGAGGAGAAGAGAAAGAGAGAAGAAAGAGAGCTCGTCAAGATCGAGAACAGAGAGCTCTCGAGCACGACGAGAGCTCGTCTCCCTAGAGCTCTCTCTCTCTTCCAGAAAAAAAAAAAAACTAACATTCTTCTCATCCCCTCAGGAAAGCAACCTCTCTCTCTCTCTCCCACTCTCTCTCTCTCTATCTCTCTCTCTCTCTCTCTCTCTCTCTCTCTCTCTCTCTTTTGCTTGCTGGCTTGCTCGGCGAATTGCCCCCCCCCCTCCTCGGCGACCAGGGGCGAAGCAGGGAGGCGCCCGACCCGCGCGCCCCCCCCCCCCCCCCCCCCCCCCCCCACCCCCCCCCCGTGTTTCCTACCGCCGCTGTTTGGAATGGGAATTTACATGAAAAATCGAACTATAAAAAACGTACATGCAAATTGAGAGAGAGAGAGAGAGAGACGAGGAGAGAATGAGAGATAATAGAGAGAGAGAGAGAGAGAGAGAGAGACGTGACACTTGAAAACTTTATTACGCAAGGATTGAGATTTTAGGCCAGTGCGAGAGAGATGAGAGAATAGAAGAGAGAGAGAGAGAGAAGAGAGAAGAGAGAGATAGAGAAGAGAGAGAGAGAGATAGAGAGAGAAAGATACAGACACACAGAGATACAGAGAGACACACAGAGATAGAGAGAGAGAGAGAGAGAGGACTAATATTGTGAAAGACTTGCACAGGTCTTGCATCATCATAGTCCCGTCGTAAAACCCACGTGCTTGGTATTAAATGAACACACAACATTGAATTGGGCTAATGCGCCAGCTGCAAATCATGATGTTTTTTTTTAAATTAGTACCTTGAGTTCAGGAAATATCAGTTTGTTTTATTGCGTAGGCCCGGGACCTGACAAACATGATGTACTTCGAATCAAAATTGTTTGAGTTGAAAATTTTGCTGGGGTAGTGGGTGGTATTTGCCTCGTGCCTCCATACGGGGAGCTGGATGACCTTGACCCTAACCCCTCCATGAGTCTCTCCTCGTGGGGATAACGGGGTGGTGGTGGGGGGGGGGTGGTCTTTCCGTAAAAATAGTTCCCCCCACCTTCTGGCAGTTCGGTGCTTGTAACTGCCTCTAATCTGCTACTCGCTTTGACTCTGCCTTTTCCTTTTCCTTTTCTTTTTTTTTCCTTCCCTTTTGCTTACTATCTCTACAATCTTCCTGCCTTACCGGCCCATTATACTGCCGTTAAGAGGAACCACACAATCGTCCAAATCTTTTTTTCTCTTTTGACCTCCTCCGATATCGGAATGTGTCAGGCTTTATGCAGCTGGGAGACCAGTGAAACCCGGACACCGGACAAATACGTACCTTAACCGCCTTATGGCCCTAGAAAAAACCGCAGAAGAAGAAGAATTAGAAGAAGAAGATGGTAACATAGGATGCCTGAATATTGTAGGCCTGAAAGAGTGGTACAGAATATAATGGAATACTGTAGAGTGGCACTGTGGTATCGCGTTCGCCTCGTGTCAAGTAAACCCGAGTTCGAACCTGGGTACAGGGGATTTTTCCTCTCACGTTTGCACTATAGGCCTTACTGTCTGAACGTGGAGTCTTTCGGACGAGACGATAAACCCGAGGTCCCATGTACCCATGCACTTAGAACACGTTAAACCCAGTGGCAACGAAAAAGTTGTCATTTGGGTCAAAATTTACCCCCCCCCCCCCCCCCCCCTTCCTTCCTCATCAGTCACACAAAAAATCGCATGCAAAATTTAAAAATAATACAAATGGGTGGCGCGCCTCTGGCTGCGACGCACTCTCCCAGGAGGGAGCAACCCGAATTTCAGAGACTCGCCTCTGTGACTATAAAGTACCTAATACCTAAATAAGACTTCAATTTTTCGTGATCGCTTCTCGGCCTTTTGGCTAAGACAGTGATTCAGGAACATAAATTTTTGTTTATACACTGGTTTTTGGTTTGTTCAGCCCGTCGTACATGTTGAAAGCCGATACGCGACGTTAAACTGAACTTCCATAAGACTTAACCTTGAGATAGACCCGTTGTGTTGTTGTATTTCGTGAAGGACAATTACCCTTTTGAGAAGTCACGTTACGTTGGACAATGCCCAACGCCCCCGTTGATACACGTCAGTTCAGTTACGTTGCAAAGTTAGTGAAAGCTGTGTTACGGTGGACATTGTGAAGCTAAATGTTACTTCATTTCGGCAACAGGCCCCGTTTTGAATCTACGCTTATGTCTCCGCATCTGAAATCGGAATGTGTCGGCTGAATGCAGTGCAGCGGGGAGACCAGTGAAATCTGAAAACCGGACACGTGGTTATATTATGGTCTGGGGGACGCAGAAGAAGAAGAAGAAGAAGAAAATGATGATGATGATGGTGACGATGATGATGATGAAGAAGAAGAAGAAGAAGAAGAAGAAAATGTCACGTGTTTTTTCAATGCCCAATTGTAAGGCTATGTCACGTTGGACAATGTCCACTTTCTGTGGCGTCAAGACATATGCTCACAAGACAAAATTAATGCTCACAAGACACTTGCTCGCAAAACAACCACTGAAGTGATTGTGTATGTGTGTGTGTGTGTATAAAGTGTATGTATGTGTGTGCCTGTTCGTCGTTTCCGACAATAACTGAATGAAGAAACCAGCAGGTAATATGAAATAATCCAAAACCTCGTGCAAGGACGTCAAAGCAAAGTTTGAAAAGTTAATCGACGTCTTACAAACGTTACAAAGGAATACTGGTCGTTTACATTTAATTGCCTTCAGCTGCTTCTTCCTCTTCTTCTTCTTCTTCTTCTTCGATCGCTCAGACAGTTTCCTGTCAATTATGAGCGCAGATGCGTCATGCTGCCGTTATGCGCCTAAGGGCTAAGTATGGTATAGGATAACTAAGAAATAGTTAGCCCAGCAAGTCCGACATCGGCTGGATTGCCTTCAGCGATGATGTTTTGTTGTTTTGAAACACTGTGTAAGGATTTGAGTAAGTTTTGGCTGAGAGAGAGAGAGAGAGAGAGGAGAGAGAGAGAGAGAGAGAGAGAAGAGAGAGAGAGAGGGGGGGGGGAAGAGAGACGACAGAATGAGAGAGAGACAGACAAACAGAGAAAGAGAGACAGAGACAAAGAGAGAGAGAAGAGAGAGGGGGAGAGAGAGAGAGAGAGGAGGGGGGGGGGGGGGGGGGGAACAAAATGGATAGACAGACAGACAAGACAGAACATGTAATTTCTGTAAATGGGATGGAATGTGGATTATGAATGCAAGTAGAAAGGTGCCTGGTTAAGAAAGAGGGAGAGGGGGGGAGATGGGGGAAAAGGGGGGGGGGGGGGGCATGATTGAAAGTGTGCCGTTTTCTTATTCACGACACTTCATGTAGTAAAAATGTTGTCTTGTGAGCATTTTTGTCGTCTTTTTTCGTTAAAAAAGTTGTGAGCAAGTGTCTTGTGAGCATAATATATGTCTCCTAATCACTTCCTGTGGTGGGTCTATGCTCTGGGAACATTGGATGGCTTGGAGTCAAAATGGACTATCTGAACATTGGATGGCTTGGAGTCAAAGTGGACTATCTGAACATTGGATGGCTTGGAGTCAAAGTGGACTATCTGAACATTGGATGGCTTGGAGTCCAAATGGACTATCTGAACACTGGATGGCTTGGAGTCAAAATGGACTATCTGAACATTGGATGGCTTGGAGTCCAAATGGACTATCTGAACATTGGATGGCTTGGAGTCAAAATGGACTATCTGAACATTGGATGGCTTGGAGTCCAAATGGACTATCTGAACATTGGATGGCTTGGAGTCCAAATGGACTATCTGAACATTGGATGGCTTGGAGTCAAAATGGACTATCTGAACATTGGATGGCTTGGAGTCCAAATGGACTATCTGAACACTGGATGGATTGGAGTCAAAATGGACTATCTGAACACTGGATGGCTTGGAGTCAAAATGGACTATCTGAACATTGGATGGCTTGGAGTCAAAATGGACTATCTGAACATTGGATGGCTTGGAGTCAAAATGGACTATCTGAACATTGGATGGCTTGGAGTCAAAATGGACTATCTGAACATTGGATGGCTTGGAGTCAAAATGGACTATCTGAACACTGGATGGATTGGAGTCAAAATGGACTATCTGAACATTGGATGGCTTGGAGTCAAAATGGACTATCTGAACATTGGATGGCTTGGAGTCAAAATGGACTATCTGAACATTGGATGGCTTGGAGTCAAAATGGACTATCTGAACATTGGATGGCTTGGAGTCAAAATGGACTATCTGAACATTGGATGGCTTGGAGTCAAAATGGACTATCTGAACATTGGATGGCTTGGAGTCCAAATGGACTATCTGAACACTGGATGGATTGGAGTCAAAATGGACTATCTGAACACTGGATGGCTTGGAGTCAAAATGGACTATCTGAACACTTGGATGGCTTGGAGTCAAAATGGACTATCTGAACATTGGATGGCTTGGAGTCAA
>CM065691.1:45673352-45689667 GCA_017654935.2 Phymorhynchus buccinoides
TTGACTTGACCTGGACTTGACTGGACTTGACTTAACTATTTTACTGAACAATAGCCTAATACGGCCTTTATGTCAGGAAGGTAGGCCTTTACAATATTCGAAAGTGACAGAGAGAGAGAGAGAGAGAGAGAAGAGGCGCGTCGGACGAGATGAGAGCGTCGAAGGAGAGAGGAGGAGAGAGAGAGACTGGACCTTGGACTTGACTCTTGACTTGAATTGAATTTACTGACAATAGCCTAACTCGGCCTTAATGTCAGGAAGGTAGGCCTTTACAATATTACGAAAGTGACAGAGAGGAGAGAGACGAAGACAGGATGAGGATTGAGGAGAAGGGAGTAATGAGCGAGGCTGGGTTTCGAATCGAGTAGAGACGAGACGAGGGGACTGAGAGAAAGAGAGATGCAGAGGAGGACAGCCCGAGAGAGATGAGAGAGAGAGAGCGAAAGAGAGAAGAGAGAGAGAGAGTTGACTGGCAGTTGACTTGACTTGAATATTTACTGACAATAGCCTAAGTCTCTGGCCCCGTAATGTCAGGAGGAACGTAGGCCGTTACCAATATTCGAAAAGTGAGAGAGGGAGGCAGAAAGAGGAGGATGAGAGAGAGCAAGAAGAGAGAAGATGAGGATGGAGGAGAGAACGATCGGGAGGGACGAGAGAGGAATGGGGAGAAACGAGGAGAGTAGATGAGACGGTAGGAAGATGAGAGAGAGATGAGCCTGAGACGAGAGCGAGGAGCTGGAGAGAGCGATGATGGAGGAGAGAGAGAGGAGCAGACGAGACGAGAGAGGGAGGCGAGAGATCTGAAGATGAGAGAGAGAGATCTATAGAATAGTATGACGTCACAACGTTTAGCGGTGAGAGAAATGAAATGAGTCTGCCTTTTTTATAGGCTACCGTCACAAATGAAATGAAAACGCTCATGTCTGTTTTGTGAATGATATTGGCCGTACTTGCGACATGGGGTCCATCCATATCGCGAAAGTCCCAGGCCCTCTCATTCCGTCCCAGGCCCCCGCCATGCCCCAATCCCTCTAAGTGGTTACATGTCTATGACCACGTGTGTCTATTGATTTCAAAGTCAAAGTGAACCACTACGTCAAAAGTTATTGATAAGAACAGTTATTGCAAGTTACAAGTTTCAAGTTTGGTTTATTCCAAAAAATAACCCCCCCTGGGGGCACATGGAAATAAATATAAATAACAAAAAATGATAATAATAATAATAAACAAATCTTAATTAAGAAAAGGAAACATCAAACTGCACATAAAGCAGCTAAACACCGGGTACATAGAGCGACAAAAATCACTTCAAAATCGATCAACCATTAGGTACCAGAAGAATGAACAATGATACAGACTTGATTGTTTTGTTCCTGAACTTATATACATTCTCATTAACAACAGCCCCATTCATACATATCATAATCTTCAAGAACGACGTTTCTCACAAAAAAGTACCTACTGTGCTATAAGAAAAAACTAAATAAAATAATCCATACTGCAGTTTCAGCAAGCGCACGCACACACGCGCGCACACGCACACGCAAACGCACACACACACACACATAACACACACAACACACACACACACACACAGACACAGACACACACACAACACACAGGTGCGACACAGACACGTACCCCCCCCCCCCACCACCCACATTTGCAGGACCTCCAGGATTTTCCCCTCAGGCGTTGAATGATGGTTGGTTTGCCCTTATTTTCAGGATCCGCTTTGGAATGGCGTGATGAATGATGGTTGATTGGTTCGTCCCATATGGGCTGTTTTGCAGCCGATGTGGACCGTATAAAACAGAAACAGTTTCATTAACGTCAAAGTGACCGCTGGTCAGTAGCAGTGAGTGGTCATCTGCACCCATTATGCAGTGACCACGTGTCATCTGGTGACAAGTGCAAATGAAAGATAAGCTGTTAAGAATCAAAAATGTGATTTTTTTTTTTGGGGGGGTAGTCAAAGTGACCACTGGTCATTGTCTACTGTATGTATGTACAAGAGTACCAAAATGACCAGAACAGTCATGTCACATCGACACATGAACATAGACACATGGACATAGACACGTGGACATAGACATTTAACACAACAATGGTCACCTATGGCGATATTTTTCACGCCAGAGGGCAGTCCAGTGTCAAGCATAGGGGCTCTTATTATCACGCCGATATTTCTACTGGGGCAGTGCCTTAGTAGAGAGCGGGCCTGAGGATGTAGAGGGCCTGGGACTTAGGAACCACTCTCTCTCTCTCTCTATCTTTTTATTTATCCCCAACTAATTAATATAGAGAGGATTAGGACCCCACCACGAGCGTCATGCCCTAGCTGGCGTGAGAAAATATCGCACCTCTAAGTCTCTCCATGTAAGAGAGGGAGCGGGACATAGCGGGCCTGGGACTTAGCGGGCCTGGAACTTAGCGGGCCTGGGACTTAGAGGGCCTGGTACTTAGCGGGCACCTCCCGTGCCATTGCTATGTATTTTCTTGTTTTGTTTGGGGAACTCATTGATAAAAAATAAATGCTGCGACTGGGACCTTATACCATGTTGGTGTGAGAAACTAGTGTTAGACACACCTGGGATCTATGTTTTGGACCCTAGCGGCCTGGTACCCCACCCCACCCCCACCCCACACCGCACCATCCACCCACATACTCGTCCCATTTCTGTTTGTGTAAAACGCAACAGTAGAAAGCACGGATACAGTGCAGACCACCCTCCGAAGTTTTTAGTGCCAAATGTCGGACGTGTCACTGTCCGGCTCCGCCGTTGTTGTTTTTTTCTTTCGGACTCATCAGCGGTCAAGGCACAGACTATATTAATTATCTCAGATCAAGGTCAGTAACGGCTATAGTTACTCCACGGGACACACTCACACAGGCTTTAAGTAGTATACGACTCGGCAAAATGTAAGGTGATTGAATGCAGCAGTTCACGAAAGAACAAGGCAACCGGTTAGTGAACACGGTCGTGATAATTATATTCTTTTAGTTTGTGGTGTGTGTGTGAGTGTGCGTGTGTGCGCGGTGCGCACACGCGCTGTATGTGTGTGTATGTCTGTTTGTGTGCGTGCGCGAAGATCGCAACACGCGCGTGTATGTGTGTGTGTGTGCGCGCGTGTGTCTTGTATGTACTGTGTGCGTGCGTTCGGTAGTACATGTATGTGATGTGTTTATTGTAGTCGCACAACGCGCGCGAGAGTCGTGTGTATCGGCTGTGTGTGTGTGGTGTGTGTGGTGTGGGTGTGTGTGTGTGTGCCTTGTTGTGCATGTGTGTGTGTGTGTGTGTGTGTGTGTGTGTTTGTACGTGCGCACGGGTGTATGGGCATGTGTGTGTGTGTGTGGCCGCGAAGTGCGCGCGCGCGCGAGAGTACCATGTCACTGTGTGAGACATCGGACATAAGCTATGCGACAATCAATAGGCCTATGATCATAATGACATGCATATTATTCTTCATATTGGAAGGGGAAGCGGAGAGAGAGTTTAACCACAGTGAGGCTTTAGATTTATTATACCAGGTAAGCAGACAGACAAACAGACTGTACTACAACACAAGGACTTTGTAGGATATATTGATATTAGTGAGATTAAAACTGGATTGTGAAAAGTCGTTCCCTTATTCCATGATCTTTCTCCAGTTTGTTGCTCCTCTCCTCCCCCCCCAGTCCATCCCCCCCCTCCACCCCCCTCTCTCACTCTTATTTTTTTTTCCTTTTGGTTGTCGGAAAAATGAATACGTGTGACAAATGTGTGTGTACATGTGTTGTGTTGTTCCGTGTGTGTGGGTGTATTGTGTGGTGTGGTGTGTGTTATGCGTGTGCGTGTGTGTGTACTGTGGTGTAAAAGTGTGGTGCCATGTGTGTGATGTGTTGTGTGTGCGAGTCGTGCACCGTGCGTGCGTGTGCGTAATTTAAAAAAAATCGTGCGTGCGTGTGTGTTGCGTGCCTCCGTATGTGCGTGTGAACATTGAACCATGGTTTATTGCCATGAACCCTAAACAACGGCTGTATAAGGCACAGCTAGGTTAAGATGGACAAACAACGCAAAGGGTTAATATTCATGATTTTTGCTAAAAAGTTAATAACTAACAGCTTTATTTTGGACACAAATGGCTGCTAGTAATTTAACATCATCAGAATTATGTGTGGGGGTGTGCAGGTGCGTGCGTGCGTGTCTGCCCTTCGCGCGCACATGTGTGTGCATGTGTGAGTCCATGTGGGTTGTGTGTGAGAGAGAGAGAGAGAGAGAAGATAGAGAGAGCGATGAGAGACAGAGAGGTGCGGGTGGGGGGGGGGGGGGGGGGGGGAAGCTTGTCGCCAGTTTGACGTGCACGTCCTAACTGTTGTTTTCCTCGATTCAGCATAATCGGCCTATTCGGAATATTATCAATTATTATGAAGAGAATTCCCGATCTTTAACTCCTTACGACGTTTTGGTTGGAAAAATGCTGTTACTCGTATGTTTTTGTTTATCTGCTTTGCCTTTCCCCTCCAAGATGTCCCACCATCCTTACCCCCTCTCCTCTCACTGTCCTTTCTCGCTCTCTTGTCTTTGGTCTCTCTCTCTCTTTCCCTACTCTCTCTCTCTCTCTCTGTATTTTATTAACTGTCTCTTAGCTTACTTCCTTCTTTCTAATCTGTGTCTCTCTCTGAGAGAAAATGGACTTTCGTCCTCTTACTCTCTCTCTCTCTCTCTCATTTGTAAATCTGTCTGTTTCTCTCTCTCTCTCTCTCTCTCTCTTCTCTCTCTCCTCTACTCTCTCTCTGCTCTTCTTTCTACAGATCGCTCGCTCGCTGACTCGCTCTCTTTAAATGTCTATCGTCTCTCTCTAACCTCGCTCTTTCTATCTTCTCTCTCTATCTCTCTGGTCTCTCCTCTCTCCCTCTCTCTCTCTCTCTATCTAATCGCTGTCTCCTCTCTCTCTCTGCACTCGCTCTTCTCTCTTTGTCTCTGTCTCTGTCTCTCGCTCTTTCTCTGTGTGGGTGTGTCTCTCTCTCGTCTCTCTCTTTCCTTCTCTGTCTCTCTGTCTCTTCTTCTCTCTCTTTCTTCTAGATCTCTCTCTCTCTCTCTCTCTCTCTCTCTCTCTCTCTCACTCTCTCTCTCTCTCTCTCTTTCTCTAACTTTCACTCCGGGCTCGGGTTATCTTTCTGGTGCTAACGGTCTCTATTTATCTCTCTCTCTCTCTATCTCTCTGCTCATCTCTCTCTCTCTCTCCTCTCTCTCTCTCCTATTAATCAAAATCTATAAAACTCACTCTTTCTTCTCTCACTCGCGGTCTCTCTCTCTCTCTATTGCCTCTGACACTCTCTCACCGCTCAAAATCTCTCTGCTCTCTCTCGAGACTCTCTCACTCGCTCTTTGGCTTCTCTATCTGTACTCTGTCTCTGCATATTTGTCTCTCCATCTGTCTCTGTCTGTATGTCTCTCTCTCTCTGTCACTCGCTCTTCTCTATCCAGTCTCTCTCTCTCTCTCTCTCTCCTCTCTCTCTCTCTCTCTCTCTCTCTCTCTCTCTCTCTCTCTCTCTCTCTGTCGCTGTCTCAATCTCTCTCTCCCAGCTCGCTGTCTCTTCTTTGCTCTGTCCTCTGTCTCTCTCTCTCTTTCTCTCTCTCTCTCTCTCTCTCTCTCTCTCTCTCTCTCCCCTTCTCTCTCTCTCTCGCGCTCTTTCTTTGTTTGTCTGGTCGTGTTCCCTGTCTGTCTGTCCAGTCTCTCTCACTCTCTCTCTCTCTCTCTTAAACTGTCTCTCTCTGTGCTCTTAGGTCTCTTTCTGTCTCTCTGTCTCTCTCTATCTCTTCCTCTCTCTCTCTCTCTTTCTATTCTCTCTTCTCTCTCTCTCTCTTCTCTCTCTCTTTATTTCTCTATCATTTTTCTTCTTCATTATCCTCCATGAAGTAAGCGTAGGAGAATTATTATCATGATAAGAAAAGAAAAACTTACAAATTTTGTTAATTAACAAGCTCCAGACGTTAAATGACGCAAACGTTATGTTTTCATCCGGTTGTCTTTTATAATTAATGCCAAAGGCATTCCCGCGCACGCGCACGCGCACGCGCGCGCGCGCACGTACAGACCTGTACGCACTATACACAGATCACGCACGCTCGCACACATACAGGACCCATGCCACACACACACACACACACATACACACAACACACCACACACAACACCCACACACTCACTACACACACACACACAACACACACACACCCTCTCACACGTACACACTCACACAACTACACACGCACAGACTACACACACACACACACACACACACCACACACTACACACACACCACACACACACACACACACACACACACACACACACACACACCCACACACACACACACACTCACACACCCACACACACACACACCACCCACAACACACACACACCACAACACACACACACACATCACACTCACTCTCTCACTCACTCCTGTTCCCTAATAGCAACTTGTCACTGTCATGTTCAAGAACAAAGGCGTAGGAGAGACCGCTTTCAGGAAGATCATAAGAAGGAGACAGAACAGAAACAGAAATCAAGGAAGGGGAAATAAGTTGACAGCTTCCGCTTTCATTCATTCATTCATTTCGAATGGCTCCAACCCACCTGCGTGCGCATATCTCGACCATTCCAACGGAAGTGTCGCCATCTTAGTCCTTTTATTTGTGTGTAACACAAAGTGAAAATGTTATCTAAATGTGTAAAGAAAAAATCCAGATGTTATAAATACAGTTTAGATCAGTTTCGAATTGGAACAGCCAAATACGCAGCATCGATCTGGCATTTTTCAAAAAAAGGTAAGGACTAAGATGGCGGTCTCCCATAATATGGCACGCTCCTTGTGGCCGGATATGACTACATAATGTGACTTGCACGTACCAGTTTTAGACGACTAGCGATGACTGTAAAGTGCAGTGTCACGTGTAGGCGAGGACTCATTCTCGCAACGAGAGCGAGGACTCGCACAATGTGACACCCCCCCTCTAAAGACTCACTCCCACTTTGATTAAGTCCCTTGAGTTTCATTTACAACTCTGGGTAGCTCTGACTCACATACTCTCTCTCTCTCAACTTCAAATTCTCTCTGCTCTTTAAAAATAATCTGTCTAAATGTTTTATTTGCGTTTTCAATTTCCTCTCTCTTCTCTATGGGAGTCTCTCTCTCTCTCAAAACAAGATCTCTTACCTCTATAAGAGGGAAAACTCGTGAAACCTCTGATTTTGACACGTGATCTCTCTCTCTCTCTCTTCCTCAGACTCACTGACCCACCACGATCTCTCTCCCTTGTTTCTCTCTCTCATTCTCTCTCCTTCATACAAATGTCCCCAACTTCAATTTGAATCTATTCTTTAAAATGATGTTTATTTCTTAATTATTATTCTTTGTATGGGAGTTCAAACCTTTTGTGTTGAAACATTGATTTTCTTGCATGTTTGTTTGCTATAAGAGGTAAAAACAAGTTGTGTGCTCGTGATTTTCTCTCACATGATCTAATTCGTGGGTCTTTAAAGACCCACTGACCCACCACAATTAAGTCCCTTGTCTTTTTTTTTCCTGGGTAGCTGTGGACCTCACATACAAATCTCTCTCTGTACTTCTCTCTCTTGAGTCTGCTCGTTAAAAATGATGTGTCTCGTTTTGTGATTTGTCTCCCCCTCCTCTCTCTGGAGTCAGACTCTGGTCTCTCTAACAAGATTTCTCTCTCTCTCTCTCTCTCCTCTCTCTCTCTCTCTGAAAACCTCTCTCTCTTTTCTCACGTGATCTGGTGGGTCTTTGTATCAAGACACATTGACCCACCACGATTAAGTCCTTGTTTGGAAAATAAAGGTAGCTGTTTCCCACATACAAATTTTCGTCTCTCCTCTCTCTCTCTCTCTCTCTCTCTCTCTTGAGTCTCTCTCTTTCTCCTACTGATCTTTCTCTTTCCTCTCTCTCTCTCATTTCTCTGGGAGTCAAACTCTCTCTCTCTCTCACATTTCTTACCAGCTATAAAATGGAAAACATTACGAAACCTCAAGTTGATTTCTTGTCACGTGGAGATCTGGTGGGTCTTCCAAGACACACTGACCCACCACGATTAAGTCCGGGTTTTTTGTGAAGGTAGCTGTGACCCCACACGGACAAATGTCCCCAACTTCAAATTGAGGTGCCTCTGTAAAATGATGCAATCGTTTTCAATTTGGGGGCATTTGTATTGACTTTCAGGGCTGCTCTCGGTCGAAACAAGCCGTTCTTACCAGCTATAAGAGGGAAATCCACGTCAAAACCAGTGATTTTTGACACGTGATCTGATGGGTCTTTAAATCAAGGAGTCAATATCCATACCACGTCTCACCCGTGAAGCCAAGATAATTCTAGTTTTACTTGCTTTTGTTATGGTTTGTATCATGTTCTAATATCAGTATCGTTATGTTAATAATATGACATGAATAAAGGACTTGATATATACTCGCATCTATATTAAAAGATATCTGTTGAAAAAACTATCACTTTTTTGTTCACTTTGTTTGTTTGTTTGTTTTTGTAAATATAAGTCCATTAAAATACAGACACCACAATTGTGTACGTTATACTTTTGCTGATGAATTGTTTGTATCTCTGCATCAGGCGATTTTATTACGATTCTACATTGGGTTCTTATACATGAAGATAGGTGAACGCAAAATCTAGTAGCATCACTTATCACATTATTGTCATTTTGAAGTAACATTGGGGGACTAATCACGTCCATTTTTATTGCGTTCGATTCACCAACTATTTGGTTTTGGTAAGTATATCTTGGAATTATTCAAATTACTAGGAGTTTACTTCAAATCGGCTTAATTTCACCGCGACTGTCGCATTTTGGTAGCACCACAATGGTTTAACACCCATGTCACTAAAAAGTCAAACCAAGGTGTGCCTGGGATCCAAAGAACTGATCCTAAATTCAGCTTATTGAAATCAAACTGGCCTAACAAGTGCAACGTCACATAGAGGAATCTCAAAGGATTGCTGATCGAGCATTTTTTCTCTACTCCGAAATCGAATGGGTCGGTTTTTACTTGAACATAATGGCATCAAAACAAATGTAGCTACATAGAAATGCATCAATTTGTGCACGTAGATATATTTGAATATTTGTTATAAAACGATACCTTTTCTAGGACCCGTGATTTGAGCGCTTTCTTTCATGCGCACTGTATTTAAAAGAAAAAATAGGGGAAACTGTAATTAAAGACGTATATCATGGGCGGGTAAGAAAATGTTGTGAAAAAACCTGCATTGAAATACATGCAAAACACTTCGCTAGAAATTTGCCCATTATGTGTTTGCTGGAACATGAACGCTCGTCTCATGGCGCGACCTTGAGACTTAAATTTGCAACATTTAATGATATCATTGGATAGGCTTCTTAACTTGGCGATGACTTGTATACCAAATTTCCCCTATGTTAGACTCATTTTGTTTTTGTACAATACGAGTACGGCTGGTAAGCACGAGTCGCTAGCTCGTAATCAGACAGAAACAATTGCGCGGGTTTCGAACCTTCAGCTCGGTTCACTAAAAACTAACCAGTCTATGCCTAGGAAACCGTCAACGCAGTAGACCTGACAGTCTGGTCTAAAAATGACGGTACTAGTTACCCATGTTTATGTTGCTAAAACAGACATAGTGGGCGAGTGGGCCTGTCATTTGTGTCCGGCTATAATGTTCTAAAGACATTCGTTCTTTGTGTACAGACGAGCAATGAAACGTGCGCGACAAAATACTCAGGTTTCCAAAGACAACAAGGTGGGTCCAATCTTCTTCTTCTTGCATATTGCACCCTTCATCAATAGATTGATGATTATGGCGCTTAGTACGTACGGAGGAGGGGGGTGGGGGGCAAATAAAACAGTTGACTTGTGCAGGATGCTTGCTACCCAGAAAGATGTCAGCTTCGTTGGGAGACCTTCGTAGGTTTTGGGGTTCAGTTGAGAAGGGGATGGACACAGTTTGAGAGAGAGGCCTAACAGAAATACAGGTTACAATTTCATAATAGTAAGAATTTCATAGTAAGTTGAAATGTTGGCAAAGTTGTATTCCAGGCACCCCATTCATATTTACAACCCCCAGTCTCAAAGTCTGCTTCTTTCGGTTTCATTAAAATAATCCTTGGATGGTCCCTTTCACTGTGAGGAAGCGCGCAGCATGTTGCTTCTCAGTGAAATTATTCAACTAAAAAAATTGATTAGGAGTTGGGGTGAGTGCATAAAGTAAAGATCATTAAATTATTATAATAGGAATGTACATCAATTTAAAGTTAATTATGATTAAACTGAATATTTACAGTAACATTCTCAGGATCACCAAATTATTATCTGATTAAAAGTATAAAAATGTATGCAACGAAATGAATTATGAGCATGAATTACGCAGGATCTGATTATTGTTTTTGTTGTGAAGTGGCTGTGTGTATGTGTGTGTGGTGGGTTGTGTGTGGTGTGTGTGTGGTGTGTGATGTGTGGTGTGTGGTGTGTGTGTATGTGTGTGGTGTGTCTGTTGTGTGTGCGTTTGGTTAACAGCATATCACCAATGAATGATAAAGATAGGACGATGAAACTGATGCGCAGGTAGTCTAGGTACTGAGATGTTGCCTCTTGGGGTCAAGGCAAGGTCATTCGACCTGACGTACGACCTTGAATGAAAAATGAATCTTTTTGAGCCTATTTATTACGCACCAGTCAACATGTGGGTTGTTAAACTATCACATGAAGGTGGTTTGGCTTATGCTCCTTCCGAATATTGTTGAACCAATCAAGGTCAAGGTCAAGGTCAAGGAGATCGCTGGACCCTGAAAATCGGGGGGTCGGAAAAATGGAGTTCCCAAGATAACAGCATATCACCATGAAAGAATAAGGATTCGAAGATGATTCTTGAATGCTGTATTCGTAGGCTATTCACTCTAGATGTGCCTTTTTGTGTCAAGGTTACTCTATGTCAAGAAAAGCATCTACTTATGACGTATGACCTTGAAAACTGAAGTATTACAGTTTTAGCCTCCCTTATAAGCACCACTCGATATAGGATGTTCAAACTTGGTATAGACTAGGTGGTTTGGCTTATTCTCGATTCCGAATATTGTGACCAATCAAGGTCAAGGTCATCTGTCAAGGAGATCGCTGGACCCTGAAAATAAGGGGGGTCGTGAAAAATGGAGTTCACAAGATGAAATCAGGTAGAAGGTGTATGGAGGCCACCATTTTAAATGAGCCTTTTGGGGTCAAGGTCAAGGTCAAAGTTTCCCTGAGATTTGACATATGACCTTGAAAACTAGCAACGCGGGTGATTCTCGACTTAATTGTATGGGAACACTGACCTGCAGCAAAATAGGGACAGTGTCTCAGCAGAAAGCAGAAGGATAGTGGGAGGGAGTATGCTTGAGAGCAGCAAAATAAATCACAGTCATCCTCCAAAGTCGGGATTCCCTCTGCGTAACAGCTTTACCGAACTGTGGTTTTCTCGATTGCCAGTATTCGCATCACTAGTTTCACCTATAGTATCACTTATTATTTATTAGACTTAAAGGTGAAAAGACACGGTCACAAACATGACAGCAGTCTTCTCTAAAATACTCTCCCTCTTCTTCTTTTTATGACTTATGACCAATTTCTCTCTCAACTCAACTCTCTCTCTCTCTCTCTCTCCATACACTCTCCTCTCTCTCTATACATCTACTCTTGCTCTACAAACACACAATCTCCTCTGAGAATCAGTTTTGTCTTTTCGAAAAGAATGCGTCCCTTTAACAGATTCTTACTTTCAGTTTGCAGTGATATTCATGGTCGTCACAACACCTATATTCGTTTTTTTCGAACCGTTGACGTTTTTAACCGGTGTTTATTTTCGATACAGTTTCGTTTACCACCTCTAGGGTCTGGGTGTAAAAAAATGATGAGATTAGCTTACATCGGTCATTTCGGGCCTGAGTATTAAAAGGAAGGGTATAAGGGAAGTTGTCACCGTTGTGTTCGTTCTCTCTCTAAGAGTCTTCTCTCTCTACGTCTTCTCTCTAGGCAGCCACATTGTAGTCGCTGAAGGTTGTGCTGTAACTTTAGAGCCGATAGTACGAAAAAGAGAACAACAGCAAGAGATCCATTACCAAAGTTACCTGATCACATTATGAGGAAATAGAAGATTTCAGCAAAACTGCCACATTTGTCTGTGACATAACTGAGACAGAGAGAGATGGAGAGAGAGAGGATGAGGAGAGGGAGAGAGAGGACGAGGAGAGAGAGAGAGAGAGAGAGATGCTGTGGAGAGGGAGAGAGAGTAGGAGAAGAAGAGAGATGAGAGACTAGAGACGAGAGCAGAACTTAAATTAATTTGTTAGGCCATTCACATAGCCCCTTAAGAAATGTGGAGTTGTACAAAATACAATTTATTGCATGCAGTATTTTCATATAAACACGAAAACATAAAAAAAAACAACAATTATAGAAAACAGAGAGAGAGAGAGAGAAGGAGAGGAGTCTAGTGAGAGAGAGAAATAGAGAGAACGAGAGAGAGAGAGAGAGAGGAAGAGAGAGGAGAGAGAGAGAGAGGGTGAGAGAGAGAGAGAGCGGAGAGAGAGATGCGAGAGAGAGAGAGAGAGAATTGAATTGAGAGGAGATTTTATTAATAGAGGGGGCGGGAATAAGCAATAGAGAGTAGATGAGGGACGAGGATCAGCCACAGGAGAGAGAGAGAGATCGAGGAGAGTGAAGAAGAGAGAGAGAGATGAGAGGAGGAGGAATGGAAGAGAGAGAGAGACGTGGGAGAGAGAGAGAGAATTGAACTTCGAATGGAGTGCATTTTAGTGAGAGTGAGAGAAGGAATAAGGAGACATGGTACATGCTTTTAGATCCAGACCTCATGAGACGGAGATTCGTGGGGAGAGTGTGAAGAGAGGGAGGGGATGGTGAGAGGAGGGATGGAGAGTGCGGGGGAGAGAGAGAGAGAGAGAGAGGTACCGAGAGGAGCAGAGAGAGAGAGAGAGAGAGAGGAGACAGAAACAGAAACAGAGACAGAAACAGAGAGAGAGATAGAGAGATAGAGAAGAGAGAGAGAGAGATGAGAGAGAGAGACAGAGAGGGTGAGGACATGATCTATCTTGCTAGACGTTGCGTCATCTTCATCTCCATCACACACACACAAAACAACATCTGTTGCAGGCATTTTATACAAAATGAAATACGGTGCAACGTCTTTGGCTCCTCATTTCCCTAAATGAACATGTGTTGAAGGTGCGTTGAGCCTTTTCGTGTTATGAGGTAGTAGGCTTGCACCTTCTTCTATTTATTTATTATTTTCATTTTGGTATATTTACTTAGTCACAGACACCTATCTCTGTGAAATCGGGCTGCATCTCCCACGGAGAGCGCGTTAGCCGCAATGGCAGCGCCTACCCATTTAAAAAAATTAAATTGGGGGTGGGGGGTACAGGGGCAGGAGGTGTGTGTCACACTTGGAAAACCGATCTACGGTTTGGTCATACCAGGCAGCGGGATTAACCTGCGCTTACGACTTCAACTGCCGTGGGATTATAAAAACCTTTAATGTTGCATTGCTTAAGTCTATCGTTTTCAGTAGTTGTCATTATTTGGTAGGAGTTTAGATTATTAGTTTGAATGAATCGCTTTAGTATTGTGGTAATATCACGTCCGTGGAAAGTTATAAACGAGCATCAAGTCGTTGATGACCTGAATGCGGATTAAAAGTGTAACATTGTTTGGGGATAGTAAGCTGATTTTCGTCCATTTTGCACGGCACGCACACACACACACACACACACAAACACACACACACAACACACAACACACACCGCACGCACGCTGCCACGCAACGCACCACACGACACGCACACACACATACACACACACCGCACACACACAACACACACTACACACACCACGCACGCCGGCACGCACGCACGCACGCACGCACGCACGCACCCCCGCACCGCCGTACGCAATACGCACGCATACACACACACATTGCACACACACATACACCAAACGCACGCACGCACACGACACTGCGGAAAACAGATAAGTAAGTGCTGGAGGAATAGGACTATGCTTACTTTTCTGGTAGAGGACAGAGAGCGAAAATGTGAGAGCAAATTCAAGCAGAAAACGATTTTTGTGTGTGGTGTGTGTCAATGTGTATACATTTGACCTTGGAAGATCTTTTAGACACGTCACGTCACCATTGCTCATTTGTACCGCCCCCACTGTTTCACTCTTGCAATTTGTCTCTCTATGTGACTTGCTTCTGCCTCTTCTTCCGATTGGGGATGGTTTATCCTGCCCACGCCCACGTCTTCGTTTAGACTGCTATTGGCGCACAGTGATGCATGCTGTGTGAGTCGTGTAATCCATTCCACCGCACACACGGCCTACTCGTACCGATAGTGAATGGGCTTTTTTAACCGGCGCGAGCAAGTCTTGTGCGGCGTTCGCACGCGGACGCGGTTTAGTTCTCATCCGAAGGAACAGGAAATAGGAGTAAGGCATCTTTCCCAAGGATACAACACCGGGACCAGCGGTTCCGCAAAACCCGTGGATACGAGCGGCGACTCGAACCAACCGGCCACGCCGCCTCTTTTTTGTCGCAAGACGAAGGCTTGTAATTGTTTCTATCACTGTCCCCCCATCCCCCCCACCCCCTCGCCTACCCATCCAAATTAAAAAAAAAAAAATGTTGTGGAAAGAACTTGAGAATACAGAAAGTGACATTGTGGCTGTATAAAGAAGGCAATTTATCTATAGTATTTTTATTTATTTTAATTCTTATTTTAATTTGTCTGTCGACACGACACTCCGTCTGAGGATTAATGAATTATCTAGACTCCCGTATACGGTTTTTTTAATTATAAAGTTTCCTCCAGCGTCTTCATGTTAAGTAGGCATGTATAATAATATATTGCCCCTCCCCCCCCGCTAATAATCGACGAGGCTCGCCTAAAAACCGAGTACCGCGAAATGTTGGAACTTTTGTTGAAAAAAAAACCCCCCAATGCAGGTCAACGATACGCACTTCATCTATTATTCCGCTATGTCAGAGCTAAACATCTTTGCTTTTGAAAGTTGATTTTGAAGCAAAAATGTTTCTCACCGTTTCAATGGCATTATTTTGAAGCTGTGTCATCTGGTCCAACGATGCTTCACTTATCCTTTTATAATGACATTTTTACATGACTTCAACGAAGCTTAATAGCTCAATAGGTAGAACGCTGCGTCGCAAAATCGTAGGTCGCGGACGGATTCGAGTCTGCCCCTCGCCACAACTTTTTGGTTTTGGGGTCATCATTTTTTTTTAGAAAGCGAGAGAGAGGACAGAGAGAGAGAGCAGGAAGGAGAGAGAGAGATGAGAAGAGAGAGGAGAGAGAGAGAGAGAGTGTGTTGTGTTGGTGTGTGTGTGTGTGTGTGTGTGTGTGTGTGTGGTGTGGTGTGTGTCTAACATACTATAAGTAAAATGGAATGCTCCTCCACTTTTCAAAACCATTTAGGCCCCTATTTTTCTCGTGACAAAAACCCAAGGTCTGAATGCAGAGCACATTGCTGTCCAGACATCCCGAGCGGAAGCAGGGTTTGTGCTATATTCCATAAGGTACACCTAACCAGTTCTTATTTTTTTCTCTTCGATCGCTGGACGGTTCCTATCAATTATGAACGCAGATGATTCATGCTGCCGTGCGGAGCAGCACGGGTTTGTTCGTTATCATATGGCCAATTTATTTTACAATGCAAATACAAAACTCGCGCCCATTATTTGCCAAATGCACTTCCGTTTAGCTTTACCTTCTCTTGGCAAGGGACGGATCTGGTGGAGCTGGTTACAGGGTTTCGGTTTCGCGCTCGCGGGCGCGAAAGAGCGGGAGATAGAGAGAGGAGGAGAGAGAGGTAGAGAGAGAGAGAGAGAGTGAGAGGTAGAGAGAGAGGAGAGAGAGAGAGCGAGAGAAAGAGAGAGAGAGAGCGCGAACGAACGACATTTTGTTAACAGGGTACTGATAAGATAAGCATACAATGCTTTTTTGCATCAGTCCTGAGGCAAAAACAAAGGTTAACAAGTAAAATATATACCAAAAAAAATGAATCCCCCCCCCCCCTCTTGCGTAACAAAAATATAAATACAAAAGCATTAAAGAAAAGAACTATCCAGAATAAACATAGCACAGCACTAAATACATCATCAATGTACAAGACTAATACAGGAAGAAGGGATGGGGAGAGGGCTAGGAGAGAGAGAGTGAGATTGAGAGAGAGAGATATAAGATAGAGTACAAAC